>VZSC01016173.1:95013-158114 GCA_013398225.1 Steatornis caripensis | reverse complement strand
TGGCAGCACCCTCCGCCAGCACGGCAGCACTTGGCACCGAGCAGTCAGGACGCGGTGCCCTCCCGAGCTCGCCCCGCTGCCAGGCAGGAGCCGTGCTGCTGGCAGCACCGGCATGCCGAGCAGGACTCCGCTCGAGGAGCGAACTCGCTTAGAAACGTGCTGTATGTGAAAATAACCCACCCTGGTCGCAGCGCCCGCTCCGCGTCCGAGGGGCTGCGCCAAGGAGCCCTCCTTCTCGGGGCTGCCCGTTAACTGGCGAGCACGTCTTCATTAATTCCAGCTCGATGTCACGAAGTCACAGCCGGCGGTGCCAGCCCCAAGCTGAACACGCAGTGAGGCTCATTTTTCAGCGCGCAAACACATAAAGATGTCAGCTCAAACTGTTTACTAATTAACACTTAAAAAGACACAAATTAGATATGCGTGGCTAAGAGCAATTATAATCAAGACGAATTTCTCTAGTCATTTGGGAACTGAAAAAAATGCCTAATTGCTGGAACCAATGTTTTAAAAACTGAAATCATGCCAGTTAGCAAATATGTTCATTTAAAGAACATTTCATGTGACTACACTCTGGAGAATTGACTACAAACACGAGAACAAGGAAAAATATTTCTGTATAAAATTAAAATTTTAAGCTCTCTTAGATTTACAACTTCTTCATTAAACGTATTTGCAAAGAGCAGCCCGCGAAAACTTGTAGCAATTAAGTGGTTAAACGAACTGCCTTCCTTGTCAGTTTAAAAGGAATGACTAATATTAGATGCTCGCTTTACTAATTAGACTCTCTCCAGACTTTTCACTCAACGCCAAGCTCAAGCGAAGACGGGGCGCACGCTGCCAGCGCCCCGCGACCGCGGGAGGCCCACGGCAGCCCGACGGCTGACCGCGCCGCTCGCAGCCACGCGGCACAGCAGCACCCGCTGCTGCCGCCGGAGCCATGAACGGTCCCAGTGCCCTCGCTGCTGCTGCCTGCATCGCTCTGCACCGCACAGAAGCCACCTCGCCTGCCGAGACCCTCGCTGGGTGACGCTCCCTGACGCAGGACAGGCAGCACCAGCAAGGACAAACCCCCCGCAGCCCCGCAGGGAGAGCTGGCAGCGGCGCTGCCGGCGCTCTGCTCCTCTCTGCCCCAACGCCCACCAAAAGAGCCTTGGGCGAACTGCGCCCTCAGCGTAAGCCTGCCTTCACCTGCTGGGCTTCACCGCCTCTTGGTGCACCGCTTCTTCATACGCCCCTCGGGGCACGGCCGCGCAGCCCGGCTGCGAGGAGGTGCTGACTTCAGGTGCCGCCTGAGCGTGCGCTCCAGGATTTGCGCCTATTTTCACCAGTTTTCCAGAAAGGGTGGAGTCCTGTCTTTCGGCTCGCCTCGCCGCTTGGAGGACCAGAGTATACATCCACAAATGTGGCTACAGAGAACAATAACTCTTGGAATTCTTTGGGAATATTTTTTGCAAGGCATCTAGCTCCAGGGAAATTGTTCTTGCTGCTTTGGAAATCCAGAAGATTTGCTGTAATGGTGCTATTGCTTGCAAGGGAAATAAAGCCATGCAGAAATTCACAATATTTATATGCGTAGCTATCTGTGTGCAGACAAGATGCTTCATCAAGGAATATGGGCTGTATAATTATACTTTTCATTACTCTGAAACGCACACAGCCTGTAACAGAACAGAAGGGTGTGGGGAGAGCCAGCAGGTATCAACCCCTCCTCCCGCGGCCATACAAACGACTCCGGTGCTGGTGTCCCCAAACTCCGCAGGCCTCCGAGGGGCACGGGGCAGGGCTACACTGCCCACCCCTCCAGGCAGTGCCCCGAGCTGCCAAGACCTCTCCCGCATCAGACACGCAGAGAGCTGCAGAAGGAAATCCAACGCCACTTTGCTTCCCCTCCGGCAAAAGGGACCCTCTGCCCCGNGGCACGGGGCAGGGCTACACTGCCCACCCCTCCAGGCAGTGCCCCGAGCTGCCAAGACCTCTCCCGCATCAGACACGCAGAGAGCTGCAGAAGGAAATCCAATGCCACTTTGCTTCCCCTCCGGCAAGAGGGACCCTCTGCCCCACGGCCAGCTCCTGGCGAGAGCTGGGGGAAGGAGGCGGGCACGCATAGGGGCCACCAGGCCCTGAGCACCCCCGGCACCCAGCGCACGGGGCCCTCGCGACAGATGCAGGCGGTCCCGAACGGAAGCACGGCACATGTGCCACGCTGCGGGACTGCAGTGCCCGAGGCTGCGGGTGCTTCTGCCGGTGATTGCGCCCGTTGGGCAGAGCCTTCAGAGCCGCCGTTGCTGCTCCCTGGCCTGCCGGGTGTCTGGAAAGCCCTGGCCGCCGACCATCTTCTTTTTATGCTCAGACAAAACTTCGAGCCAAGAGAAGAGGATGGATTAGGAAACCGGACTCACAACTGGAATCGAAAAGTGGAGAAGCCGTGAGGAGTCTGGAAGTTTTGCTAGGCCATCTTCTTAACCGTCTGCCCTTAACCCAGCTCGTTGGCACAAGAGAAGATGTTTGTGACTGACGGTCCCCGAAGAAACGTGTGCTGCTGAGACCATTTTCCCTCTAGTCTGAGACTTCAGCAGAGAGGCAGCCCTTGCCGAGCAGGCAGCTCCTCGGCACCATGCAACCCAAGTCACGCGTGTGCCAAAACGCTCCCTCGGGAACACGAGACACCCTCGGTTTGACAGCTGTCTCCTCCCCGAGCTCCCGGAAGAGTCGTGGTCACTGACAGTGCAGCCTGGTTTTCCTGGTAACAAGTTACCAGCACTATCAAACTGAAAAATGATGAAGCAGTTTACCTGACGCTGCTTAGTTGAGTTCATTTGCTTCCCTGAGACGCAAGAGGCAACTTAACGCAAACGGCGCCCTGCTTGTAATGTGTTTTGTTAATAAATGGGAAAGAAAGGTTAAATAAGACGGACATCTGGAATTAAACAGAGGGCAGCAGACTCTGCCATTAGATTCAACACCTAAAGCATCTTCACCCAGCACAGATCACAGAGGACGCCCCTAATCCTGAGCTTACTGTTTGACTCCGCGTTGGCTTTACCCACCAGCAGTGACTTGGGAAGGACGAGAGAGGCCTTTTCCGCAAGGGAAGGGATCTTACAACGAAGCGGACACAGCTCTCATGATGCTTCTGCTTAGTGCCTGCCTGGGTACCTACCTCCTTTTCGATTTCTGCAAGGGTTTTGATTGTGATGCCCAAGAGATCAACTGGCTGCATCTGGAGGAGGGAAAAAAAAAGAAACAGAAATGTCAAATTTAGGGGTCTTTTGTTTGGGTTTTGTTTTGTTTAAAGTCAGCAAAGACTCTACCACCAGAGATTCAGAGGCACCATCTGTAACCACATGCATAACCCCGCTCCTCAGCCCCCCACAAGAGTGAGGAAGCAGAAGGCGGGTTAGGGACGACAGCTCTAACGCCCTTCCTCCTGAGCGGGGACAGGCGACCCTCATCTCGGTGTCGCTTTGCGCAGGGGGATCTTCGGCCGTCTCCCTGCCGCAGGACGGCTGTTACTGGAATGCGCTTTGTAACACCCTACGGACGTCGTAGGCTGCAGCACGTAGGTGTGAGCGGCACCGGCTGTGGGAAGCCCCGACCAAACTGACCATATGGTGGCAATGGTGTCTAAAGGATCCGAGGGGAGGATTAGCACGACCTAATCTCTCCGCATTTGTCCTCGCAGCAGGGACTCCAGCTTTCTGGGAGTAACGGCCCATAAACAACGCTTGTGAAAAACTGCGTCCGCTGCACACGAAGGTTGTGTCAGCAGGAAGAAGAAAGCACAAAGCAGGGGCACGACGTGAAAAATCAGATACAGCTGACGGCTCAGCGTTTGCCACAACAGCTTCTTGTAAATCGATTTTTAAAGAGATACTGTTTTAAGATTGGATGGATTAAGGAACTGGTAATGGGATGCCGAGCCTTTGAGCTCTGGATCGCCAGCTTAAATTAGTGCTGGGCCAGCGATGCTCAAAAGCCGTTCTGAACTGGTACTGGGGTTTCCATTTCGGCCAAGTAAACCTGCCCTGCCCAGGCCGTTGGCAGCACCCTCCGCCAGCACGGCAGCACTTGGCACCGAGCAGTCAGGACGCGGTGCCCTCCCGAGCTCGCCCCGCTGCCAGGCAGGAGCCGTGCTGCTGGCAGCACAGGCATGCCGAGCAGGACTCTGCTCGAGGAGCGAACTCGCTTANGTAAACCTGCCCTGCCCAGGCCGTTGGCAGCACCCTCCGCCAGCACGGCAGCACTTGGCACCGAGCAGTCAGGACGCGGTGCCCTCCCGAGCTCGCCCCGCTGCCAGGCAGGAGCCGTGCTGCTGGCAGCACCGGCATGCCGAGCAGGACTCCGCTCGAGGAGCGAACTCGCTTAGAAACGTGCTGTATGTGAAAATAACCCACCCTGGTTTGCTGCTGCACTGGAGACACTTTGTCTTAGATAATCTCCCACGTCAGAGGGCAGCAGGAATCCTAGAATAATTTTTCCATCCCCACTCCTGTGCCCTGGAACCCGGCCAAGGTCCAGCTGCGGCGTCATTAGGACACAGCCGTCTCCCCAAACTTTCCAGGCTGGAACTGGTGAACGGGAGAGCACAGCCTTCCCCCGAAACTGGAATTCAGCCAGTGCAGCCGTGGCAACCCTGCTACCCCTGGTCAGCTACAGCCGCTCGCAGAACCACCAGCGCCCCCCAAGACTGAGTCGCCCTGGAAGCTGCTCGCCCACACGCCGCGGCCCGGCTCTGCCCATGCAGCACGTGGAGCTGCAGGAGCCTCGCGGCAGCTGCCAGCACCGGGGAGCACCACACCATTACCATCGCCTTGAACTTCTGGAGTGCAAAAGGAAAGCTGTGAAGTTGACTGCACTATGCCATCTCCACAGCAGGTTAAATCCAGGAGAGCTGTACATTCGCAGCTTTTTACAATCTACGCTAAGAGATTAGAAATGCTTCCGGCACCGGGGAGTCCCACTGCCATTCCTACTTCTGACGGTGACAAACCTTCAGCTCCTGGCATAATTCAGTTTTAGAAGTGATCTAGCAAAAGCCATTCCCACCGTGTGGGAAAGTACCGTGAAGCGCAACCTTGGGTCATCTCAAGCTCTGGGTGTATATTAGGTCCCACAAAAGCAAAGCTCCCAGGAGCAGGTAATTTGCGTTGATGCTTTGTGACCACTCTCCGCGAAAAGATGAATTTCAGACACTGGAAGAAAAACGAATGCAACTCACCCCTTCAGGAGCGCAGGCAAACTTCTCCGAAATCATAAAAGGCACTCCGTCCATTGCTGAAAGGGACAAAACGAGCAGACACGTGACGTTTCCAGCTGACTTCCGACATGCAATCTCACACATTCCCAGTGACGTATCAAGCGTACGCGGCGCTGACATGTGACTGATAGCGCGTACAAGTTATCGCTACCCTTTTCCTCCCGCTAACCTGCCAGTGGTTTCTCTCTGTTCGAGACACAGCTGGGTCAGTCCCTACCAAATCAGGAGTTCAATGAACCCTCCCCGCCCCACCCATATACAATTTCATGGTCTCAATTTTGAGTCTTCCAGTTCGGTTCAGCTGCCAAAAAAGGACAGTATTTCATAACTGAAAACAAACACAAACAGTTGAAGAGGACAGACCTCTATTCACGACGACCACACAGAACCATCTGAGCGAACTCGGTGGTGTCCGAGCACGAGGATAAGGAACATACCCGGTCCCAGTGACTTGTACCTCCCCAAAGCACTAAGCGCTACTGCCTGGGCAGAATGAAAGCAAAGACCTGGGGCCAAGCACCCCCCTGGCCTGGCTGCTGCCAGTGCAAACTCGACAGTGAGCAACGGAGCTCAAACACTTGCAAACCACATCTGGAAGACGGAAACCAGTGGAGTCTGAGGACAGACACAAGGACACGACAGCACACGGCACAGCCTCGAGTCATGGGGCCAAGCGCTCTCTGTAGCACAGCCTTTATGCTACTGGAGGATTGCTTGCCTTTATATTGCCTTGTGTGTTCTTCTTCGGTAATGCGATGATGTGCAGCGTTTCTGTCTTGCAATGACCACCTTGGAACTTCACGGAAAGCCTCCCACAAGAGGTGTCAGCGCAAGGGAGACACTGATTTTTAAAACACGGAACTCGGCAATTTCCATACAGGACTGAAAAGGGCAGGTTTCTAAGGCAGGGTGCAGCCCCAAATACGCCCGCTTTATTTAAGGTACACCTTTAGCATTTAGGTCTTTAGATTTCAGCTCTGAAAGAAACAAAACCTTCCAACTAGAGCAAATTTAAGTCCTGAAATGCCTTCAAGTAATCCTCGAAGAGGATTTTCTTTCACAAAGCATATGCGCGCACAGACCCGCTGTTTATCTGCTTGCTGTTTGTAACTTCCATCAGCACCAGTGAGTTACCATGTCAGTGACTTTACAAGGGTTATTTTTAAGAATACTTAGCATTTTACATTTGCTTGGTTTGTTTTCAACTTTAAAAAATCCCTCCGATGGAGTAATTTCATTATCAAAGGTGCTATATGGCAGCCGCAGCGCTGCATGAAACAAAAGGAAACAGATGAAAAGCAGCATCACCAAATCCAGGAAGTTTCGAACCTGAAAGACCATCTGTATTAGTTATCCCGACAGAAACCTGCTTTGATCAGTCACACGCCAGCTTTTGTAAAGTAATTTAAAGAATAAGCCGCGACGAGGGCGCACGTTCCCCCGGCAGCCCCCGCCGGCCGGCCTCCATCCGTCCTTCGGTCCGCGCGCACTCCAGCCCTCCCAGAGCTCAAAACTGCAGAGCAAAGCAGCAGATGAAAGCAGGGTGTGCCAAAGGCTCAGCAGCGCAATTAGCACTCTCCTAAACAAACGAGCTTCAACAGAGCTGTAATTAAGCAGGCCTGTAATTAAGTATATGCCCTTTATCATAACGATCATGCTTAAAAATGGCATGATGCATGGAAGTGTGTTATTAATGCTGCACTGCCAGAGCGCACGAGCGTGCACAGGAGCCGGCGCGCCAGGCCCGTCACTAGGCTGCTGGTAAAATCCATTGGAGGGAGAAATTGCAGAACACCACACCCGTCCAACGGCTCTCTCCACAGCCAGGCACCAGGATCTGAACACCCACCGATTCAGGAAACTTTACGGAAACAAAGCACGAGGCTGCGGCAGCGCTGGGGGGGGCGGCAGCCTTCGCCCCCGGCTCAGGGGGCTCGGGGAGCCCGCGGCACCAGCCTGCAGGCAGGAGCTGTTTGGGTGCGTAAGGGGCCGCAGGCAGACGGTGGGGACCCCCCCGAGATGCGTGGGGAGCAGCTGCTCGGCCCTTGCCTCTGATTGCAGGCTGAACGACAGCCCTGGACAAAGCAAATGGTCCGGAGGGAGGACACCCCCGTGACCCCCACCTCGCCCGCCGAGGAGCTGCCCGCCGTGCCACGGCACCAGCCATAGGAAGGGGGAGATTCAAAGCTACTGCTGCCTAAGAAGGGATTCTTCACGTTCACGAGGACTTCAAGGCTGAGGCACCCAACTTCCTTCTAGGAGTGTAAAATCCAAATCCAAGAAGAATAACAAACGCAGTGGCGATTTGGTCCAGCGCAACATGGAACCATCTCACGATAATGTCAGCTTTTATGTCTTGTGGACAAGACTCTTACGAGATTGTGTGGAGCGTGCTTCACCAGGGTCCCGTGTGTCGCGCTGCTTCGAACAAGATCCCAGCTGCAGCAATGTGCTTTTGCAGTGATTTTACAGGGGAGGCTCGGCGCTGCACACCCCTGCCCAGCCTCTCGCCGCGACGGGGCCGAGCGCTCTCCGGAGGCCAGGCCGCAGCACCGCTCCGTCCCAGTGCTCTGCAGCACCCCGCTCCTGGGCAGCCCCAGCTCCATCACCGCTGGTTCGACAGCCCGCGCCCAGCCCCGGCAGACACATCTCCACGTTTCCCAGGTGGAGCGTGGCTGTGCGGCACGAGCAGCAACGCTGCCGTGATGGGGCTGCACACGTGCAAGCTCTCGCCCGGAGCTTGTGTGGCGTGAGCCCTTAAGTGCGCTCCCCCACCACACGCCAGCTCGCCGAGACTCGTAGAAGAGGGAAGGAAGCGATCTCCAGAGCCACGCATCTTCAGCAACAGGCAGGAAAGAGCTCCCACCGCTGCGCCACAGTCTGCTGGGGCGTCCAGCACCGGGGCCTGGGCGCGGGTGCCATCGCTCCCGCCGAGCACCGCAAGACAGCACGCAACTGCCGTTTACAGCAGCCGGTTAATTTCATAATAAAATTAAATGAAACCAGAACCGTAGGAGGCTTTTAATTCCATGTCCCTTGTTCTGATGTTGTGCTGTAAACAAACATCGTCAGCAGCCCCTGATTCCTCCTTTTTTCCCCCCTCCTGTTGCTTTTGAAGCATTCCTGGCAGGCTCTGATGAGCAGAGCGCTGCGCTGAGATTCCGCCCAGTGTTACCGTATCCACGAGCAGCGTCAAGACTTACGAGCCAGGCACTGGCCTGGAGCTGCAGTTCTTGTTTTAGTCTGGCCAAGAGCTATTCAACGCTCCTCGATGTCAATTTAAGCCGCGTTCGAGGCCAGCAGATGGAAACAGAAAGGGATAAAGGGAATCCATGCTGGCGAATGACAAAGTACAGCTCTCTTTCCAAAGGCAACGTACTAATTCAGAACAAAAAAGGCGGGCAAGGTCTCATTTTTACAGCATTACCACCAGTAGCGCTACTCATACGACCATGTGAGCAAGCTCACGCTTGACCCACGCGGGTTTTAACATCTTCAGAAGGTTGTAATGTTAAAATGTCTTCAAACACCTATAAAACGCTCGCACCTCGCACATTTCACTTAAAGCCTCCTTGCACAGGTAGGCAAAGCTGCTCTCGCCCTGCACTGCTCGCAGCTGGGCCGGCAGGAACACCGCCTCCGCCGGCGCCTTGTGACGCAGCCCCAGCCCTCGGGTGCTCGTGGCTCACGGCCCCACGCGGGGAATCGCCGCCCGCAGAGCCGCACCCGCCAGGAAGATGCCTGTGGCTCCGGGGCCCCGCACCAAGGGGCCGCATCCAGGAGGCAGCAGGTTCTTCCCGTGCAACTACACCCACAGCATCTGCAACACATTAGGGAGGTGCCTGCGCTCTTCTCCCTCAAATCAGAACAAAATAGAAAGGGATTTCAGAAAGGAAAATGTTTTCAATGGCTGTTTGCTGTCTCCCAGGAGCAGCCCCTCCCTGGGGGTCACAGCCAGTTAGCTCAGGCACTGCAATTCGATAAAAGAGTTGAAAGGAGCAGCGGCCAGAACCGCGATCCCAAAACCAAACCCCGAAGGACGGCGTCCCGGTGAGCTCCCGACGGCAGCGCGGCGGAGGCCAGACCCCTCTGGTGAGCGCGGCACGTGAAANGCTCAGGCACCGCAATTCGATAAAAGAGTTGAAAGGAGCAGCGGCCAGAACCGCGATCCCAAAACCAAACCCCGAAGGACGGCGTCCCGGTGAGCTCCCGACGGCAGCGCGGCGGAGGCCAGACCCCTCTGGTGAGCGCGGCACGCGAAAGGGCCCCGGAGGCACCCCTTAGGTTGGTGCAGGACCACCGAAAAACAGGACCAGCTTTTAACTGGTGGCTACTTCTTCGTTATAATTTACTAAGACTTACTCTCGGCCTTTAAAGGGCAGGCCACAAACCCGTGCTCTATAAACACAACTCGGTAGCTCGCTTAGAAATTCTCTCTTTAATCTGAAAAAGTACTGTCACCCTCCTCTAAGCACAGGATAGATGCTGCCTTCTGTGCTGTAGACTCCAGCTAAATCTCAGTTGTCAAATTAGTAATTCATCTTTCTTGAATAACTATATTTTTAGCAAAGCTACCAGATTTAAATAATCAGACCTGCCAATGCTACCCTAATTTAAACATGCTGACGAACTTTCACAGGCAGCATCAGCTAACATAATGAGTTTCTGGATGACAAAGAACTTCAGACCGTAGTTCTCTACACTACCCAGCGTAATAAGCACTTGTTCTCTTCTACAATGCGCACACAAAAGAGGAATCTAAATAACAATTGCTGTAATTATCTTGAAAAATATGTGGTGATTAATGGTGATTATGAAAATCTGTATAATTGTTCATTGAAATCTCCAATGATCAGATGCTTTCTTGAAACAGCCATTAACGAAGAACTTGGGAACACAAAAAGCATCAAAACTCAAGCCAAGCTCCTGACCGTGCGCAGCGCGTGAGGATGTGACCGCGCGCACGCCCGGCTCCGCTTTCACCCCTCCCACGAACTCTCCGAAAGGGGTTCGACGATGTCCGCGATGTGACGCATATGTCATCGCGGTTCAAAGCACTAAGTCCAACCTGTTATTTATGCAAATAATTAATTACTCTTGTATCCAACTAGCAGTTTGTCATGACACATTAATGACTTGATAGACTTCTATGAACTAGTGAACACAGGACAGCAGAGCGCTTTTATCGTCATTTAATTTAAAAACGATCCTGTGTGAAATTATCTAGTCGTGAGTGATGGAAGCATAAAGAACAGACTCAGCAAAGCTTCTTTTGGATCATTGCTTTATTAATGGTAACGTCAGGGAAATGAAAAATGCTAACATTGTCATATTTAGCTCCTGGGTATAGATGAATAGCTGCCTCAGTGCTTGGCGGGTTCAGTTTGCACACTGCAGCGAGCGCTAATTCTTCACACCACTATTGTGGGGATACACAGCCACGGAAGAGTTTATATACCTCAACTCCCAAGGAAATAACAGCTGTTTCCGCATTTAAATTCTCACCGTAAGCTTTTATAGCCCTGGATTTCTTTACTGCTATTTTCGCGTGGCCTTTTGCACTTGAATTTTCAACTGCGGATATTAAAAATATTTACATAAATAAATCCCTTGCAAAACGTTTTCCTCCGTGACTTTGAAAACTTAGCATTGCTAATCCAAACCAACAAAAAAGCTCCAACACTGAATCTACCATTGCCACCTTTAAAGCGTAAATGATCTTAGATTTCAAGAAGAGCTTTCTGTAATACTGCAAAAGTCTTCAGATTTTCCCCTGAAAACGCTGAAACGCTAACAGTGTTTATGTTTTACTGAGATGAATATCTCGTAAACCAGCCTACAGCAACACCATAAACCCAGCAAAGCTCACCTTTCTACAGAAAACTGAATTTTCAGCTAAATGACACCAGAGGAACGCAGAAGTGGGTAAGAACCAGGGGGCTGGCAGCGAGCGTGGGCACGGCCGCGCTCCGACCGGGTGGCTGCACGCACCCGAGGGGAAGGCACGGTTCCACCCGAGGGACACGTGAGTCTCCGTCTGCGTGGAGCTCGGGGGCGCCCGCCGGAAGAGCTTGCTGCGCCCCCAGCACACAGCGCAGCCTCGGGNGACACCAGAGGAACGCAGAAGTGGGTAAGAACCAGGGGGCTGGCAGCGAGCGTGGGCACGGCCGCGCTCCGACCGGGTGGCTGCACGCACCCGAGGGGAAGGCACGGTTCCACCCGAGGGACACATGAGTCTCCGTCTGCGTGGAGCTCGGGGGCGCCCGCCGGAAGAGCTTGCTGCGCCCCCAGCACACAGCGCAGCCTCGGGCGGGCAGGAGCGAGCGAGGGCTCCCCAGCTCGAGGGACGGCCCTCGAACACCACGTCCACGTAAGCGAGAACGCACGGCCCACGTGCAGTCCTGTCGCCCGGGCTGAGGAGGACAGGAGACAGCTCTTGCCATCGGAAGCGGTGCCCTGTGTGGGGCAAGGCTGTGCCTCGGCCACGGAGTCACCCCACGGCAGGTGGAGACAGCTGTCCCCTGGGGAACACCCACCCTCCGCCATTGTGACTGTTAACTCGGGGTGACAGCGCTAGGCTGACGCTTTCCAAGGAACAGGACAGGGACTACCCCAGCCCTTGCAAGGCACGCAGGCTGCCGGGTCCAGCGCCCACCCAGCACGGCTGCTCTGCCCGCGGCACGGCCCTTCCTGGCCAGCCAGCACAGCAGGAGTCGCGCTGCTCCCTGGGTCGGCAGACCAGCCCCGGGGTCTGGCGCTGGCCAGGGCAGGCTGGTCAGGCAGGGGCTGGGACACCCCCCGCTTCGAACCCCTGCCCGCCCACCACAGCCACCCCGACACGGCGTGCGCTCAGCACCCGCGCGCAGCTCAGGCTCCCGTTCGTGCCCTTCTGTGTCCCACCGAGCGCCCCAGCGCGAGCTCTGCACACCTGAGCCTTTACACCCACGCACGGAGGACGGCACAGGGCACCTGCATGAACCCAGGCGCGTTAGGTGATCCTGGTACGGGGGGGAAGTTATTCAAAAGTACGCGAAAAATGTTTTACAACAGTCTGCGGTNGAGCGCCCCAGCGCGAGCTCTGCACACCTGAGCCTTTACACCCACGCACGGAGGACGGCACAGGGCACCTGCATGAACCCAGGCACGTTAGGTGATCCTGGTACTGGGGGAAGTTATTCAAAAGTACGGGAAAAATGTTTTACAACAGTCTGTGGCGCATCAAGAGGAGGACGCAAACTTTTCGAAATAAACCACGCTCTCCGTAACGTACAGCTAAGCCTCCTACTTCTGTATTTCTGTACACAGTAATTTAAAGAGCAGTCTGAATAGTAAACACGTGTGGGTGCTCTCCGTGCTACTGTGCACCGAGTCCCAGATGGAACACCACCACTGCATCTCCAAATCACTAATGACAGCGAAACCTCAGGGGCAAGACAAAAGCAAACTCTCCCGTGAGCTCCTGCCAAGCCGGCTGCAATCAGGAACGCTGCGCCTGCCCCAGGCCGCGCTCCCTGGCTGCAGACACCGCCCCCAAAATACACACGCTTCTTTATTTAATAAAGTACCCAAATATTAAGACATTGACCTCGTTTACTCTGGCTCCCCTCCAGTCTCTTTTCAGCCTACGCAGAGCAGCCCCACAGTACGGAACCCCTCCGACGAGGGGCAGGGAACGCAGAGCTGTCCCCAGCCCAGCCGACTGCCATGACGCGACAAACCAGCCGCAGCCCGGCGGCGTCTCCAAGACATATTGCAGTTTACGTTGTCGCTCGGGCTCGCCATCTGTGCTGTTCCCGCAGAGGCCGCCGTTGCCGGCTGTGCCGAGGGGATCGGCGGGTTGGCGGCCCTGTGCGGCCCCTCGTTAGTCGAATGCGCCAACGAGAGGAGACCAGAGCAGCCGGGATGGTCCCATGCTACGCTTGAGCGATCGGCGCTGCAGGCTCTGCCCGCACACCTGGCCCTGCCAGCCCGCCACCTCTGCCCGTGCTCGGCTCCACCGGACCAAGGCAGCCCCGGAGCACTGCACCCAGCTCCGGGGGCAGCTGCGCTGCTGGTCCTGCAGCTCCCGGTGGGAGCAGGAGCTCGCGCTGTCACGTGGGAGCGAGGACGCGGTCGTGCGGCGTGGCTGGGAAAGCCCCGGCCCCGTGCCCGGTGTCCAGGCCCTGGCCAGGCAGCAGGACGGCGGCGGCGCCGCCGAACAACGCGACACTCGGTGCGGTGAGCGGGAAGGCAGGGGCCTCCCGGGCTGTGGAAGGAAACCTCCGCGATGGGACACGTTTACAGCTTTCCTGTTCCTCCTTTGATTAAAAAAACAGACCTGGACTAAATTTTCATTTTTGTTAATTTGATTGTCAGCCTTGATTTTCTCTGTTTCCTGCACAGCTCATGACACGGCACAATTAGTTCTTTACTGCTAGATCAAGCCACGAAAACACTTGAGAAAATACTCCTGGTTTTGATTATTTTCTTTTTTAAATAAAGTGAAGGTTAAGTACTGCATGGTGACGGCTAAGCAGTACCTCAGTGCCGCGGCTGTATCAGCACCAGAGAACATGGAGAGACTTCAAACAAGCTCTTCAAATTGCAAGTGTTTAGGAGCTCTTGATTTTATTATTTTTTAATAAAACGTCCCCTTTGAAGTCTCCGCACCACACTAAACTTCAAAGATCACACCTAAGCATGTGCTACTTCCAAGCAACAACCCTTAATTAATTAGACCAGAGCAGATACAAAGCAGGGCACTTGTGCGGGGCTGCGGCAGCGCCGGGGCAGGTCCCGCTCGAGGACAGGGAGGCGAAGCGGAGGCTCTCCTCCAGCCTCCGCGCGCGGGCCGCCGCGCTGAAGAGAAACACAGACGCTTTTCAATTACTTTCAGCTCTAGCTGTAATGATAGACAGACTCCTTGGAAGTCATTAAACATGTAACGTCTGTCTGCCGCAGAGAGGCAGGGAGGCGCAGGCAGGCAGGACTCGGGCTGGAGCAGGCAGTTGCAAAAAGCATCTCGGGAAGCACCCACAATAGCTGCAGTGTTCCCCGGCCGGCGGCTGTAAATTTCTCCCCCTTGATGAGAGAAACATCCTGTTGGGTAACGGCTACTTCCTTCCAGCACCGCTATTTTTTGCACTTCAGTCCTGCAGGTTAGGAGCAGGGCATATTAAAGAAACACACTGCATTTTGTTACAATTATCTGGCCCTGGAAGCTTTGATTTTCCTTTGCTGAGACACCTACGGAGGTGTGATTTTGTACAACGTGGGCAGGGAGGTTGCCAGCGCGAGGGTACTGTGCTCCCCGACTCGAAAACCTCCCTGGACCGGGGCCAGGTCACCGAGCAGTGGCAGACGCTCCCACTTGCACCGACAGCTGCGATCCTGCCCGGCACCAGCACTGCGCAAGCTCCAGCTGTGCACTGGGCGACCAACATCTGTTCCACAGGACTCCCTGGGGAGTCAAGGGTGCACAGCACCCTCTCTTAACATGGTTTTGTTTTAAAGGACTTTAGGTTTTGTTTAAACACGCAGGCAGCTTTTTGCTTCCAGCAGAAGCAGGGGAAAGAAGACAGATCAGCTGTCCCGAAAGCACCATGCTGTCCATGCCACGCGCAGCCCTAAACGTGAATGGAAAGCAGAAACTCATCACAAGCACAGCTACAAGGGACGCGGGACTCCCATCTCCCGGCCGGGAGCTCACTGACGCACAGAACGTGCTCCCACCATCCAGTGATGGAACGCTTACCTAGCCAGAAGAGCCCTGACGAGGACCCAAAGCCGAGGTCTTCGGCGCGGGAGAGGATGTCAGCGCGGCAAGGGCGACGGCCGTGCTGCACAGGACGGTGCCCAGCTGCGGGAGGCTGTACTGAACACTGAGGTCTGGGGAGCCGAAAAGACAGCGGGAGGTTTCTTCGTCGTCCCGACAGTCGGACCGTGGAGCCACTGCCCCGTGGAGCCACAAGCCCTTCTGCAGGAGACGACCCACCGTGCCACCGCACAGCAACTCAGGATCCAGATCGCCTAACGTAATTTAATTTTTAAGTGCTCAGAGTCATTAGTGGAGGCACATATTTCTATCAGGTAAATTTCATTTGCATATGCAAATTATATCCAAATACACCACACCATTAATACGATCACTAATTACATAATAATAGTCACCAATCTCCACACAGATCAAACTTACAGTTTTGTAGCTATTAAGGAAATCGTGCTTTGTAATTAAGATAATCCTCATTTCCAGATGCTAATTAACTATATAATAATTAGCTTCTTTTGCTAATGCAAATTAAGTATTTTCATCCTTATTGGTAAAAGAGTTGCTTATCACTTAAAAAAAGAGACAACCTAGAAATAATCCCTCCTCCCCCTTAAAGGTGAAAAGGTAACCCCATTTTTATCAGTCTCATTTGCGAATGCAAATTAGCCCTGATTAATCAAGTCGCGGATAAACGCGTCCGTGGCGCGGCCGGCCGCCTGGAGCCTCCCCTGCCCTCGGAGGACAAGGACCGCTCGCGGCCCTGAATGCACGCCTGCCCGCTGCCGCGGCTCCTCTCCCGTGGGCGCTGGCCCGGTCCCGCAGCGCTCGGCCGAAGCACCCCTGTCCCGAGCGCGGCGGGGAGCAGCAGCGAGCCCCGCTCCGGGACGCAGAGGGGCAGGGGAGTGGCCGAGAGCCGCCGTGCGACAGCGCGTGGCTCGCTCGACGGAGGCGTCGAGGCGGGCGCGAGGGGCAGGCTGGCAGTGACGAACGAGGCCTTCCGGCCGAGGAGCGGCCACCGACAGCCAGCCGGCCGCCTTGGCAGGGCTCAGCCTCCGCTGCAGCGCATTCATCATCTGCTAAACCAATCCACCCGCTCCGCACCGCCATTTGTCATTAATTATGCTAATCAGCAAACCATTACTCTCTGATGACACCACAGCACTTATTAGCTAGTTACGGCTTTTCAAAAGCGCAGCTTATTGTGTATGCAAGCGCTGCGCATACATTAGCCTACAGGGAAGAAATGTCCAATTACGAAAAGAAGAAATTTGCTATTATCTCCTTCTAACAAACCAATTTAGTAATTATAAAAGTCTCTGAACTCAGAAGGATTTTTTAAGAAGAGCTGAGTGATGAAACCGGAGAATTTTGTTTGCAATAACTTTCTGAGTTGGAACTAAAGTGACAGTAGGGGAATCAACGGGTTTTATTACCACGATTACAATCCTTGCATCGACTTCAGAAGACCACAGAGCAGAAGTTACCTAAAACCAGGACTGTATTTGGCTCTTTCCTTAAACTATCCGATTTATTTATTTAGTAGGTACACAACCAAATTTGCCTAACACGTCACAGATACCTACACGCGGGTCTAGCCTACCTTCAGCCTGCAGTTTCCCCCACGCAGGCGGTTACATGAGCAACAGCAGCCCCTGCTAAGCCCCTGCACGCCCAGGAGACGACGCACGATGAGCAGGTCTGAAGGACCTTGCTGGGGCCCGGCTACGGTGCGTTCGAGGAGCACGCGGCAGCGGAGCGGGGACACAGCCCGGCGCTTGGGGAGCTGAACGGGCCGGAGAGGGCGCCTGAAAAACAGCCTTGTTGGAGCGTCCAATTCATTTACAATTCCTAAGCTGTTTTGCTCTCTGCGAGAGGAATACCGCTAGTTTTAGAAGCTTAATATGTGTTAAGAGCTCATTAATATCATCAGAGTAAATGGGCCTATTAAAACATCTTTAAGCAATATCTGAACATAAATCTCCCTAAACTATATTTAATGACTGTACTTAAGATACATTATATGCAAGTCTTAATGAGACATTAGATAGCATTTTGAAGATTAAAATTAGAGAACCCATATAAAGTCTGTCCACTTAATGTAGCCTTAAGCTACACTGATGAAAAGCATTACTACCAAATTATTACTTCATTAGAACAAATATTTTCTAATCATTTCTGATTTATGCCATTAGTCGTCTCCATATACATTATTGGTGTATGTACATATAACAGTATATACAAAACAATTTTCTAGTTCCACAGGAGACAGGAGAAATCTTGAGCTTTCTAATGGCTGAGTTAATTACTTGTCTTTTTTCTATTGAGTTAAAAATAAGCACTCTATAGAAGTCCATTCACTATATCCCCACTTTTCTAATTTAATTGGAGATTTTAATTCCATTAACCACAAGGTCATTTTTTAAAGATTTGCGGTTTTGCTTTGCAGGGATCAGTACGATGTCTCGGACTCGGCCCCTCACCGTCCCTTCAGCCCCGCCACAGAGGTCAGAGCACGGCAGTGGAGACCCCAGGACAAAGCCCGGCCTGAGGGACGAGCAGGACCCTTGCACCGTGAGGCCGCCCGCTGCCTTTGGTGAAGGTGCCGCAGCCAGCGGCTGGCCCCAGAGAGGAAAATCGAGCAATGTTGCGAGCCTCTGTCAGCAGGAAGGCAGCAGCACTGCCCAAGCGGCGCTCACGCCTGCCCGCGGCACGACAGGGGACGGGACGCAACGCCGAAATGAACCAGGGCCCGACCTTGCTCCTGGACAACCCCGCAGCAGGGCCGAGAGCAGCCGTGGGAACCCCTGCCCATGGCGTGCCCGCGGGATGGGCGCCTGCCGTCGGGACGCAGCGCGGCACGGCGGGGACAGCGAGGCAGCGGGACGCTCCTCCAACCACTGAGCCACCGCCAAAACAAATCGCAATAACCTTATTAGCAAGAGGGCTTTATGTGTGGTTTATTTTGTATAAACAGCTTTTCATTAGATAAATGAAGCCCAACAACCTTTATAAATGTTCTCAATTATGAAATTATGCCATTGAGATATCCGGATGACGATAATGAGGGAAAACACCAGTGACACCTCTTGACAGGAGTCAGAGCGCGCTGCTGGATGGCTGCTCCTCCCAATAAAACGCAGCCTAGGCACACCAGCCATTTAAAAAGCCCCTCTTTATTAGACGAAATCTATAGCAGCAAGACTATTTTCATTTGTTCTGCCCAAGCCTTCTATCCAAAAGAGAGAACATCTCACTGTAACAATTTTGCGTTTTTAACTGTGCAAATTAAGCATTCTTCATAAATAACAGCCTGGTTTTCTGCACTACAACTCCTTTTTATTAGCAGCACAGTAACGAACAATGAGCAATGTGTTCTATTATTCTTTGTCAAATCACAGAATGCTACATTAGAATAACTCTGCTGGTCAATGTAATATAGTAGATTAAATTCAACTTCTGTGCAAAAACCACTGTAAAACAGCATGATAAGAAGGCTATAAAAAATTTAATTTTACTCCAAACTCCATCAGAAAAAAAAAATGGTGTGAAAAGTAATTTTGCATAATCAGTACACGCCATCTGGAACAATTAACCGATTTCTATAGAACTATGAGGATCAGTCATATCTGCTTATTAAAGATCAGAAATTATACAAGTAATAAATCCTTGAAAAAACTAAGCGTACTCCCGCCTGTCAACGCTATTTTAACTTCAAATACTGAAGAACGCCTGATAAGGCTGAAAAGAAGAGATTAATATATGCAAATTACATCCAGCATTTAAAATCCCCAACAACTGTCTCTGGCTCTCTGTCCCTTATTGCTGCCTTTATGTTTTATTCATACACCAACTCACCTGTCACTTCATAAGCTATAATATTATGGGGGTATTATTAAACAGCATAAAGCCGTGCTTTAATTGGAAAGCTTCATTGCATTTTCCAATTATTTGGAGTAAATTAAAAGCAGATGCACATAGTTTAATAAGGAGTCTAATATCAGTTCCGGGAAATCAAAATTCATTGTCATTACTATGCTGTGATAGTTTTGCAAACTGTACTCAATTTCAGAGGTTTTGAAAAGAAAATCTGTCTATGCAATCTGTTAATTGTCATTTGGTTAATAACTGTTTAAATATCCAAACCACAGAGCGGCTTCCTATCTAAAAAAAAAAAATTAAACTATGGCACTCGGAAAAGCAAAACAAACACAGTGCAGCCCGCCCCGAAGGTTGTGCTCCACAAGCAACCGGTGCGAGTCCCGCCAGCACGTCCTCTCGATGCACTCGATGCTCCAGCACTCCTACGATGGCGGCTGCCGGGCGCACGGACTGAGGGCAGAGCAGGACCCCTGCCCTGGCGGGGCTCCACGCCGTCGGTGCGGTCCCCTCCGGTGTCACCCTCCCTCTTGACACGGCCCTGCTCCGGCCACTGCTCGCTTTCGGATGTGCCCCGCACGCCCCACCGGCTCAGAGACGCTGGCGTCAACACCTTCGCCACCGCCCACGGCACTGGGCCGGGGAACGTCCCTGCCGGTACACCTGCTCATGCATAATTCAAGGCTTCGGGTGCGGCAGCCGGATAATCCTTGCAGCAGAGATCAACAAGCAGCTTCCTCGGAAGGTGACGTGTGATCTGAGAAAGATGGGTGAAGCCTGTACGTCTGGTGCGTTAGAGCAGAAGGCAAGGCTTCCCATGCCAGCCTGCAGCTTCGTGGGATAGCGAGAACGCAAAAGAAAGAGCAGCACCACAGCCAGAGCCGTCACGCTCTTGTACAAGTACGAGAAAGTGAGATGATGAAGATAAAGAACGCCGCTTTGGACGACAGCAGGTTAATCAGTAAATCACATGTCTGAAAAATTATACACGCGGCAGAACTCACAGCCCCATCTTTCACCGTTTGGGCCAAGTCCGCCTGAGCGCAGCATGGGTAACGCGGGGCGGTACACTGCAGCGGCAAGCACGCAAGGAATCGGTGTACCGCGGATGAGCTCATTAAATAAGAAACGTACTTTTTTGAATCTTATTAAATGTAGTATTAAGTAACACTTACATTTCCCTTTCTGAAATACGCAGCTGCAGCATTTTAGATGAGACTTCAGTCTCCCTGAACTGCTAGATATTAATAGAGCCTTTTATATGCTGAAGATTATCCAGGTCTCATAGTCCAAAGACTGGAAATTGCAATAGGGCAAAGAATGGGCTGACTTTAATCTCGGCCTCGGTAAAGAGGTTTCAACGCAGAATAAAGCTCGTGTCACAACTTGTCTGGTTTTCAGACCGTCCTGATTAAAATTCAGTGTCACAAAATATAAGAATAGAAGCGGAACGAAATTTAAGCAGCGCAAAGAACGTACACGTGGGAATCTGGATCGACAGCAAAATGTAGCACAGGGCCTCCCCCTTTAGAGAGCAGAGTGTACTGAAACGCTTGAACATAGGAGGGTATTGCAAAACCACCAGAAACTATGCTGGAAGATGAAGATAAAAGCAATTCTTGTGCAGTGATCCAAAAACCAGCATCTTCCTTTTTTTCAAAATTACCTGTTTTAATAAAGCAGACACACTGTGCCAAGCGAACCATTTAATTATCTGCAAAAACTATGAAGCAAAACAATAGTTTGCAAAAAGAAATGACTAACCTCTGATTAAAACGTCTGTCCTCATTACGTACAGATAAAAGATACAGTATCTTTTAAAAGAAAGTGTACATTGAAGAGAAGTAAGCGGCAGGTGTGGCATAGATAACCTGACATTTTGCAACAAGAAAGAAGTTGACGTATGGGCACTGAAATCTAACAAATCTTTAATTTTCCTTCCATTTCTTGATCTAGAAAGACCGCCGAAAGAGATTTCTTCTGTAATTAAAAAAAAAAACAAAGACAAAAAGAGGGTGCATGCACTGAGGCATTGCTGACTCTACCGCAAAGGTGCCAGCACCCAACGCAGCCAGCCCAGCGCCTCGGCCCTGCACGGTCGCTGGCGCAGGGCTCCGGCCAGCCTCCGCGGCCACACGCTGGCGTTTCGGAGCAAAACTCACAGCCACGCCGAGCGAATTGACTGAGCTCCAGAAAGGAGGAAGGAATCTGGAAGCAAACTGCTCCCATAAGAGCGGCGTGTGAAGTAACTGCTTCCAACAAAGCTACCCAGACAAATTACAACTCCCCCCTGCCAAGATCTGCATTATCCAATATGGAAAAGCAACTCGGCTTCCTTTTCAGGAATCCACTGGCTTTGATGTTTTTCCAGATCATTAACATCAGTTTCCACACTCTCTGCTGCCTCCAGAGCTCTGGACTATACACCAGCGTGGAACGAACACCGCGACTCGCTGTATTTCCTACAGGAACGGAAGAGCATCTTCCCAGGCCCACGCTGTGGACGGACCCCGGCTCGCCTCGCCCTCGCCGCCCCAGCGGGCTCCACGGCACGGAGCCCCTCCGGCCCCTCGCCGACCTGGCCCCAGGGATCCCTGCTACCTCAAAACGACGACCTCACGCCGGGGAGGTCTGCCTGGGTGACCTAGCAGATCCATCCTCGCTGGAACAGACGTTCGCAGACGTTCCCCTCTACAGCTGCAGCCCAGCCGTCCCACTTCACGATGGCCACCGCTTCGACCGCCTGCCTGCCACAAGTCACTACCTAATGCCCACCAGATACTGCACAAAACCATCCTGCTACCCGATCAGATCACAAAGCTTGTTCTGACCTTTCTACAAAGTGTCTTGAAGAAGAAAATAAACGTTTAGATATAGTAAAGAAACATTTATATATATAATAAGTATTTTCATATTTACCTCTTTAAGTTAAATATTAAGGTAATACATATCANTATAGTAAAGAAACATTTATATATATAATATAGTAAGTATTTTCATATTTACCTCTTTAAGCTAAATATTAAGGTAATACATATCGGTGCACAATTCCAAAATAAACAAATTAGACATGTGGACACAGCGCTATCTATAAGAGCTGCCCACAAAACCATCCCTCTTCACGGCGAGCTGGCAAACGTGCAGCAGCTGACGCCGAGGTGGCAGCTGGCCGCCCTTCCCTCCCTTGATGCTCGGTTCAGTTTCTCTGGAAAAATACTTCACAAGTAACCGGGCTGATAACGTGGTCAAAGACAATCACAAAATACTACTTCTAAGATAAGAAATACACACAAACGCATTGCTGCATCAAATACTGCTTTGAAAACCCGTTGCTCCTGAGCACGTCAACGGCAAATATTGCAGCCTCACTCACACCACAAATGTTGCTGTATCAGTAGATAAAGCGTGGGACGTTTCAGCACACGACACCTAAGCTCCAACCCCGAGGACATGGCGTTTTTCCTTTGAAAGAGAATAAACCTTCACCTTCAGTTCAGTATCAGCAAAACTGAAGAATGCCGGCATTTTCCGAGAACGGCAGCCATAACCGTGGACAGTCTGAACGCAAAGAAAGGATTCAAGAACAGCGGGAAGCGGTGTTTGAGCGGCGTACAGCTCCGTGCACGAGCGGCGTGCAAGGCTGCAGGCAGACAGCACAAACGCTCCAGGCGTGGGGTCCAGCGAGAGGCACAGCACAACGAGCTCTGCTCTCCCTGCTCCGCGTCGAGAGCCCTGGCAGGCACAGCTCTAGGACGGGCTCTGCGCACAGCCCCAGCGGCCGCTCTGCGAGCGCTTTCTGCAGGGTCTGTAACTGAGCTGAGAACCCTTCAACCGGTAGGAGATTATTACGCGCATGTTCAGTTACCTTTTACACAGTACAAACAACACGTGCTTCTGGATCCTGTTTTCTTTCTATGGACTAACGCGACTCGAGGTACCACGCATATCGATGGCACATCAGTATGTCAAGCCAACATCAACCACCTCTAAGTACTTGCACAAACGTTTTAATCGTTTTGGGCTGACAGCTGGCAAGTCGTCACAGTTTAAGGTGCAGTTTCCTAGACGAAACTTCACTGAAAAGTAAAACTACTGAAAAGAAAATCAGTTCTGTCCCAGCTCAAACCAGGACACAAGGATTATTTGAGAATACATTCAACAAACACGCATCCAAGTATGTTCCCCCTTTGTTCTGCTGCTTTTTCAGCACAGTTCCATATTGAAGTGTTCAAAAAATGAAACTCAGTCCTATCTAAGGGTAACTGTGACCATCTTGTTATCTCCAGGTTTCCAGTAGAACAAGAACCTTTAGAGACAGGATTATATAACTGCTGTAAGTGAGGTTTCTGGCTATGAGGTGACAGCTGTAGCAGTATCTGTAAGTTCATACGCTTGCTGTATACACAAACTTGGTGTAGGGAGGCTCTAATTACCTTGTGCGCATGTTCTGATGGGTCTGTGCAGAAGCACTGGATATACTCCATGCAATGCGATTTCTGTCTTGACAGTCTGAGAGCAGGTCAAGAGAAGGTACGAGCATCGACTGTCCTGCATTCAAATCACCGAAGTTTGTATGCTACAACCGACAAACACGTCTATCACCAACGTGACTGAGAAGGTGGCTACCCTAAGATTTCAGGGCAAAAAAAGACAACCGTACCCAGCAGCGTGCAGGGTCACACACCAAGGCCAGCGACGGCTTTAGCTGAGAAAACCCACGCTATGGGGAAGCACACAGCCTGGACCGCCTTGTGATCCCAGAAACCACAGCTGAGACGGTAAAAATCCCATTTTGCAAACTCAGTCACTGGTTTCCAGCGCAACGTCCTGCCATGTGCTCTGCAAGGTGCGTCAAGACATTTTGCCATCCCTGGTGCTTTTCCTGAGACATGTCGGTTGAGTACGTCTCAAACCGGCAGGGTGAAGCAAGTCTGAAGCGACATCAAAGGTGGGAGCTGGTGTGGGGAGGCTCTGCCAGCTCGCAGGGCAGCGCGCCGTGCCCCCCGCGGAGGAGGAGGTCGTGCACGGCTGGCTGGCTGTGCACCCTCGCCGCCGCCGGCCCCTGCCCCAGGCAGGAGACAGCTTTTGCTTGCGATCAGAATCTGAAGGGGGCTTTCAACAGAAGATTTTGTAATTCAAAAGGTTTACGTTTCAGTGGCACTTGCACAGCAGAAAACTTACTGGAGGCAAGATCCCCAAGGGGCATCAGCATGCTGGTCTGAAACACACCGTTTATTAACTTCAGAGCGCGCTACAGTGGTATTAGAGCCCGTCCAATTAGCAAGGACTGCAGGAATCTTTGCAGTCCCAAATCTCTTGGTTCCTGAAAGGGTTAAAGCTTATTATTAGCATATAATTTACAGGTCCTTTCTCCCAGGAAAGAAATAATGCACAGTAAATGCCACATTCATTTTAATAATACATGTTACAGTCTGTGCCCAACATCTGCACAAAGGTAAAGCAGACAGATTTTTTTGACATGTCCCACTCTGCCATCCAAACACAGGCTTTTTGTTTCTTAAGTGACGGAAGGTTTAATCAAGAAAGCAGGCAATTCATCAATCGAAACAAGGCTGCTCACACCGCCCTGACAGCACACACATGGTTTTATACAGAAGAAACCTGGCCACCTGTCAGCAGCACCTTTTAGATCAGGATATACAAATACACCAAGTGATCAATCCTCCAGCTCTTCCCATTCATTTCTTCGTTTTCTTATTATATTTTTCTTTATGCTAGATGTTGCCCTCATTCTCTGCAGGGATAGATGGGAGACAAGGCAAGCTATGGCTGTTTATACACTATCATAAAAATTTATATACCCTTAGAGTGACTTATTTCCCTTCTATTTGAGTACCATTATTATAAATAATTTTTCACTTCATTCAGGAATTTTCCCTGTACGTTATTATCTGTGGCTGCCTGAGAGGGCTCCCTCTCTCCCTCACTGTCCTTGTGCCTCTGATAAGCCAGAGCAATATTCAGCCAGAAGATGCTGAAGTCTGAAATGAAGGCAGTATGTAGTCACAACAACATCTTAATTAAGCTGAAGGCCATGCAGAAAGACTACGCTGTGAAATACTGAGCAGTGTCTGTCGACAGGTCTGTCTGGAGCAAGGCATTCTTCTTCCAGCAGCTGCCCGTTTGAACATGCATATTAAACCTGTCAGCTCCTCCGCTCCACGCTCCCAGCAGCACCCAGAGACCTTGGGCAGATCAACGCAGAAGTCATCCTGCCTTTTGGTCTCGGGCACATGGCGCAGGGTGGGAGCAGGGAGCCCACCAGGTGCGGAGAATGACGCCAGCAGCACGAGCGTAAGCGCAGACGGCAGTGCTGTGCCGCAGTGGCACGTGGCAGGCTCCCCGCGCGGGGCTGCGAGCTCCGCGCAACGGTTTCCTATATGCACCCTGTCAAAGGCCCAACCCGTTAGTTTACTGTGCAAAGAGGAGTCTCTTTAACGTTCTGGTCAGCCAGTGTTTCATTGCCAAGACCGGAAATGACAAAAGGCTGGCTAAAAACTGCAATTACTGCTTCCAGGACCATTTTTAACTCGACTCCAGCTTTGTGACGATAACTACCTTACATACCCCAAGGAGTAACAGGACAGTTCAGGGGGGATCTGGCAATTTCTGCCAAAACATACTTTGAGATGCAGAGTAGGCTCAACAGCCAAAATTCATTTCACCTTCCGCAAATAGGCTGAACCCCACTGGAAGCGTCGTTTTCACTGACTACTGAGAAAACCTTGGGTGTCTACAGAGAGAGAACCAAGACCACGCTGCAACTGCTAATTTCACCCCGCTTTAAGTTCCCCCTTCCTAAACAGCCCATCCTGTCCCCACCGCAAGAATTCAGACTGAGGCGACACCGAAACTGGAAGACAAGCGACCGTTTATAACGGCTTCTGTTTCCCTGCACCAGCACCAGCGCACCTTCCATTTTGCTGAGAGCCAAGAGAGGGAGCCCAGAGGCTCGTCCAACGTGGCCGCCCTGGAGAGGAGTCCTGCACCCACCGAAGCCCCCGGCCACCTCGCCCACCACGCCGGCCACTCGCCGCCGCGGCCCACACGCCCTCCACGCGCCCACACCTCCCTTGGTGCCGCGGGCCCCGCAGCACGCTGCAGCCAGGACCCCACCGCAGCAAACCACATCCCGGCAGAGCAATTAGGGATGACAGCAGCAGTGCGATAATAAATTTCCCGTTGCCATGGCACTGCAGCGAGGCACTCGCATTTCTGCGCAGATAAAACAGACTGGCTGCAAACTACACCGACGTAACACGAAACTTTGGAATGGTTTCCACAGTGCGTCTGGGGGCTAATCGAGCTCAGCAACGTTTAAGCAAGCAGAGGGAATTGTCACAGCACCTCATCACAGCTGCTGAAAAGGCAGCAGTGGTCAGGAGTTATGCATGAAGATCCCTGCCAACGCACAGAATGTTTCATATGACAAGACCCTTTCTTCAGAAACGATTCGCAGCTGCAATAGCCATTACAGCACACGTACGCGCAACAACTCGTATAACAACGTGCCTGGAAGAGAACGCGCAGTTGGGGGTGGGGGGAAGTTACATCTTTGACTGAAACATGCTCGTGCAAACATGGAGGACTAATGCCATGCCTAGTTTTGCAGGCCTGTTCTGAGCTTTGCCTATCTGGTAAAGTATTCAGGTTCTTTGCAAAACAGGTCATCTTCCCAGGTTGCACTGCAGGCAGAGGCAGTCCACGGGAAGTCCTAGAGCAGGGTCGCTCTCAGTAACCCTCGTGCCGAGCTGCTGCCTCGCTGTTTGTGTACTCGATGCTTTCGCAGGAGAGAAAGCGCAGCTTTCCGTCCTCCGCGCAGGACTGTCTCATGTGAACCCAAGAACACACTTTCCCTTATATTTCTAAATATATTAGGGCAGGACAGTAACAAGAAAAATGAGTACTGACAAGAATTATACAATTGTTATATGCCATCTATTTAGGAACCCGAAGCTGCAGTTTCAGTCAGAGATTACCTTTTAAATAACCCTTTGATTATGGTACATAAATTAATGCCATGTTCCCATGTTAGAAGTGTCACTCACTATTAATAGCAAGAACCTGTGAATGGCACATTTTTGCCATCTTCTCTTCCCTGATCATGCACACGCGCTACCTATTGTACAGCCTGCTGAATCCACTGCTGCTTTTTCTGGGTTTCCAAACTGCCCTGATAATCTCCTTCAGCCAGACGAAGGCACTGTACTTTCATTAGGTTTTGACAGAGTCAGGTTTAAAGCAAATATTTTTTTCCTCTTGCAAAAATAACATAACAAAGAGAAAATCGTGGCAAAGTGTGATTCTACCATGACTATGACAATATTTGTTCAGGTGTAATATTATTCCAAAAAAATAATTCTAAGGAAAACTCTCCTGCAGCCCAGCACTACTCAGCTGAAGCACAGAGCACGACCTAGCCCCGTAAGAGACAAGGCAGGTGAAACACACTGTTGTGCCACAGCCGCACCGAGCACTTTTCCATAGTTTGCAGAACCCAACCTCCTTTTGCTGTGGCTCATGAATAGCTCCCAGCTCGCACAGCTCTCGGCACCTCCCAGAGTGACACACTCCATGAGGTACAACTCTGTAAAGCATCCCTGCCTCTCGCTCCCACAGGCATTTCTTCCTGAGCCCTGAGAACCAGGCTACGTTCCTTTTTAGCTCGCTCCTCCTTCAAGAAAGCAAGCACTTAAAGGCAGGACCTCCTTCAGAGCAGCAGAGCTGTCAGGGACAGCTCACAGGGACCCCAGCTCCAAACCAAACCTGCTGCGTGGCCCTGAAGCACAGTACCAAGTACCTGTACCTGTATGGGTGAAGGAATAGGCCTGGATCCTCATCACTCTATTTAAATACACATTTTCCCTGCAGACTAGTACTAGTTAAAAATAAAAAGCAGCTAAATTATTCACTGGCAGTTTTTTTCCACATTGACATCTGGAAACTATCACTAGCTCTAGCACTTGTATACCAGCCTGGAATGGTGAACAGAAAGCTGCAGCTAGAGAGACCAAGCATGCCTGTGCAAGCACATGCTTCTTAAAAATAACGGGGAAGCCCCCTGTACCCTAACATCTTATTTCAAATTTGCCCTGATACTGGGGAAACAAATTATGCAGCGCCAGTATTCAGAATACAGAAACGGGAAAGAGTGAAGATCTCATGTGATTTTAACGTATACATTGAGTGAGCAAAGAACAGTGTATACGAAACTCATCCTTGCTGGGCAGGACAAAGCTTCCTGTGAAATGGGCAGAGATGTTGTCTCTTATCACTCACCTGCGAGGATCATGAGAAAGATGAGGAGTAAAGTTTGTGTCAGTGTTGCTTTCCATCAGAGCTCTCACCTAGCACCTCTGTGGGCAGCAGCACCCCTCCCCAGGGGTGCGATCTCCGCACTGATCAGTAATGTTTGGTACCAGTAACACATGTGCCTGGGCGCTTTCTGGGGTCTCTGCATCCCCTCTGCTCGCGACACTTAAATGGCACCGAGGAAAAGCTGGATGTACGTTTCACGGGTACCACACACCTGGCTGGCTGTGCAAGCAGGGCTGCTTCGCTGGGTTACGCTTCTGATTACAAAGAAGAGCAGAGAAACCATTGTGTGTGCCAGCTTACCTGATATGGCATACAAATTTGAGTGCTGGTGCTCCAAGTCCAGACGAGTGCTGTGACTTTTCCCTCGAAAGCTAGCAGGGAGCGTCAGCGAGATATGCCTAAGGAAGAGAGATGGGAAACGGAGATGACGTTACTACAGAGCAGAAGATACTGCTGCCATCGGCTTGTTCTTGCCTGACAATTCCAGTCAGGTTAAGCAGCAAATACAAATTTTAACATTTCTTGTAAAAGCTTGAGTGGGCCCCGTGTACCAGGAGGAGACGGAGGTGGTGATTCAGTCATTGCAACCAAGGGTGGTCGAGCTGCTTTACCTGCTCTTCGGTCCAGCTGTGCACGAGACCGTCTACACCTGGCACAAGCCCCCTCCGCCCTGCGAACAGCAGACTCGGCCAACAACCAAAGAGCTACAGAGGCGGCCACCCACCCACTCTCCATGGCAGCTCCTCGTGGGCCGGCACCCGGGGACAGCCTGCGCGGTGGCTGGCGAGTACCACTGCTCCTCTGCCAACACGAGTCTCAACATAATGCATCGAGAGCATGCCTGAACACCCTGTGGGACTCAACTGCACTTCCTTGAAGGCAGAAAGCGCTAACAGCAAGTGCTTCGGATTTATCCACGCCAAAAAACTTTTTTTTTTTTTAAATTTGAAACTCTCTCAATGACCAAGGCGTGCTCCAAAGCTACTCAGCCTGCTGCACGCGCCCGTGCTCCTCGAAGGACATGCTCTGCTCCCCTACGCCAGCCCCTGAGGAAAGGGAAGCCAAATTTCACTCGTCACCTCTCTAGCTGCCGCAGTGCACAACGCCCACCCCACCCCCCAACAACGCTCTGCCCAGCATTCCTGCAGCAGAGAGGTATTTTTACATCTTCCATTAAACCTTCATATAAACAGGAAAAAACAGAGCTCATCTAAGTGAAGTTGAAACTATTTTCAGTGGCTCAGAGCTTACTGAAAAGAGAACCCAGCACACGGCAAGCCTGGACACAGCGAGAAGAAGAGATGGGCAACCTTCCCAGGAACACGCGGCGCGGGAGGGCGGGATGCGACACCCAGCAAGCCCCGCGCTCGTCAGGCACTAGGGCTGGAGAGGGGGCTGCACCCAAAGCTGCCGGAGCCCAGAGCTGCTCTGGCACTAGGGACGGACACGACAGCCCTTCGGGCAGGGCGCGGGCCGCCAGCGCCAGCTCCCCCCGCAGCGGGACGCAGCCCTGGAAAGGTGCCGGGGAACAGGACCGCTGGGGCTTGGGAGAGCACGAGCGAGGCCGCTCACTGCGGGCGACGAGGCTCTGCCGCTGCCGTCACGCTGCCTGGCCAGCGCGGAGCTCCACCGAGAAGTCCGCCAAGAGAAAAGACTTTTTGCTAGTGACTGTTACCAACAGCCCACAGGTTTCTATGATTTGATGAGAGATTCGGGCTTTTCCCTTTTAATTCAAATCCGTATTTATCTAATGCTGATCCCACATCTGTGTGCATTTCTATAAAATGTTATCATTAATCTTCCGGACCCCGTTGCCATAGGTAATGAAGACGCTGCCTCTTCAAATGAGGCTTAGAGTAGTGCGAGAGCAGAGGCAGCAGCTGCCATTTCACAGGAGCGAGAGCTACCGGACACGGCCAGACCTCTGGCACCGGCTCCTGCCAGAAAAACCAGGCGGCCTTTGCGTCCCCTCACAAGTGCCCTCCCTATCTGCGAGACAGGGCCCCGGGTGCTCTCCAGCAGAGCACCAAATCCACGCCCTTAGCTAGCAGGTTTTATCTATCGAGCAAATCATCTGGAAATTATCTGCCTTTAAAAACAGGGCACGTTTTGTGAAGAACTATATATTTTTAGACCTTGATGCAGCTGATGGTGAACAGCACAGATAAAATAAGAAAAACCAAACCATCAGTTTGAGTTTGCTTGTGCTTCCCAAAGCTCTTTCTAACCAAAAAAAGATGGTGTGGAAATATTTTTGAATTTGGCTAACAGTTTGCTGTTTAAAACGCAATCCATATGAGACTCCTTGCGAGCAGAGGCAGGTTTGTCATGAACACACTTTAAAACAGAAGACCACTGCCTGTAGGCATTACATACTTTTCATTTGTTTTTAATAGCAGTATCCAAAAATACTTTCCGAGGCACCAAAACAGCTAACAGAAAGACTTTTGAATTCCTCTTGCTTGTACGGGGGACCGCTCTCTTCATTCCAAACAAAACAGCAGGAATTGTTCTGGAAGCAAACAAAGCCCATTTCTGAGCAGAGCACTTTAAAAGCTTCTACCAGCTCCTGCTGCAGGGGAGGCTGACCCCGACCCCAACCTGGGCAGCCCTTTTCCACAACCCACACCAAGCCGGCCGGACCACCGCAGCCCGCGNTGTTCTGGAAGCAAACAAAGCCCATTTCTGAGCAGAGCACTTTAAAAGCTTCTACCAGCTCCTGCTGCAGGGGAGGCTGACCCCGACCCCAACCTGGGCAGCCCTTTTCCACAACCCACACCAAGCTGGCCGGACCACCACAGCCCGCGAGGGAGGCGACGAGCACCCCGTCGGCCAGAGGGGAGTCCCACGGGCGGCTCGTGGCGGCCACTGCGCAAGCACCGTGAAGGAGCCGTCACGCAGCGGCGTGCCAGTAAAGCTCTGGATCCTTAGTTTGCAGAAGACTTTCCGAACCAAGTCCCCAGTCGCCACAAGCGTGCGTCGCAGCTCACGCACATGCCAGGTTTCACGAGCGCCATATGCTGAAGTGGCACGCACGTTCCACGCGCGTAATTAAAATGAATCACTCGCCGTCCGAGGGGCTGCGACCACGCACGCACAAATACGGCAGCAGAAGACGACGTACCCAGATCTTGCTGCCTAACCCCACAGCGTATCCCGTTTGCTCTGTTTCGGATGCATCAATGCTAGAAGATGCAGCGAGGCATTCCCTCCCAGCGGGGGGGAATTACAAATGCTACGCGTGGGGACGCACCGAGAGACCTGCCCTCCGCGAGACGGCCCTCCTGCAACCGCTCATGAGGCTCGTGAGCCCAAAGTGCCAGCTCAGCCGCTGGCGACACCGGCCCGCCAGCATCGGGGTCCTTGAACGCTGGCTGTTACCAGGGCAGTTGGGAACGACGGCCCGCGCCCCCCTCTCCATGGCCACTTTCCACCTGCGAGGCAGGGCGAAGGGGCATTTCATCACTCCCACCGAGCTGCACCGAGGAGAGCCAGGGCTCTCCAAGGAGAACACTGAGCTGCAAGACCACAAGACGGAGGGCAGCAACTGCTAGGAGGAGATCAGCTTTCCCCTTCCCCCTTCCCTTTTTCAAAAGCATGACATCGTAGGGAAAAATGGGAAACAAAGTCTAATTTATTTTAAATTAATGCAAACTTCGGCCAGGATCAATATAACTTATACCTACTAAGTTGATTGCATAATGCGTTTTCCTTATGTGTTGTGAAAGCCAAATCATTTCGCATTGTAGAAAAAAAAAAAAAAGAAGCTGCCATTGAAAAGCAAGAAAATCCCAATTACAAAGTCCCCAAGTTCCTAAACACATATCGTGAAAGTATGTGCAGCTCTGCGGCATATGGCAAATCAATTACTAGTTTAAATTTTAAAACAAAAACATGGTAAATGTGTTGCAGAAATAATCAAGAACAACGGTTTGGTTTAGATTACAGCGGCCACTAGAGTTTTGAATACAATTAATCATCATTCCAGGCAATGGGAAGCCATATTGACACTTATTCCTAATTTGAATATTTAATTAGGGTGAAGTTCTTCATCAAATTATCACAGAACTGGGAGGAAAGCCTAAAAGATTTAAACAATTACTACTTTAACCCTTCACCAACTGCTCACCTGCGAGCACACGAATCTTTTCCCCGTTCTGCAAGGCAAGAACACGCTCGGGCAATACGAGCAGACGGGATGCAAAGACACTACAGCCACCCTGGGACAGGCACGCAGACATTCGGCATCCCGCGGGGCTCCTCCGAGATGCCAGACTGACACGGGCTTCTGACTGCCTACGCTCCTCGACCTTTCTCAGAGCAAAGCTTTCAGGACAGATCTCTATTTTAGCACCAAGTATGGTTCCTACTACGGTTTTTCTGCTTTGTTGTTTTCTGTTGGGTTGTGTTGTTTGGTTGGTTTTTGGGTTTTTGTTTTGGTTTTTTTGGTTTTTTTTTCTTAAAAAAAGTGAAGATCCTGTCCAGAATCATCCGCCAGGTTCACGTGACGAGGAACAAAACCCTCTCCCGAGGGACGGAAGCAGCTCCCCACCAGCTGGCCTGGCACAGTCGCCCGGTCCTGCCCGCCCACCACGGGAGCTTCCGCAGCCCCTGCTCTGCACCACGAGCTCAGGGACCGGGCCAGACCCAGTGCTGCTCCAGACCCACTGCACCTCCCGCCACACCATGGGCATCCTCCCTCCGCACAGCTCTGCCTCAGATCGCTCAGACATCCCTTTATGTGCTGTATTAATCCATATAAGAAAATCTCTTTTAATGAGGAGTGATATAGTTATGAACTCTCTAGAGCCATAATTAGAGCAAACTAATTGAAGTTGTGTTTTGACACACTTTCCAAATTCATGGGTACTGCATGACATATTCACAGCGCTACTGCTGCACAGCCATGGCGACAGCAAAATCATTAGGCTAATAACGCTTATTTGCATTCTTATCATGCCAGCAGCATGCCGTTAAATACTGCTTCAACCAGTGCTCATTTACTCTGAAAGTTTCCACTGAAAGATATTAACAGTAATTATTAGTACTTTAGTGGAATCTCTGATGTTAAGGAATGGCAACTCACATTAACTATCCCCATGCCAATTATTTTCCTTTTGAACCGTCACACAAAGGAGCTTTCTTCCTCCCGGCCGAATGAAAGCAAGGAGGCGGATTTGGCGCTGCCGGGAAGGACGGACAGACCCCTCCTCGGCGAGGCCAGCCATCAGGGCTCCAGCCCGCTCTCTCCAACGCTGAAGTCAAAACCACACTGGTCCAGCATGGGTTAAATACAAAAAATATTTTTGCCTAGCGTACAATAATTTCCAGGCAATTTAGGATGAAACAACAGCAACAGCACAGTTCAGGACAGGGTAGATTTAATGACTCCCCTAACTTGGGCTTTTCTTTTAGCCATTAAATCTACGGAACAAGTCTACATACGACAGCAACACAAGCAGCACGTGATGGGAGAGATCCTTCACGTGCTAGCGAAGGCGGTTTGAGGTCTGCACACATCATGGCCCCTTCTTGAACGTTTTTGGAGAGAAACTCACATAAAACAGGCCCAGGAATGCCCCAGTTCCAAACCAGTTATTAATAACTGTCTGCAGGAAGGTGATGAACTGCTTTTGAAGTTAGGGGGAAAGTCCTCATAAAACGTAACAGAGGATCATAAGGGGAAATGCCAGATATCAAAGGATGCTTCATAATTCATATAAAAACATCAACAACGCACAGCGAAAGAACAACACTAAGCTTTTGCTTTCCAACTGGATTGGATGCCCACGATGGAGAAATCCGGCTAAACTTTTAAGAACTTCCCCATGTTATCCAACGTATTAGAAACCATACTGCAAGCTGCAGACCGGCATTGTCCCGTTCTTTGATGTACCACTGTCATGACTGCAATTTGTCTTAAACGAGCTTACGAACAGCGCCGCAAAAACTGCAGTCTCGCAGGAATACCTTCAAATAAAAAGACCGCATCTTCCATCATCAACGGATTATGCAAAGATCATGCCTCGTGAAAAACCGAGGACAGAACAATCAAATCCCAAGCCGCAGAAAGCTGAAAACACACCTAGAAGAAGTTAGTATCAGGCTGTAGCTCTCAAGAAACGTAATCCAACTTGAAAGCTTTGCTTATGGAGGGAGGAAAAAGCCCATTTCTACGAAACGAGCTGCTGGGGTTCACTGACGGGCACAGAGGACCTCTCAGCAACTGCTCGCTCTACCAGAAGGCGTTTTCCAAACTGCAGCTTACAGACAACACCACAGCAGATATCCACGGCCGCGGCGGTGCCCAGAATCCCATCTACAGTATTTATTCACAGTTCTTAACTTTTACTGTGCTCAGGCGCTGCGATGCCAGAACACCTACCTCATACCCCGAAGAACTGCAATGAAAAACAAAACTGTGAGGCAAGAATCACCTCGGGCAATGGACTTCATTCCAGACAATCTATTCTAATCGTGTAAACCAAATATTTAAATACTTTCTAAAACCTGCCTGACCCTTTCCCTAAAACAAGCAACATATGAGCTTTGCAAGCATTTCATCTCATTCCAAGCTACTAAAATATCCTGTTTCCCAAAAATCAATGAGAGCTGGTGCTGCCAGACTCGGATTTTATAAAAGCCCAAATGCATGAGAATGAAAAGGGGAGCGAGTGATTCTTTCCACTTTTAGATTTACCCGTTTGATTTCCCCAGCTGTAGAAAGGGAGGAAGGCCTGTCTGCAGCACGCGTACCCAACGCGCTGCGCAGAGCACGCCCCGCGCATCCCCCTCCCCAAGCGACTGTGCCTCGAAGACGGGGGAACACAATGGTGCCCTATTCTGTCAGAACTGAAGCGATCGCCAGCTGAACGGAACAAACCCCGGCGACGCTAACGAGGGAGCACAATCTACTGCAGACCAGCAACCCAAAACGCGAGGCTCAACGCAGAATGAAGCTCCTGCAGCTTCCTCTATACAGGGATTAATTTAGATCAGAGGACTTCAGTGACCAGGATAGAACAGCTGCCAAACAACAGAAAAAACCCAACAAGTTTAATTTACACCGCGCGGAAGTCCGAGCTGTGGCCCATTAAACTGCTACAGGCGGAGGACTGCATCAAAGACGCAAGACCTCACGCTGCAAGCACGAGGTGCTCATGAGGCGGTTGCGCGGGAGGAGCAGCGCGCCGTCTCTGGAGGCAGCCGCGGGACGAGCGCAGCTCTCCACATCCTTCACTAGCTTCTCTCCNCACGCTGCAAGCACGAGGTGCTCATGAGGCGGTTGCGCGGGAGGAGCAGCGCGCCGTCTCTGGAGGCAGCCGCGGGACGAGCGCAGCTCTCCGCATCCTTCACTAGCTTCTCTCCAGAGTCAGGAGTTTTCAGATAATGAAGCAGTAGGGAAAAATTGCCAAGCAGCAGAAATACTCCAGAAAGATAAATTACACACGGTGTAAGCTTCCTCGGCCAGGATTTTAAATTCTGTCAAATTAATCAGCACAACAGAGCCCGGGCTCACGCGCCCCTCCGAGGAGAGCCCCTTGCCGGGGGCTGCCGCCCAGGCGGACCCTGCAGCACCGGGGTGCTGCAGGCACAGCCCAGCCCGCGGGGAGCGGCGACGCCTGCCCGGCAAAGCCTGTTAAACAAATACTCCATGTAAAGACTCATTTGGGAAGAGCACCTTGTCAGCACTTTGCCAGTAATAAATAATGACAGTCCAAACACTTTACTAAAAGCAATAAACTCCAGAAGTGTTTTGGAAAATGGTGAAAGTGATTGATTTAAAGAAGGAAATATCTGAACACAACCACATGCACTTCGGGGTGAAAGCACAGATTACAAATCAACAGTGGCAGAGATCATATTAAATAGCAGACAACACAGAAGTTTTAGGGGGAAAACGCTCAATTCCCCCCCAGGGCTTATTTAACAACTGAGCATGCTGCTGCTTTGAATGAATACCTTTGGTTTGTACTTAATGACCCTACGCTATACCCCAAAGAAAACACGCCTCCAGGAATATTACTACACCAGGAATAGGGCTCTACAAAGAAAAATGACTCTAGTGATATCGAAGCCTCTTCACTCAGAGCGCTCCCCAAATTTTTTAATGCATCCTCAAAGCCAGCTAAGGCAATCAAATTTCTTCTGACTACAGTTCATGTCTCTCTCTCTCTCTCGGCTGCTGCAAGGGATTCTTGTGCCTGGAAACCACTCATATTGTTTAAACATTTTTTCCTAATCATCATTTTCTCCCTAAAACATATTGGACTGTGACCAACTTTTGCACGTCTTCATCCAGCTGAGTTGGATGCAAGCCACACGGTCAGTGCAGTTTCATAACAAATTCCTTACGGGAAACAGGCTCTGGATAAATGTATGCCAGCACCCCTTACCCGCTCAATCAAACCATCGTGTTCAGATCTGCACAGCATACACGCACCACGGACATTTCATCCTTAAATTTTGCTTCCTACCGTACCCACTGGAATGGGTCTACGGAAACACTTCCTCCAAGCTTTAACTTACTGTTTCAATCTCATTTTTTTCTTTTTAATCCGTAGCTACTGTGACGTGAACCCAGCCCTTGCACCATCCTTGGCCTCTTGTAGGGTACATAATTTAAAAGCTAGGAATACCGTGCTCTATTTCACAATACACGCGATTTGAGCATTCAAGCCAAATAACACGTTTTATTAGTTGTAAATCAGAACGCAGTTTTACTTTAGAGCTCTTTTGATGAAACAGATTAGAAAATGCAACTCCACCAAGAAGGAAGCGTTTTGTAGAAGGGATCGGACTGTCACAGATCCCGCCGGCAACGTTTCTCAGAGCGGCTTCCAGTCAAACCAGAAACATCCACCCCGAAGTACTCCTTATCTGCAGCACCTGGTTCACATGAGGGACTTCAAGGCAGACCCCCACCACTCTGCGAAAGCATCCTGGCCGTTGGGCTACCAGTGGTGCCTGCCCCTGGTCCACATCAGCTTTCTGAAGCCTTGGCTTTGTTCCCCACCAGAGCAGAAAAGCACTGAAACCCTGGAACCTTTTCCTCTACGGACTCTCCATAAAATCTATTTTAAATGTCTTAAAGAAAAAATTACGATAGCTCTTTATAAATAACGTTGTCACTACTTGAAGAACAGGGAAGGTAAACGGCTTCCCACTTCCCTTCAACCAACCCACGGCACAGAGCAAGAGCGGCTGATCGTCAGACCCGCTTCAGGTCCGCGCCACCCAGGCCGGCTGGTGCTGCTTTATTAGCTGCCACCTACTGCACATCATCAGCCCGCGGCAGAAAGCCACACACTGATCACTTTCCAAGCTTACACGACAAAGTTCAAACACTGTTAATAAATCAATTTGAAAAATCAGACTTCTCCGCCTAGAAAGGAAATTCTTACATTCCTTAACGTTAAACTCCTCTGGGAGCAGAGGAACAGGAGCAAATAATTTCCCTTTTCTAAGCAGGGGTAGCTTAGCTATTTACAAGGTAATGGAGAGCACGGGAGGAAAATTTACACATCCTGCTCTTATTCCAGGGGTTTAAGTAGGGCAATTGTTATCTTCTTATCAAAACCAGAGCAGCACTTCCCTGCTGCAACACTCTGCCAGATCGGAATTTCAAGACCCCAGCACTTGGAGGCACAGACCGACCGTGCTCAGAGCGCCGAGAGGGCACGCGGGGAGCGACGGCCGCCAGCCACGCTGCAGACCCCCAGCTGCGAGGGGTGTGAGCTGCAGCATAAACGAGCTGTTTCTGTAGCTTATTAGCCATGCGGATCAGGCAGGACTTAGAAGCACAGCAGACGTATGCTGGGGCCCCGGGTCTGGCGTGGCGCACAGCCCCTCTCCCTGCAGAGGCCCAGACCCCCGGGTCAGAGGCAGGCAGCAGGGAGAGGCACACATGCTGCTCTGTCCCTGGGCATCGCTCCTGGGCTGGGGCAGAGTCCAGAGGGACCACCGCCTCCCCAGGGACAGACCAGCACGGGGCCCGGCGGCCACACTGGGGCTGCCGCCAGGGCTGGCATCCCGCCTGCAGCCCCCTCCAGCCAGGGCGGTACGGAGCACCTGCTGCCTTTTCCAGCTGGGCCCCAGCAGCCCGGTCCCTTGCCTGCCCATGGTGGGCATTTCGTACTGCCTGTCTGGACAGACCCTCTGCGCCCGGGGAGGCCCTGCCTGGCAGCCCCCGACCACGGCAGGCTGCCGTGCTCTGGCTCACCCCGTGCTCACTGCCCGCAGCCTCGGGCCAGTCCGGCCACTTCGCCCTGCTAACCCGGAGAAAACCGTGCCCTTTCCATGAGGCTGGCTTGTGCCCGCTTCGGCTGTCCCCACTGCTGCAGGAAGCAGGCAGCCACACTGCGGCAGCATGCTGCTCTTGGGGAAGCGCCCACCCTTCTCTCCCGATCTGCTCTCTGTCAGTGTTACCCGCTGCCAGCCCACGAGGACAGGACCTCCCTCCCGAGCCACAGCTCCCCGCGCCGCTGGCCTCTCAAGGCCAGGCGTCCCACCAGCTCTGCCACCTCTGCTAGTCACCAGGCACGCCTGGAGGTGCAGCACTCGGGGCCAACACTGCTTTGCTCAGCCACGCGGCTTTCTGGCTGGCCCAGAGCACTAGCGACTGACTCGCAGCTCTGCCTCCTGGACGGCATTGGGCACCATGAGCCCCACCAAGACCTCGGCAGCTCGGGCTTACCCCAGGTGCCAGGATCGGCCTGCCCTCTCCCCTGCCCTGCCTCTGTGGTTCTCAATTAGAACAGCCGTGCAGAAGTGCCACAAGCACCCCGTGAAGGCACCAGGAGGAGTTCTGCCCTTCTGAACTGGAACGCCGAGTGCCTAGCCACGCTAACGCACGATATGAATACAAGCGGATTGCAGCAAGATCTTCCTTCTCCCTGGTAAACCATTAACCTTTCAGATGACAGCCCTGCAAACTAAATGACTGAACGATTCCCAGGGTCAGCACGAATCTACATTTTCAAAACCTGACATCAACAAGTAAAAGTTGTGACTGAATCCCGGTCTCTCCGAGAGGAAGATTAAACGCCTGTGACACATCATCTGCAATCAGAGTGCTCCATTTCCCAAAGTATCTGTCACAGATTGATAACATCCATGCAAAAAGTTAAGTGCAATTATGTCTGTCACTGTAAAACACACTTCAGCAGCACTGACTGACATCTTGCTTGCAGCTGACAAATTGTGAGAGGGCTCTTTGAATGACGGCGGTAGAGACTCCTGCAGCACCTCGGGAAGGGATGTGAAACGCAATCCCGAACCACAGAAGCCACTCGGGCTCACAAAGCGCTGTGGCTGTGCCAGGAGCCATTGCATAGGCAGCCACGAGGCAAGGTGGTTCAGGGTTGGCTCTGCATGCATCCACAGAAGTCAGGGACTTGCTCCCCAAAGGCTGGAACTGGACTCGAAGAGAACATCACACGCAAATCCTGCTCTAGCCTACTCCAACAGAGCTTGACGCATGGAGGGGCTGAGCTCCAAGACACTGCTCAAATGCTCGTGACGTGTACTTTTCTCCAAGTCCCCAGCCCACGTGCTGGCCATTGCCGATCCACAGGCTGGGTGAAGCAGAAGTGTGCAAAGGGCCAGATGAGTTACCTGTTACTAGCACCTCTTTCGGGGGAAGATTACCTTCCTGTTCCCCGAAGCGATGTCACCACGCAGCACCAGAGGGTGCAAGCCTCGGACACAGAGCAGAGGCACCGAGGAAAGTTACGTTAAACTCCCACTGGCGACTCAAGTCAACAAAAGCCGTTCTTCAGTAGCAGCCTTCTACAATGGGAAACTGCAAGCGCATTTCTCTGGGCTGCCATTAGCGCCAAGAAGCTGTCGCAGAATTTGGAGAGAAAAGACAGTAACACAGCTTGATGCCTTGCACAATGGCACGGTTGTGCTCCACAGCACAGCATGCCATCCTCACTGGGATGTGCGAGGGCTGCCGTTAGACACCATTAAGCCAGATGCCTGCAGTAGGAAACACCACGGAGAAGAAATGGCTGAAAAATAACATATGCAGTCCAGCACAAATATCAAACAAAGCCTCCCCTTGTGCAGTTCTGACTGCGAGCCGTAACCCCGCGGCACAAGCAGCAGAAGCAGCATTGCTGACGTGCAGCAAGCTGTGGAGGTCGAACCTCTGACACATGACAAAACTCTGATGTGCCGCCATCCGCTGCGGTCAGAAACTTACACCACGGACCAGAGGAGGAAGCACGGCTGGTGCAGAGATAAACATCTCCCACAGCAGAGAGTCCTTCCATTTAGGAAGGTTTTGCTGTGCGGAAGCTCACTGGTGTGTTTTACTGGCTTAGTTTATATCCAGTGTTAACAACTGTTATGAAGCACCCAAGCGTACCCTCTTGATTTAAAATTATTTTACAACGCTAGACAGCAACCGACAAGAATAGCTTAAATACCTGACCGGCTTAAGGGCAGAACCTCCACAGTGCTCTCTATTCGGCACCACTTGCCCAAGCTCTCTTAGCACTCACAGCAGCATCAGAATAACTCGCTGCTGTCCCTGTCAGGATATATGCACGTGGAATAAACCAGCAAACTGGCTACCAGTGTAATCTCATCTCTCTACAGTGACGTAAAAACAAGGGGTTACTTGTGACCACAGTCTTCCACAAACATTAAGTGTTGAGTAACTTACCACATTGCTGATAAAGTATTAGAAAAGGCTTTCAGGTAGTACGTGTTCCCCATAACAACAAAATATTCGCAGAAAGTACCTTTATGCACATATCTATTTCTTAAAAAACATATTGGATAATAAATAATCAGAGTAAAAAAACAGACATGAAAGATGCTTTGAATGATCAGGCTGGTGGTGTAAAAGTTACCCATAAATCACGCACAGGGCACGAGAGTGGAGCTGCCTACAGACAGGTGGTTTTTACTAGGAGGCATTAATGTAACATTCAATTATTCCACTGCATACTGGCTGTTTTAACTCAGCCAAATTAGAATACATTTTATATTGACTATTTTGACATTTGCTTTATTTGGCAAGTAAAACAAAACTGATCCAATTTCCTTGCAGCCATTGTAAACCATAAACTGTACAACAAGAGGTTATAAAATATATAAGCCTTGTAAACACTTCTTTTCAGACTGTCGCTGATGCTCTGAGCTCTAATTTTGGCCCCGTTCCCAATACATCTGACGCTGCTCTGCAGCCTTCCCTATTCAGCCATAAAGTGACCCTTCCACACTCAGTGATTAAGGACCGCCATTGACATTCTCTTGCTATGATAATTTTTTTCTCTTTATTGTGGCAATCGGCCCAGGCAGGAATTTCTTGCAGAGAGAAAAGGAAGATCAGTGCTCTAAAATCAAGACATCTTTTTCTCTGATCTCACATGGCCTGTGCTAGCATGTAGCTTATGTCCAGCGGAGCTTCAAACAACGTGCTAGCTCCCGGTGGGACAGGCTCAAATCTCCACAAGACTGCTGGCTTTTCATCTCTTTCGCCTCCATCTCTGAGAAGCAAGACAGCATCTCTGCCCGCAGCACACCTGACAGCACAGGACCGCAAGCAGTGTGCCACGGCATGGCAGGCGACTGTGCAAAACTCTCAGTGAAAGAAACGCCCAAATGCTTCAGAGAGCTCACAGAGCCACCACTAGACAGGAGATTTAAGTCTGGGTCATGGGTGAAGGCTCAAATGTATACACCTGCCTCAAAGAGATACCTGATAGCTTTTTCGGGAACAGTTTAAGGCAGTTCAAAAGCATCGCTGTCTGAAATGACCTGTAAATCAAGCCTCTGAAGGACACGAGTGTTTTCCGCCCATAGGATACAGTGACCTTTGTATACAACCCCATCTCCCCGAATTCCCCTGCGCTACCTCCTTTGAAATTCTAGCTCTCAATAGTTAGTGTAATACTGTAAGTGTATCTGCAGTATACCAAAGCCTAGTGCAAAAACATGTGTTCGCTTAATTAAGCAAAAGCCCAAAGGGACCCGTAGAGAACATGCTGTCCCCTGGCAATAGCCCGGCCCGGGGTTCGGTCGATAAGCCTCATCAGGAGGAGCCCATCTCACACTGGACGCCGCGCTTTCACAGCAAATGCCAGGAGTATAGGGCACTCTGTTTAACCTCTGTCTGGGTTGGTTTGCTGCTTAACAACACTCGGTTTTGTCCAGCGAAATCCAGCAAGTAAGCTGTCAATGCAGGACTGCTGTTACATGCAAGTATACACACTAATGCATACACTTGTACACACACATGCGAATACTGCCTGTAACACAGGGAAAACCACCTGGCCAGACGCTGTGCCAGAGTCTGCCCAGAAGTGCTGCTCCTGTCAGTCACTGCGGGATGAGCAGCCTGCTCTGCATGCTCAACGTCAGCTGCAAGACTGGAGCGCAGCAGTCAGGCCCAAGAAGAGAAAAAACAGGGCCAGCACTTGAAATCACGAGCGGGCCGATTCTGGAGAACGAGCGAAACTTGTCTCCCTATGCATTAAAATTCATATAAACACTTGTCTCTCCCTTTGGTCGAGGAGAGAAATCGGCTTGGCCGCACTTCTGGCCCACCCTCCTGGGATGACCCACGTGTACTTGGAAACTACAGCATCCTGCACAGCTTAAAGCAAAGAGAAGGTGTAGTCTGCCGTTCCCCTTCCTCTGGAGGCTTTTTCTTTCTTCTCCTGTGTGTCTTTATACAATGACAGCCAAAGGAACTTCCAGCAGGCAAATACTTGAAAGAACGACACGTTCCCTCACGATCAGATCATGCCACATAATCATTCGTACTGACGGGGTGGGGCGGGGGTATCCTGGTCTGGATTCCACCAGGCAAGGTTAGTAACAAGACACCATGCAGCATCAAGCAGAACAGGCTGGAAAGCAGGAAGCTTACCTTGGCAGGTTAGGAGCCGGTGTCGAGGACTGCACTTGGGAAGGAGGGGTCGCAGGCTGTGAGGATTCATGGTTGCGTGGAACTCTGCCCATCCGGTACCAAATGCCCATGTTGTTCAACTCCCTGTGTAACCAACACAGAAGGCGTGAATGCTACGAGCAAATGCCGCACACGTGCACAAGTATCAAGCGCTGATGTGTTTCACAAACACCTTGGCTAGTGAGAATCAGTCTAACTGGGGGGGAATTAAAAAAAAAGGAGTTAATTCCTACATCAAACTCCACAACACTTTACTTACGTAGACTTTTCTAATGAGAAGCTTCAGCTCTTAGAAGCTACTACTTAATAATCATTAGGAAAGCAGGTGCTCAGCCTTGGTGCAACTGAATTTATGACAACAGCTTCTGGAGCAAGGGGTACTTACCCTATGAAAGTGTACTGAGGAGGGGCTTGTTTCGATCTACCTAGGATTCGGATATCACAGATCGCTGCCTCTGTAGAATCTCGAGGGATGAATTTAATGCACAGTCTCTTCTTTCTGAAAGCTATTTCTTCTGCAAAAACAACCCAGGACACAGGGTGGTTTTTATGCAAGATTAGGGCATAAATGTTATTTATTGTCTCTCCAGATATTAGGCAGATAATTATGGCAAGAACTGGAGCCAAAGAACAGATATATGTCAGGAAACCAGACAGTGCAGGGCCATTCAGTGACTGGAGAAATTTTCTGTCAGGAGCTCTCTGTACACCATGTGAGATTTGTTATTAGGCACCGCGATAAACCAATACTCCCTACCACCCTCTGCAGAGAAGATAAGACATCAGGTATGCCGCAGAGTACTGCGCCGCAAAACAGAAATGGCAGGCGATTCTTCCGCTTCCACGTACTTCTCACATTCACTTCTCTTTCCAAGGTAGCGTTTGCCTTACCAGCCTGGATAGTCGTATCTAAATATTCCTCCCACAGGCATCGCCTCTAGGAGCACACCTGGAAGCTGCTGACAGAACCGGTCAGTTTATTCCGCCCAGTGCTTCCAAACACTCAACCACACTGAGAGGAGGAGCAGGCAGAAAAACACACTGCCACGCAGAGCGGCTAAAGAAAAAGCTGTCTCCCCAAATCTCACACAGCCTAAGTGTTAATGACCTCTCCTGACTCAGTCAGCAAGCTCTGAAATGATACTCCCACTGTGTTTGCCCTCGTATCTTCGTGGGGGCAAACCAGATTTACAAAGCAGTAATTGCTAGGACCTCCTGCGGGGCAACTGTGCTGCACTGACCCGTGTTCAGAGGGTGGGTGACTCTGCCGCACGGCCCTTTCCCGCTATGCATCGCAGAGCAATTTCACTTGTTTCCATGTTACCCATCAAGAAGAACTCAAGCCCATCAGAGTTAAGGCTTATCTGTAGAATGAATTCGCGTATACGCACGCTGTCTGTCTGCATGCAAATACAATCCCCGTCCAGCCATGGGTCAGTCGCACGACAATGGGTGGTACTGACACACGGATACAGATTTGTGGTGCTTGGAAACCATTGCTCTATCTCACCCTACAGGGTCCCCAAGAGTCTCAATGTGAGCAAGGAGAGGTTTCCATTTGTGAATGCAGGCACTTGAAAGACATGGCAGAAGCGTATTCATAAACTGAAAATCTAAAGAGCAGACACCGAATGAAAATCTGGAATCAACCAACAACTACAAACAAGTGCCTGCAAAATAAAAACCCTTCAGTTTAATATGAATAAATATCCTCCAGCTTAGAAACATGCTCTCACTTCAACAGATGGCAAGCAGCCCTGTCTCTATAGGCTCCTCCTGTTTCGTAATCCGCACCTTGGAGAAAGCAATCCATCCCAGCCTCTGAAATTTGCTGCCGCACCAGCACCAATAAATGTACAGTGCGAGGCATGTCACAACGCAGCATCTGCGCCTGCAGCTTCGCAGTTACAGTGCTGCTTTTTAGAGATGTTAAATACCTGTATCCCTGAAGTCTAGTCTTCTCCCGCTTTGGAAAACTAGGGCTTTTATTTTATGTGCCTAAAACTGATATTAGGAGCCCAGGGCTTAAGGCTTCCACATCTGAAAATTCTCTCACAACCTAGTAAGGAGCGCTATATTTAATACATTTACTACAAGTCAGCTGTCACAGAGAAGAGCACAGGAACACGTACAGCCACAAATTTAACTCTGAACAAAATCAGTGCCTCTTACATGACTTTCACAGTAAGTACAAAGCTGACTATTTGCTTTTGTCTCTGCTCTCTTTCACACTTGGCTGGAGTCTGCAGTCTGTAGCAAACTTGGTTCAGGAGCTGGATTCATTAATTACACATGCTTAACCAGAGTTAATTTTAAGTAAACATATTATAAACAGTCAATCGAAATGTGTTCATTCTTGCTAACGGAAGCAGGGATATGCACCACTTCATTAACACAGACAGTGTCCCTGCTTTAAAGATTGTATGGGTTGCAAGCCAATGCATTTTAAATTCATTACAAAGCCCCCTTCCACCTTTCCACCAGGACTTTCACAAAAATTACAGCAGCACGCGGTAAGTGTCCAGCACTCTCCAGGGCGAGCAGCATAAGCCAATGACTCTCACCCGTGTCACACATGCCCAGGAATTGTCCAGGGAAAGGAGGTGACCCACGGAAGTGGGCTGCAGAGTCCTTCACTTCTAGGTCACAGGTTCAAATCAGAACCAGCCAGTAGTGACTGAAAAACCACCCTTATCTGCTGCGGACATGGACAAATTATTCCCTGCAAAGCAGGCTCATACAACTCCTTTCCACTCATAACTAGGCTGGACTTCATTACCAATGAGCACTGGTACCAGCCCTGCTCTTGAGCTGTAGCTGTATGCTCAGCACCAGTGCGTGGCGTCCTGCAGCCCTTCCACGCTCAGCTCCCACAGGACTCGTCCCCAGCCTCCTCCGCACTTGCAAGCCCAAAGCACTTGATGCCTGCTGCAGAGCAGGGTGCTGCGACCAGACGTGGCTTCAGCTGCCGCTGCCATCAGCCTCAGGGGATATGAATACACTGTTTGGGAACTGCTGGCTTAAATGTCGCAGGCAAAAACCATTTCTGCCTTGCAGAAATGAGGGTGGCAAAATGGAATGTGTCCAAGGAAAATACCTTCTCTCAGCAAGCGCAAACATAGCCCACCATCCTCAGCACTACCCACCACGACGTGGGCCTTCATTTGTTTGTGGAGGGAGGTGTAAAGCCAGCATGCACGAATACAGCACCACAAGCACGCACCCTTCCTTTCGGTACAGCTCTGCTCCCGCAAAATGAAAGAATAAGCTATTCCTTCCTGCCCCAGAGCTGTGCTGCTCTAGCAGGTGAGCTGCTGACAGTCAGGCAGCAGGATTAAAAAGTCTGAAGACTACAGGAAAACCAAAGGCTGTTTCATTGCAGCCCAGGGCCGCCCCCAAACACGCACCTGTAACCCCAGACAGCAGCAGTGCTGGGAGCGTCCCTCTGCCTGGGACACAGCCCTCCACCGCCCGACCACACAGGCACCAGTGGAGCGGCTGCTCCCAAGGCACGGGACTGAAGAACAGGCACCAACTTACGTGTATCGATGGTCTCCTGGATGGGGATGAAGCCCACTGGCAAAGTGTCCTTGATATCAATGAGCTTCATATCAACCAAGACATTTCCTAAATGACTCTTTGGAAAGAGAAAAGAAACAGTTGACTATGACAATGTCACCAAATTCAAACCCAGCTTTTCTTAACCTGCTGAACCCCAAGACGCCTTGTCATTGTATGTGACCACCAACTTTAAAAATGGTAAGGAGGTACCAAGCCAACTCCTGCATCTCTCCCCTCTGCAGGAACTACACGATGATTGACTAAGAGATACCAGACAAATCCCAGCATTTGCAGATTCTTACAGCTATTCCGCTGCCATACTTCTGGATCCTTGGAAGCACGACAAAACTCTTCCCTTTGGAAGCATGGCAGTTCAAAGTATTACCCCCACCAACTCATCCACTAAGCAGGTCACCTCAGTTCTCATGCACTCTACATCTACCAGAGCAACCTGACATTTCTGTGACAGCAACAGCAGAAAGCATTACGGGAAGATGGTTCATGCAGACACGGCCAAAGTTATTACATGCATTAGCTAATTAGTACTGAATAGACATGGTTCTAGCTCCAAACACAGGCATGCTCCAGAAGAGCACGCCATTTGGAACGAAGAACTTCATTTGGAGTCCATATGAATTCTGAACTGATGCCTCGTCCTATTAATCAAGGCTTGAAGAGCTCACAACACAATTCAGAATGACAGCCTCCACAATTGTTTAGAGACCAGATTTTCTTTGCAGTTCTCGTTAAAGCCAGCATTGCTGCCAATAATCTGGATTCACGTATGGAAGAAAAAACCCACTGTAGTTACTGCACAGCCTTTATAAACAGAAGTGCAACACATCCTAAGCCATCAAACCATATCAGTACGTTTTACTGTTACTGGCTGCTAAGTGTCTCCTTTAGCTTTTATCTGTCAGAGTACTTCAGGCAAACCTCTACTCTCCGGTTATTACACTGAACTATTTTAAAACATATTTAAATGTGCAGCCTCTGAAATCAGGGCAGACCAGGCCTGAGTTTATTTTTGGAGGTTCGGCATTTCATGGTCAACTCCTCACCAGAAGGGCCGCCACCTGCAGTCCTGTCCCACCACACACAAGCGTGGCACCCGTCCTTTGCTCACGCACAACGGCCGAGGCCAGGCAGCCCCTATGTGCCTCCGTCCCCGCTTTGGCCATGGCGTCGCAGAGCAAGCAATGCTGGATGCTGCGAAGCCTGAATGTATCGGTTATCATGGTCCTGGCACAGCAAATGGTAGATTAAGCGGTTGCTGCTGATTCATCTTTCATGTTTAATTTATCTAAACTGTCTGGCTGTGTTACATCCGTGTGCAACTTTCAGCTGAACCAACGACCATTGCTCCATCAACAGCAGACAGGTAGGAGAGGTGCCTCTGCTAAGTTCGTTAGCTGCTGAAACACGGAGCGAGCACTGATGCTCTGCCATACGCACAGCAGAAAAGGCCACAAAGCCTCCCTGTTTCTGAGATGCACCATTCGGGGCCTCCTCACCGTGACACTCAAACACCAGCAATGTCCTCATAATCTGCCAGATATTGTAAGCTGTTGAGAATGATGATTCTGATGAAGAGACACTACAGACTGTCTCCGTTATAAACCTGGTATCTGAGGTGCATTAACTCTGCTAACTTCAACACGTTCTCCAGGACAAATAGTTCCCAGTGTTTTGTTGAAAACGGAAAAAAAAAACCCCACTTACTGGTAGAACCTCCAACCCAAAGCACAGCAACACATCAACATCCAGGTGAGAGGAGCCTCTCCCTCCCGGATGAGAGCACGAGGTCACTGCTACCAGGGAGGACCAAGGCCTTTCAAACCCCAGAGGTCCCCAGCCAGGCAGCACATCACACCCCTGCGTGGCCAGAGAGGACCGAGAAGGGAGGCAAAGCTCTTGCTGGGTTAACCGGGGACAAAGGTGTTGCTCCCCACACAGGGGGACAAGGCTGTCCCCCGCCAGTCCAGCCCTCTCCTCCTCCCAGCCCATCAGCCCGCTTCCAGCCTCCTCGCAGCTGGAGGAGTGCTGATCTGCTCCGTGTGCTTCCCAGGGGCTGGCAGACTGGCACCGGTACCACCAGTCTGGTCTCTGCCCTCGCACACGTGAAGCCCGTGGCCTCAAGCAGCACGAGCACACGTCCTGTTTAGCACGAGCAGAGGGGTGTCCTCGGGAGGGAGCCCCCTCGGCCGGAGGAGGCCGACCGCCCTTGGGAAATCCACTCCGGGCGGAGAGGGCGCTCCCGCCGTCCATCAGGCACAGCCGTGGTGAACCACGGGAGCACCGGCTCCACGCCAGCACCCCGGCACAGGCAGCCCTGCCTGCAGGCTGCGGCCCAGAGCTTGGCCAGAAGCCCACGGGTCTAACACTGATGCAGGGCTCCAGACACCCAGTGCACGGCACGCAGCAACTTGCGGCACACCTGGCACACTAGGCTGCTGCACAGCTGGGACCGGCAGTCCTCCTGCCACACTGCCTTTAATTCACTCCTCATCAAAGCGAGGAACGTATTCCCAAACCATGCTGAGCAGGGGATTCATGCCAAAAGCCCAAGAGGCACTGACTGAGGGTACTTACGCTGTCTCTGGTAGCCAGCAGTTGCTACTATCCTGAAATTATTTCTGACAATCTCGCATTTAAGGTAGCCACAGATAAACTCAATACTCAAATCACCGCCAGTCTTTCTGTTTAATACCCTCTCTGCCCGCTCTGGGGCTATTATTCCTGCTACTGCAGGTACCCCGGGATGAAAAGCACAATTATTGCCCATCCACCCCAGAAGCGGTATTTCCCATAGCTCTGGGGCTTTATTTTAATCTAGAGGCAGGCAGGGAAGCGGATGGAATAAAGGTCAAACATTGCAAACTGGCAGCCCCTGGCTTTGCTGTCAGGACCCATGATCAGCCTCTGAAGTTGCAGTCGCTTTCCAGTTCCTGTCGTTGCTGAAAGCACAAGTACAAAATGGTATCTCCATACCCTGACAACTCACTGTGAATACACACAAAACACGACGAAAAGCAGGATTACCCACTAGATGGAGTGCATTCATTGTAGAATTAAATAGTTCCTCCAGAAGCGAGGAAGTTTTCACACTGGCCTCAATCAGAAACAGAGTAGAAGGCATCAGGCTCTCAGCGCACATGGTCTGCTCTCCTCCACGGAAGATGTGGGCAGACAACTGCCACCAATCAGAAATTAACTTATGCTTAACAGCCATGCTAGAAGGTTATGAGACTACGGTAGCACATGCACAATGTGGGCAAATTTTCAAGAATCAGCACCAAAACCAACACGGAAAGAAAAGCTAATCCTGCAAGAAAATATCTATGATGCTCCTGGATTCAGAAACTAACTGTCCTTCACCAAGACCACCTGCAGCATTTGCTTCTCTAGGTAGAGTTAGAAATTCATCAGGATTATGAGCATGCAGCTCCCATTGCTACAGTAGGAAACGCTGGTGTGAGGGAGTTGCTGAAATGCAAGCATTCCTTTTTCTGCTGCTTTTATTGCAGATTTTGCCAGCGATTTCTTTCCATGAAGAACACAGACAAAATGCAAATACCCAGCCATTGCAGTTTGCCTCCTGACTCACCCAAACTCAGTGAAACGCCTGCTTGAATTATAATTGGCTCCATAAAATGAATCATCTTATGGGTAAGAGCATACCAGGCACAGATGCAAATCATGCAGACACTCAGCAAATGGACTTACATTTTCTTTTGAAAACGATCTCGTGAAGCACAGGTATCGTGTGACCTTGGATTTAAATAAGCCATCTTTCCAGAGGTCAGCATCCAAGCCATCTGCTGTTTGTGCAACCTGGAAAGAAGAGACAGAGGGAGAGAGGAGACATGTGAGCCAAGATAAAGTTAATATATGTGCAGTACTTCTTCCTCAGACCTCTTCTAATTAACGGTAGCCCGAACTCTCACAGCATCTCATTAGTTTCTTCACGAGGTGCAGCGCAAAGAATTTCTAAGAGGAGGTATAAAAAGAAGTTCTGAAAACGCTGTCTCTCGGGAGACCGTTGATGAAAGATGCTCTGACAAAGGCTATTCTAATGAGGAAACAGCAACTTTGGTTACAGTCTCCAAACAATAGTTTGGAAAAGTCAGCATATCGAGGCTCTCATTACCACCCTACTCGCAAGGGCGCACTGGGGCAAGCTGTGAGGAGGGGTCCGTGTAGACAAAGCACAGAAACTGCCCAATCTCAGCATTACTTTCACAGAAAAGCCATCTAGGAATTCTGTCTCCCAGGCTAAAATGCAGCTTCCAGCAGCTGGGAAAGCCCTGGTCACTCGCAGGCTTTAGCGGCGGTGCTGCATGAGAGGATGCACCCTGCAAACGTCCCTCCCCAATGCAACCCTGCGTGTGGTCGCATCAGTGGCACACACCGCCCGGAGGGCAAAGGGAACAGCGCCCAGGCCCTCCACCGAAGGGACGGGGGCGCGTGCAGCAAGAGAATGGCAGGAGCTCTCACCTTCGAGCTGACTAAGGAGCGGGAACAAGGCAGCGCCAGCCCAGGGAGAGGGCTCTGCTCTATCAGCAGCTGGGCACTCGCCCTGCATGGTGCTGGTAAGACCCCCTGCCCCACAAGCTTTGTTGTCAAATAAGAGAGAGGACAAGAAGGCAACCACAAGGAGAAGGGTGGCAGAAATAAGATCAGCCCACCAGACTAACGCTGGGCTGCTGGCTCCCAACAGGAGACTCCAGCGCAGTCTGAAGCTACGCAGAAGCACAGACGAACTTCTGCCTGATGCCTGTCAGATGGGGGCAAACCGCTCCACTGCGCCTCTTCCAAGTCTGATCTTACTGAATTAGTGAGACCCTGGCCCCAGAGCAGCCTGACAACAAAGAGCTGACATTTGTTGTTGCTGTTTGCACCCGTGTTTTGTCGAGCAGAGACTCTGTGTAAGGCGCAGGGAGCAAGAGATGTGTGCTGACAAGACCCTCCAATTATCCAAAGTGCGAGAGAGAAAAGCGTGTTTGTTGTCTGATCAGCAAAAGGAGCAAAGTGCATTGGCTGCTCTTCGCATTTCGGCAACTGCTGTTCACGAGCCCTGGCTCAGCTCAAGCCCTTGTACGACACGCACAGCTTTTGCGGTCAGGCTTCTGCAAAGAAAGATGCATCACTGTTAAACAGCAGAATTTTATAACAGGATTTGGGTGGGATTTTTCATTTATTATTCCTTGAATTCAACTCTCCTAAAGTGCTAATCTAGGAATATCTGAAATCCACGTGCACCTCCCTCCTCTATGGGTGACTCGGTCCTGGTGAAAAGATCCTCCGAAAACAGACTGCTTGGAAAAACTGTTGGCATATAGGAACACTTAGCTTGAACTCTCCGCCTTGTTAGAAACAGTTTGAGGGACTACAACCAGATTTAATCTCTTTGGTAATTAGTATGGGTCGAGTTCTATCTTTCAGTTTCTCTTCTGCTAGCCAGTTTTGTTTTCTTTGTTCCCACATTGAAGACGCTCACAACTCAACAGGCAGCAACAGACCCCGTCTGCAACTGTAAAACTGGTGCTATACAGTGTCAAATGCACTTTTTATCTAACCTCTGCGAGCTTCAGGAACTTCACATTAATCACAACACCACCAAATAATTTTTGAGATGGAAGTACATCGCTTCAGCTGGTATCATCTCCTTTACAACTCACCGCCCAGCGCACAGCTGGATGACAGCTGGCCGAGACATCCCAAGGGCCCCGTGCTGTCGGGCTGGCACTGCCACCCCCCCCGGAGGAAGGGAGGCCCAGCACTGTTACACTCTGACTTAACGATTTAAAAACCCAGCCCACGCCACACACCCTTTTAGGAACAACCCTGCATTCTAACGCATCAAACGTCCAGCAGAAAGCCCCACGCTCATTCCGGGGAGCCCTGCGGCGAGGCACCCGACCCATCTCTGGGCAGGCACAGCAGTCCAGGCTGACCCCGCGCTCCCCTGCCCGACGGCTGGCCTGGGCAGCGTGGGAGCCTGGCACCGCCAGCAGCTGATGGTGGGACCTGGCTCCTCGGCTCCCAGGAGCCAGCAGTGCCAGGCCTGGCCCACAGCGCTGTCCCACAGCAGCCACTCGGGCCCCTCCAATGCTTCCCCACTCGATGAGTTGCCGGTCACCTGCCCCGGCAGCACCAGGCAGGCCGCACTGTGCCACCTGCGGAGCCTTGCAGGAGGACACGAGCAGCGGAGCAAAAAGCAGTCGCAGGTAAGAGCTCGACGACCCCGCAGGACGGCCGGCAAAGCCATTCCTGCTTCTGCTGAAATGCAGCAGTCGCAGGCAACATCCCCAGCAATTAACACTGAGCGCTCTGCCTCCGCATCGTCCTCTGAAGGCTTTTTCCAAGCCTGGAGAATGTAAGCATGCATTAACTTGCCAGAAAACTCATGGGGAAAGAAAACAGAGCAATATAAACAGGAAACTTGTTACATCATCTGCTGGGCTCCTGCAGGCAAGGAGGATCCCCACCACCTCTTGAAGCAGAGCTGTGCCCGCACAGCGCTGCTTCACGCTGGCAGCATGCAGGGAGCTGACGTAGACCTGTCCGCAGGGAGGGCGCTGTGCGGCCCCAGCTCACCAAATTGTCTGCTCAGCTAAGAGGTGAGGAATGCGCAGGATGGAGGACACGGCACAGGGCACTCAGCGCCCCAGGCACGAGGAATGGTCCTTCTCCTTGCAGAGCTGGGGGAAGACGCTCCTCAAGCATGTGCTTGATGGACTCAGAGTGACACCCAGTAAGGAAGGTGTCCCCCAGCCCACCCCTCCGACTGCACGGTGGCCCACAGGCTGCCCAGCAGTCGGGATAGGTTACCACAGGACAGGCCTTTGGCAAACAGGCCCACTAAGCCACCTGCCCCAATGGTGGGGTGCAGGGCCGTCCCTGCTCCGGCACACCCCCGGGTGAGCAGCACGCTCAGGCTCTCCCCTCGGAGCAAACCCCACCGTGGAGCTGGCGTTCAGCCCGCAGCAAGGAACGCGGCTGCACAGGAACCACACCTCTCCTACCCCAGGCTCCTTGCCTCCCACCTCTCCTCCCTTTCCTCCCCACCCATACACTCAGTCTTGCCAGTTTGGGCAGATTTTCAGGAACCTCAGTTCAGACACACTCTGTACATTTTGGGAAAATCAAGTCTTTGGTGCTTCAGCTGTTAAAAGACCTGGCTGGTCATTACAAGTGTCAGTAGCTGTTTTCTAAGCAGACACAAAGGCAATGGAGATTTCTGAGTAATTAAAAAACTACTGAGAGAAAAAGATCTCTGACGTATTCGCCAAGATTCCCCTGGGTCCAACAGCCCGGGTTCTGCCACACCATCACCTCCAGCCGGGCGGTACGCCGAACCCTGGTGCTCCACATGAACCCAGGAAACAGACCGGGACATCCCCATGGCATTGAACTTACACCTGGGCTTAAAACATCCATGCCTTTGCTTATTTGTTTTAAAGAGGAGTAAAGGGAAAAGGAAAGAAAAGAATACGGCAATGGTTGTTTACTGGAGAAAGGACATGAATGAAAGGGACACTAGGTAAATCCTACAAATAACATAGCTGTCTCAGAAAGAGAGAACCAGGTACTTCACCATCACAAAACTCAAAGCCATCAGTGAAACCACACGATGTGAAGTTCATTACTGTCAAGACGAGATACTTTCCCACACAACTCTGAATCCACCTGCGGCACTGAATGCTGCAGGCCGCTGTAGCGAAAGGCAAAGCGATCAGACCCCTAAGGGGGCCACAACATCCCAAGATAACCTGGTGTTAACGCTTCCCAAAAGATGAGAGTCGTTCTCCTTTTCGGGGTGAGGTTTGAACCCCTAACTATTAGGGCTTTAGGGAGTAAGCTCCTAGGATGGAGCTGCCACAGCTGCCCTCGTCAAGGCTTTACACTCTGAAGCAACAATCAGCCATCGGTGCCTCATTAGGGAAACTGTATACCTGGAGAAACAGAGCCTGAGACCGCCCAAGTCCGCACATTGCCCACGTCAGAACGTGACTTTCTCTGCTGCACTGAGAAGTGCACTTTCGCATACTCGGCTTCTTGCCTTCAGAGAGGACAGACTGGGTTCCAGGGAGGTCATGGGCAAGTGGCAATCTGGCATACTGCACACCCTGCTCCAGAGCCCTGAGTCGCGCAGAGGAGCCAGCTTCCCAGACACCCAGGCAAGAGAAGCACAGCCCTGCGAGCCACTGTCCCGTGGGCTGGGGCACCAGGAGATCCTGTCACACCAGGGTGGCCCCCGGAGCGGCCCCATCACATCGGGTGCTGCCCGGTGGAAAGGACCTCGACTGCGGCTCAGCATCCAGGCACAGAGCCGGACTGTTGATTTGCCTTACAGGAGGCTGAAGCAGTAACTGTTGGAAGCCATGCTTAGGGTAAGACAACAGCAGGCACGTCCACAGCCTGCAGCGGGGGCTGCTGGCCCCGGGGTCAGAGCAGAGCTCCTTGTAAACAGAGAGGAAGGCAGAAGCAGCAGAGGAAAGGCAGCCTCCTCACCGTGCCCCCTAGGAGAGAGTGACCCACATTCGCAGGCATTATTACAACACCACCGTAATTGGATTAAGCCACAGGAAGATTCTTTTATCTTGTTTAGTTTAAACTGCCTTAGCGCTGAAGCTCCCTATTAAACCACAGACAGGCTATCTGGGGTGAGCGCTCTCTCTGTCCAGTCATTTAGGCAGAATGCAATTCTGTTATCACAACTCTCACATTGTCCCGTGCTCCTTTATCAGGGCAAGCAGCTAATTACACAGCCTGGCTCACGCAGGTAATCAGTGCTCTGAAAAATGCAGTAAATGCAAAAACCTTCCAGGTCTTTAAGGAGCCTTTTCACAATTCCCTCCCTTGTGTCCTTACTTCAGCCTGATCCATTTTCTTCCTTCTCACACTGAACAGGGTATGCAATGATCCGGAGCTGAAAAGGCATGAGCAAAGCCTCAAGTCAACTGGTTTCCGCTCCCGACCGTGCAAGCTGAGCAACTCTGGAAACCCAAGACACGATGTAGCACAGTTGGAGCAGGATACACAGAAAGGTGAGCAGACGGACTGCGGGCCAAATCATTCCACACAGATCTCTGCAAGGTCAGTATTTTACGATACTTCACTGTTTGGGACACTAATCTATGAGGAGAAAAATCATGCTGTTGGTTATGCAGCAACTAAGCCAAAACCAAGCAGCTGTTAAACAGTGACCTTCCCTTATCCATTCACATATTCATCTCTGCTGCATCCAGCTGCCTTGTCCCGCTGCCCAGCCTCCTGCCAAAGCTTAGTTTAGGGGTTTGCATTCTGTCCATCAAAATCATCCTTGCAATTTCAGCTGGATGTGAGACTCTTTGCTTCCAATTCTGGAGCTTCTCATCATCATTGTGCAGTGCTGATATGTGGGATTAAACAGCTGATGCGGGATCCATTTATTCAGAGAGATAATTTGTGCAATACTTTGGACTCCTTCAGGATGAATGTTACTAGGATTATTAAATTTGCATGCCACAGTGGCCAGCTGTTTCTGCAAACCCCTCCTCCAGGTAATTATGCTCCTCTGGAGTGGCACAGATGAAGTAGCATGATTGCACCCACAAACCTCCACTGAGGGAAAGCACTAAGTGCTGTGGGCTGAGAGGTGGGCAGCTGGATATCAAATTACTTCTTAAAGCACACGTCTGAAGGCAAGCCCTCTCCGGAAGAGATGCTGTTCCCAGCAAAGTAAAGCCTCATTAGTGCAGAACCAAAGCACTAGCAACGCCAGCTGAAACAGCTCTACTTACTACATCATAACCTGTCGGAGCTCGGTTCCGGGATGCAACCACACCAACACCTGTGATGGGATCCATGGGCAAGTCGGGCAAGGCATCTGAGAGGTCTCGCACTTCAGGCATTATGGACTGATCCTGGAAGAAAGGAGCAGAATTAAACAGCTGCTCGGAAGCATACTACAGCAGAAGACAGAGAGCACCGAGCGCCTGCATGCATGCCACAGTGCTTGTGCTGACACACCACAGACTGCCAAGTTAAACACAGGATTAGGCCAGACACACCTTCTGCACTTTCATTTGCTTTTGATAAGGGGGTACATTTGCGCAATGCCCAATAGGTTTGGAATTTGGGCCAGCAGCCTCTTCTGAGATTAATTTTGTTGTTTCCTCTTAGCATGCGCTGGTCTCCATCTAGCAACGATGGGAAAACCCGAGCTCATGCCCTTCCCTCCCAAACAGAAAGCAAATATCACCCCCAAGTCAGGCTGGTTGAAGCAGCTCTGCCATTTCAAGCAGCAAGAAATCTGCTCCTAATGGCTTCACTGGGAGGCTCCCCATCCACTGCGGGCATTAGACACGAGTCTTCAAGCCCCACCGCACCCTCCTGAACCAGACAGTTTTCACGTAGCAGCACAGATGTATCTGGCGCTGTAGCAAAACCGCGCTTGCTGCGGAGAGCCTCAACACCAGGGGAACACAGATGAAGCAGCACAGGACGGTCTGATGCAAAGCAGACAAAGGCCTTGAAGAGGCCTGAGCATCTTTCCAAGAAAAGGGAGACATCACCAAGTACTTCAGGGGAGCGACATACGCAAAGGGGAATAGAGGCAGGTAAGACCCACCAATTTCGGAGAGATGCTGTTGCAGGAAGCAGGAGGAGAGGACGAGAGAGCTGCTGAAACAACTCGCTGAGGAGGAGGATGGGGAAAGGTGCCACTGCCTCAGCATGTGGTCTCCTGCAGAGGCAGCCAGTTAGGGCAAGTCTTCTCCGGCTTCCAGGCAGGAATGCCCCAGGAAACCGCCCCCCACGCACCCCGAGATAAAAGGGCAGTGCTTTGTGTAAACAAGCGTCACTGCTGTGCAGCCAGACAAGCCGTGAACTAGAGCTACCTAATTCAATTCCCTCCTCAGAGCAATTAAACCCCAGCATTTCTAGGCCATGTAGACGGCTGGTTACTTACTGCTTCTAGAAAAGGCAGAGGTGGGTGCTGGTGCCAGTGGGGCCTGGGTTTACACTTCACAGTGCCCAGTCTGAGCAAACATCGTGCTGCAGGCAATAAAAGAGAGCAAGTCTGGGCCCTATGTAGATAATAATAACGTCACACGAACAGCCAGACTACCTGAGGAGTCCAACACAGTAGAAGCTAGTGACCAGTAACAGTGAAAACACTATTGCTGATGAACCAACCCGAGGAGCGAGCTCTGCTTCAGCCCCTGGAGAAGTATCCAGCACGCACAGCGAAGCAGACCTACTTTGCTCCCTACGCAGTTTAAGCCTCCAAAGCACGACTAGAAGTGCACCCCGAGCATTAGGCGCTCGCCCTCCCCTCCCGACGGGCTCCCTGTCCTCAGGGGAGGCAAGGAGCAGGGGACCCTGCCCCAGGGAATGCTGGTGGCACCCGGCACAGCTCAGACAAGCCCCACACCGCTGCCTGCGCTGCTCCACCGGCTCATCCAGATGCCTTGCAAATAATCCAGAACCACTGCCTAAAACGTGCAATATCGAGCAAACATAATGTGAATTTAACGAAGAACTTACAATCTGTCCTTCACACAGATGCATGTCTCCTGAAACTTTTCCAAGCCACTCTCAATAAAGTGATGACTTATTATTACACATCGGGAGGAGCCGGGAGATAACGAACGCTGATACGAGCTTCTCTTAGGCCATTTTGAACTGAAATCCAGGTAAGCAGCAATACTCCCCAGCGTGCTAAGAACACCACACAGCAGGTTCCGGCACAGCTGCAGCTGCACAGAAGCAGATCTGCTCCCCCGGCGCCTCCAGCCTCCACCAAATCTGCCCTGACGAAGCGCCGGCTCGCGCCGCAGACACGGGGGGAGCAGGGGCGGCCGGGATGGCACCCACACCTCACCTCAGGGGGGAAGCAGAGGGGCTGTGCCCCCTCTCAGGCCCAGGCAGGCAGAGAGCCCCTGGCACTCCCTCCTCTTCCCCAGCAGTGATAGCAGGGACCAGGCTAACGTGGGCTGAGGACCCGCTGCTGAATGCTGCCCGCGCCCCAGCTCACCATGCTGGGTCCTGCTGCGGGGAGGGCCAGCTGCCCCAACAGGAACCTGAGCAGCAGCACAGTTAGCCTGGGAGAGGCTGAGGACAGGGCCCTGGGGGTCCCCAGCCCCACCGCAGGTTGGGGGGGTGGGTGCCTCTACCCACAGCATGGCACTGCTGGGCAGACCCCCTCAGCCTGACGGCACCCCGTCCTTAGCCAGAAGAAGAAGGGCACCTTTGTCAGAGCCCTTTGTGGTCCCGGTGCGGCAGGGGGAGGGGAAACGGCATCAATCCTCGCTTTGTGCCGGCTCACACAAAGCCCCTCTATGGTGGCGGCAGCAGCGGCTAAGCGCGGAGGACGGGGCTTTCCGCTTCGAGAGGGCGGGAGGCGGAAGCTGCAGGGTGAGACGTGATGCGGCACCAGCGCAGGGCCCAGAGCAGCACCTCAGGACAGCGAGGGCTGAGCTGAGCTCCCCGCGCCCGCCTCCGCTGCGCAGCACCCAGCGAGTCCGGCACCTTCCTTTGCCAGGTGCTCAGACCACGGCCCTCACCCATAGCTGGGGGGACGGGTGGGCAAAGCATCTGCCCAGAAAACAAACATCCAAGCGCCAGGGCAGAGCAGCACACCCTGCTCTGCAGCAGGAGGGCCGGGACAGCAGCGCTTGAAGGTGGCTGGGCCTGCGCCCGGCTACCACAGCACAGCGAGAGGTGTGGGCAGGGGGTGCCAGCCGGGCTGTGCCGCTCAGGGCAGCTTCCCGCTGTGCGGGTGGCATTGAGGGGACGCATCTGTAACAGATACGGAGCAGCAGCAATCCGTTTGCACACTCGCATAAATGTTTGTGTGAACTCTGCACAGGTCAGAGGGGAGTCTCTGGCTGGGGAATCACACAGACGATCAGTTACACTGCACTTCTCCCCCAGGGCATCTGCAAAGTTTGGTTTCTTTTCTATCATGCCTTTGAACTTAAAAATAAAAAACAAACAGTGAAAGAACAGATTAATTTAAGGAGCAGGATTCTATAAATAGTCCTATTAGACAGTTTGTTATTTTAATGAAGTTCTCTTTAAACAACACGAGTTTGACCTATACGCTCGCCTAACATCATGGCGGTGGCGAGCTCAAACCAGCTGACCAGGAGACAGCCTTTCACCATCCTGCGCTGAGCTGTGCTTGCTGAGCTCTGCCGAAGGGCCTGTGCTGCTCCACCCGCTGCAGGGTTATTCTGGGAGCAGCCCAAAACAATTAGAAGAACATTTTTCCCATTAGTTGGGAGCATGCTCCCTGGAGGTCACTCTCAACTGCAGGGCCACATCCAGCCCCCAGCAGGCCCAGGCAGCGAAGGGAAGCCGGATGCGAGCCCTGGGGCAGGAAGAAGTTTCAAAAGACCATGGGGCTGCTCAGACAAAGCCAGTGAGGAAAGGATGTGCCTCCACTAGAGGAAGTCACCATGCATCCTGCCGGCACCAGTCCCGAGCAGCATGCGGCAGAGCGGGGCGGGGTGGCTGCAGGACAAGATGCAGAGAACGGACTCTTGGCATGCAGCCGCCACGCTGCTGACTTTATCCCAAATGCTTCCCGCATGCCCTGAACCAGCCGTGTTATGAGGCAAGAAGCACGGGGGTCCCAGGGATCTCAATGCCTGGCTACAGGAGAGGCCTTCAGGGACTCTGCCGCAGCCTCCTGCCCTCTGCCCTCAGCCAAGGCCCTGACTCACCTTCTCTGCCTCCCGCTGCCCAGGGCTTGGGGTGCCACTTGCTCTGTGCTGCACCAACCCAGGCCCAGCCCAGCACAGCCAGACCCAGACCAGGGCCAGCACGCACCTCTGCAGGTGCGGGGCACAGACCCCAGCCCGGTCCCTCAGCAGTGCAGCAAGGCCCCTTGCTTCAACCCAGCAGAGATGGCTCTGCGGGCTGCAGCACACGCAGCAGGTAGCGGAGACCAGTGCCAGGGTGCCCTGCAGCAGGCAGGCTCCAGGCAGAGCCGCCGACCGGGCTTCCAAAAGTCTGCACTGCGGAGTTTGAGGCCAGCAGAGCAAGTGGTGCTGTCCTGTCCTGCCACCCCAACTCCAAAGGCTGCCAGCCTGCATGGTGAGCCACGAGGTGCAGGCATGGAGAAGAGCAGACGAGGTGCAGGCAGTGACATTCAGCAAGGAAGCCACACACGTACGGACCAGCCAGGGTCGTGGTTTGGTCCGTCGCCATACAACGCTCAGCGGTGCTCCGCTCTGCGCCCCCCTGCTGCGCAGTACCTGTTTCCAGCACACGCACCAGGTCTGCTCCGTGGCAGATGCGTAGCGTGGGGCCCGTGTTGCCCTGGCAGCATGAAGCTCTCTGCAACTGGCAGTGCAGCTCCAGGTGACTGCCTCAGCACCCTGAGCCTCGCACCCTGTGGAGACAGCGAAGCCGAGGACAGCCCCAGAGCAGGCTGTCCTGCAGCCCATGCCTGCAGTCACACACAGCTCCCCTTCTCCCAGCACCTAAGACTGTCTGTCTACATCCTTTTTGCTCGCTCTCACTGCTTTTCTTGCTAGCTCATCTCTGCATTTATTAGTTTATCCTAGGCATACTTTTCTGCTGGCTCCACTGTCCGTTTCAAGTATTCCACTGAGGTGACTGACCACACACACTGCTGGGCCTTGGCTGGGACGCACATATAGCAAAGGAATACATTTTCAGAAATGAACAAATTACTGTGAGTTTGTAGAGAATTTTTCCCCTCTCGGTGTTACTTTCCAACAAGTTAGGCAAGCTCAAGAGCTGGTGGGTATGTGACCAGATCAGGCCTGATGATGTATTTGCTACAGAAGCATCATGCTGCCAGCAAAGCGGGTCAAGTTCTGAAGTTAAATAGCAAGGGAGCTGGAGAGAGAATGGCCTTATTGTTTCTTCCTTCAGCTACAAGCCCTGCACATTGACACTGACTTGCTCTTCCCACAGGCAGAAAAGTATGAGCTAAGGCAGAACTGGAAAAAAGTTATCAACTACCTCACTGCCTCCCTGCACCCAGCGGGAAACAATCTCATCAAACCAAAGCAGACACACTGCTAAAACCCTCTCTCACACGCTCCGGCTATCGCTCCATCATGTTGGAGAGGCGGCAGGTACTGCTGGCACAACGCGAGTTGCTTAGAACTTACACTGACATACTGCTCCACGTGCCCGGTCCTCCCACCGCATCTGGGAACGGGACAGCCCCAGCCAATTTTCTATTTCGTGGAATTTCCACTTCTGTTCACGGAACAGGACATAGTTTCAATAACAAAAACAGAAGACCGCGGCCGATGCAGGGTCGCGGCCCTGGAGGCCTCCATCACAAGCAGGCAGAACTTCAGTTTCACATTTCGCCCCAAACGAAGGTATGTCTGGAATCACCCCTGCACCCAGGCTCCCATCTTCGAGACAGCTGCCCTGCATCAGCTGCAAAATCTGTACGGTTTGTGACTGAACTGGATGGAAACAGGAACTTCAGTCACAGAATGAGCAAAACTGAGATCTCGTATTGCTGCACAGCCGTTCTAACCATGGACGCTTGTTTGAGAAGAGTGTCCCATTTCGAACCAAAACAGGTTTCCACACACGGATGACCTTGCACCGGGGCAGCAAAACTTGAACAACATTCAGTTCAGTTATTTCTATCTTGGCATGCGCGTGAACAAGTCCCTGGGGTCTACGGGATCCCTTGAGCCTGTGACTCGCTTTGTCAGAGCGGCACACACTACAAGACTGAAACACTGCGTGTTTTATTCCACGGCTCCAGAAGCTCAAACCAAGCCTTCGTCCCAGCATGCTGAGAAAATCTAGCGAGTAAGGCTACCTTAGCTAAAAATTACAGGGATGGCACTGCCGACCTGCCACACGACGCACAGGCTCCGCTAAGGTATACACTAGCGTGCTCTCACGCAGTTAAAATAAAACACAAGATGGAGAAACCCAAGTTTTAGCCCGAGCAGCTGAACATCTGCTGAAGCCCAGCCTGTCTCGTTTCAGCTGAAGGACCCTGCTTGCGTTACCATGACCAAGCTGCGATCGCCGGAGCTCAGAGAACACCGAAGCTTGGTGGATCCCTGAGAACCTCTCCAGAAACCGTGGTAAAAGCTCACAAGGCTCGGTAAAGCAGGAGGTGAAGCACATAAAACCCAGGCAGCTCAGAATCGCTGCTGGTGCCAGTGCTGCGCAGAGAGAGCCCGTGTTATCACCCCCAGGAACACAGAAACCCGAGAGCAGGCGAGAAAAACGGGCGGTCACGTAAACGCCCGCGGTAAACGCCCGCGGCAAAGGAGCACGCGGGAGACAGGGGTTTTGTCGTTTTCTCCAGCCAGCCACGAACGCAGCCTGCGGGAAAGTCTCGAGCACGTCAAGGTCACCGGCGCTGTCCCCGCCGCGGCCCC
>VZSC01016173.1:71196-94212 GCA_013398225.1 Steatornis caripensis | reverse complement strand
GCATGGCCCTGCCGGGCGGGAACCGCTCCGCCGACAGAGCCTCGGCCTTGCCCCGAAACAAGGGGCACCTGGGGACCGGCGGCGGCTGCCGCGGGCTGACGCAGGGCAAGTTGGGTCAGACCAAGCTAGCTTTCTTCTCGTTGAGAAAACAGGCCCTGTGGCCGGAGGACAGGCAGCTTTGGGAGCTACCTTGACCTCAGTACGGCATTTGGGGCTCTCTCGCACCGTGGCCTGAAAAACAAGCCGAGCAAATGCGGCGCAGAGCCGTCGGGGTTTGCCGGGCGGGCTGGGTACGCAGCACCCGTTAGGGGTCCGCCTGCGCACCGAAGGCATCCTGACCTGGGCTTCTGCGGGGGCCTGGCTCTGCTCAGTATTGCCACGTGCCAGCGATGAAATTGAGAACGCTCTCATCACATTAGCAGATGATGCAAATCATAGCGTAACCTGGAACGGTAGCGGGGCCTGTAGCCGTGATCTAATCCTGCAGCTGTCCCGCGCACGGTTTTGAGCGCCTCACCTCAAGGAAGGTGACCGAGGGTAATGTGGAGAGCAGCGAGGTTGGTGTAAGGGTTGACGTCAGTGGCCTTTGGTGCAAGACTGAAAGAGTCGGAACCGCAGGTCTAGAGAAAACAAAATCCTGGCGTGAAGAATGAAATAAAGGAGGGAGGAAAGCGCGTTAATTTGTAGGTGAATTAAAGCGGAGGGCAGTGACCTCCCATCCTTTGTGGCTAGACTGAGAAGTGATGGCTGCGAAGTGCAGCGAAGGATTCTGCAAAGGTACGGTGAAAAACTTTATACCATAGCAAAGACCGTTAAGCACAGCTTGGAGAGTTTATGCCACTGGCCAAGTTGAAAGCCCTCCTAAAAGCACTTGCCGGACGTTATGTGGTCACTCCCGCCGGGCAGGGGCCAGGCAGGATCGTCTCCCTGGTCCCTCCTAGAGCTGGTTGCCTCTCGCTGTTTCCCATTTTACGCTACCCGCTCAGAGCCACGGCTTCCTTTGTGCTGGAAATGGGGTCTCGGTGACTTACAAGAGGAGGAAGGTCTGCCTCGGGTGACATCACCCGAGTTTCCTCCCACTTGTCCTCTTTTGCCCTGACAAAATCAGGTACCATCTGAAGGGGTGGGGCATTTAATGGAAGGTCCATCTGTGTTGTTACAGGGCGATTCCTTGTCTGATATTCTGCCTTTAACTACACCACTGATTCCCAAATAGTCCCAATTCTCACCCCTCTCCCATTTTCCTTCTGCTCAGATTTGCTCATCGTTTGAGGAGCTCTGTTCAGCCTGTTCCTTTCCCATCTGGATAACCGTCTGTGTCTTCCGTCCTATCAGACTCTGCCTGCGTACACCCCTTCAGCCAGGCGGGGCTGAGCAGGAGCGGTTGAGCAAACGGCCCTTCTCTTGCTGTTCATGGGGGTCTCCAGGCTATTTTTGCGCCTGCGTGGCTCTCGCTGAGGTAGGCAGGAGCTCGGCTGACCCGGCGCGTCCCAAAGGCCCAGCCGGGGCTGGTCTGCAGAGCTGGGGGCAGCTGAGGACCGGGGGAGTTCTTGGGTTTGATCCTCAGGGTTGTTCCAGCTCCTTGTTCTTCATCCTGGTGTGGTCAGACTTTGTACCAAGAGAAACGCTATGAGCTTTGATCAGTTAGTGTTTGAGAGGTTTGTCTGAAAAGCAACAGACACATCAGTGGGGTTTTGTCGATAAAGCAAAGCGGTTTGCAACAGCAGAATCCTGGCGTCCCGCTTCCTCCTGGATACAACCCTGGACTGGGAGCAACCCTTCCTCCTGTCCTGGCTGGTGCTTCTCTCCAGTAAAGCATTCGAGACTGGAGCTTGCTGAGCCGTGGCAATAACTGGGTGTTCTTACCTACGGCTCTGTTCCCCCACTGTTTGACCGAGGCTTTCCGGCTCCTACCACGTTCATCCCTGGTGGCTGGTAGTGGCTTCTGGGTCCAAAGATTACAAATATATATATATTTTCTTTTTTTTGAGCGATGAGGAAATACAATGCATTTTTTTTTGATTTGGAGAGTAATTTAGAGAGAAGGAAAGATGATGCCTGGTGGAAATGAGAAATATATGTCCCATACATAATATATGCCCCAAATGCCCTATTACAAATACAACAAGATTTCCTGAACTGGAGAAGTTGTTGCACATTACAGTGTGCTAATGCTCCCCCATGGAGATGCCGATACTGAGAGAGTCTTTAGTGTAATAATATTAAAAATCCTAGAGTTTCAATAAGATCCTCCCTGCTACCACCGTGGTAGGAAATGAATTGATTCCAAAGGAAGACTCTAATTGCTGCTTAGTATCCACAAAATATTCTAAGATACACCGCCAACATATATCCCAACGTATCTGTGGCATGATCTGCAATAACATTTTTTCCAAAGAGACAGTCACTTTCCAGCACAGTTTAGCTGCTGCTTCAGTTTTACCCTCAGAGAAGCTGCCGGAAGAGAGCACGGCACTGCCCGAGGGGCGACCGCCTCTGCTGCAGCTGGGCATGCCGCCGAGCTCAGGGCCAGCTCTCGGCTCTTCTGCCTGTGGACACCTTTAAACCCTGGCAGAGGTGGGAGGCTGGGGAAAGGCATCATTGCGCCCTTTCACAGAGCATAAGCACAGGCTCTGAATCAGCGAATGCTTGCTCACTTGGTACGAGGTACATGAATAACTACTGGAGCCGGCTAATCTGCCACTGTGAAGTTACTCAAAAGCACAAGTATTTGCAAGTATAATGTTTTCCTCTGAATATTTTGCATGAATCTTTTTCAAAATGCATTTATTTACTTCTGTTTATTCAGAGCATGTCTTTTCTCACGAGTTCTGCAGTCACGTACACGCTGTCCAGTTTGTACCAGCGTCTTGTTTTCAGGGTGCTGAACAGGAGGAATTTAAGGCAGTCTTGGGTACAATGCTGGAGCTGTGGCTGAACGAACGCGGCTCACTCATCCTTGAGCGGATGGATGCCAGAATTTGCATCCTCTACAACATTGTTCAAAATAATTGTGCGTGCTGGACGGGTTTGTTAGCAGCGCACAACGTGCTCCATTGGTGCTACCCGGCTCTGTTTGACCACAGCAGCACAGCTTTGCTGGACGGGTGGCGATCGCTGGTGCTGCTCCTCAGGGCTCGATGCTGGGGACGGCACTGCTTCTTCGCACCTCACGCTGGGCTGCTGGCAGCAGTCGCGGTGGTGACGAAGGTGCCCGGGGAGCTGTCCCCACAGCCGCTCCGGCGGAAGGCCGGCAATGCGGCTGGCAAGCTCGTCCCCTCCTGTACCGGCCATGGTGAGGCTCTGCCAGCTGCACCCCCAGCCTGGGCTTTCCAGGGGGAGAGCTGGTGTGGAAGGGGCTGTGGCTGTCCGTGCAGGACGGCAGAGCCCATGTCGTGGTGTCTCCAGCCTGAGAGCACCTCGGGGGAGCAGCCAAATCTGCTCCTAGATGAGAAGCTGGACCGAGATAAGAGATTGTGGTCAAGCCCCACCGCCCTCTTTACCCTCCAGGCAAATTGTAAAAGTAAAAATCTGTCCATTCCCAGACAACACCTTGGAAGAGCAGCGTAGCACAGGCTTGTACAGTTCCAGCAGAGAACAGACAAAATACAAAGTCCTCATTTATTACAAGCAAAATTTGTGCTGAACTGCAGTCTGTGATGCACCGGTCCCAGCTGCCAGCTCCCTTGGCAAGGCACAGCCCAAGTGCTGGGTGCTGTGCCAGCACCAACATAGGGATGCAGCACTGTGGGCTAGTGCAGGGGGCACTGGCCCAGCTCTGCTTCACATGCTGCTCCCGAGGGGGAGCAGGAACTCCTGGCCACCGCTGATCAAGCTTCACCATCAAAAAAGATCCCAGTTTGCAGGGGGAAGCACTATGACAATCTGTAAAAGATCCCGCATCCTTATCCTGACTGTAAGCTCAAGCCTTGTTTGTTTAAAATCCTTTATGCTGCAGGCATTCATCTCTCTCTGTAGCCGTATTTAGTGTAGCAGTGAAATACTGCTGCACGTACCATTTTTTCCACGCCTGCCTTTAGAGGAAAATCAGCCTAGAGTTCAGTTTCATGCTGGAACGGCTGCGGGTTGAGGCTCAGCTGCTGCCTGGTTTTAAGGTTTCTCAGAGGTAGGTTAACCGGCTGCCTCTTAGCGCACCAAAATGTCTCTTTGCAGCTACCACTTCCCTTCTATATCTCTGTTTTAAATCTTGGTCATGCTAAAGGGAACCAGAAGGTCCTCATATCTCCTGTGCACGTGTCCATTCAGGGACCCCTAAGCGGGAAGGGTGCTGTGGTCCTCGTACATCCAGCCCCAGCCACCAGCGCATCTCGAAGGACCGATGGGGAGAGCGAGGGAAGTGCGCAGCTGTGGACCAAGTCTGCCCCAGGAGGGCTCTGGGCGGTTTTATCTCTAAGGTCACCTAGGCAGGCTTTGCCAGAAACCCTGGCAGCTACCGAACCTCTGTCCTTGTGTCCTCAGCGATACCCAGAGCCCGAGGCACAGCCCTGCCCTAGCACATCGACAGCAGTAGAGATAAAACCCCACTTTCACAATAGCGGCAAGTTTTTGGCCAAAGCAAACGAGCCATGCCGAGGGTTTTGAAAGTCCTGCCAACTCTGCAGTAGGCACCTGCTTTCTACCAGAATGCGTGGGGATTGCTGTTTAATAAAGAGATCCTGCAGCACTTCAGGTAGCAACATGATCCTGAGAAGAGATGCAGGAATATTTCAGGAGCTCGCTGCAGTCAGAAACCCCCAGATCACCCACCAGGTTTCACAGCATTTTTGCATTTCATTTTACTTTGAGTTTAATTTTTTTGTGCTTGTTGAACAAGGCCATGTAATATTTCCTGCAGGTAAAAATAGCTCACTATTTTACTTCTGCAGTCCATCTCATTTTCGGTTGTTCTGTTTGATGCACCTCAGTGCACGTCACGGCTGGCAGCCCAGGCTGCAGCCCAAGCTGAGCTCCTCACCAAGGCACGCCACGGCCAGGCAGACACTTTGCTGAAAGTTCGGCAGCCCTCACCTCCGAGCTGCGCTTTTCGTTCCCTGCCACATCTGCACGGACATTTCCTTCTGTCCCTTCCAGTTTGGTCCGGCCACGATACCAAGGAAGCACGCAACTTCAGCCAAGGCTTAGAGACACAATTTCCAAGTTTAAGCTGAAGAGTGAAACGGCACACAGCATCACCGTTTCTGTAGTTTTGGGGCAATGCACGCAAGTCTGAAGCGGAGCCCAGGGGCCTGCGCCCACGGCTGGTGGCACGGCTCCCAGGGCTGCTGCCCACCCCGCAGCAAGCCTCTCCAGCCACTGGCCCCACCTTCCCCTCCGGCCGCAGCAGCCTGAGCTTTCCGAGCGAGTGTGCTGTGTGACCCCAGAACGGGGTGGAAGGCGATTTTTAGAAGTGCTGAGTGTCTGTGTGAGTAGATGGCTCGCAGACACGTTCAGGCGGCGCAGGACTGCAGCTTGCACAGGGCTCTACAGCACAAAGCAGCAGCGGTGCTCAGCCCTCTATTTATATATTATGGATCATAATATTTAAGTGGCCTGGCTATAACCCTGTAACTAGTTTTCCTTGACAGAATGAGTATTGCTCAGCACATACTAACAGCTGTCTGTAAAAGGCATTTATGAATTGTTCATAAATTTCCCAACAGTGGCAACCCCTGTGCTGCTCCAGGAGCCCCTGCGCAGGTGGGTGCCACCCGTCCCCCTCCTGCCATCAAGGGCGATGCTGGTGCTGGCTGCACCCTGGGGCGAGGAGCCCAGGCTGGCGGGTGCTGGGGGAGCCTGGGGCAGGGACCCTCCCGCCGGGTGCTGAGCTCTCTCGGGCAGACCCCTGCCCGGGGAAGGCTGGGAGCCAGCCCGCTCCAGAGAGGCCTCATCGGCCAGGACATCAGCACGGAGAATAAACACCTGCTCGTGGAGCGACGTGTGCTCGTTGGGGTTTCTGTTCCGACTGCTGCCCTCGCTGGCAGGCAAGGTGCCCGGGGGCAGGAGCACCACCCGGGACCTCGATGGCGGGTGGACCTCCCGCAGAACGGGAATAGCAGGCAGCTCGCTCGCCTGCTTGGTCCCTTGTGCCTGTGCTGGAGCTCCTGCCACCATGGCCGCATCCCCAGGAGATGCTGCAGCTCAGCGGGAGCCTGCATACAAAAGGAAAATGCCGCATTTAGTGTTATCAGTTCCTCACTTAGCCCCAGGTCAGCAAAGCACTAAAAACAAGTGTTCAGTCTCAAGCACGTGCTTAACCAGCTCCTGAATTAGAGCAATGGCTGCAGGGTCAGTGACTCAGTGGCAGCCCCAAAGGAACGAGCCTGCGTGTCTGCTCGTTGCAGTCCGACAGCCCCAGCGTGAGCGGTGAAGGCACCACCGCACCCCTGCTTTGGCAGGCTCCTGCAGGGAGGGCGAGTCCCTCCCAGCACACACAGCCATGGGTGATGCCTGCACGCTTGCCGCAGGTGGGTGCATTCAGAGCCTGGCGGGCATCGGGCAGAGACGAGCAGGGGACCAGGCTGGCCGTGCGCAGCAGGGTCCTGGGCTGCTGGCTCTGCCTTCTCTCCCTGACAAGGGGATCATCGGACACCCAAACCCACGTTTGCTGTAGAGGCAGGGGAGGTGCTTACCCGCTCGCCCGGGTCAGTGTCCTGCTGGCCCCTGCAAGCACATTGCCAGGACCTTGCATGGGAACCAGCACCAGCAGGCAGCTGACTCCTCCGTTCCCACCACACGCACTTAGGAAAATCCTGCTTGCAAGTGCATTCACCACCTGGAGCATCACACTCACAGGACGTGAGTGAGCAACGCCTGGAAAGTTACCAAAATAGCCTTTGCAAAAAATTGCTCTGAACGTTTGTTTCGGGGAACCGCTCTGGGACAGTAAGTGCTGTGGAAAAGGCACTGTTTCCTGATTTAGTTCCTGTTTACTTTCCTACGCCATGGCTGTTACTGAACAGCACTGGTGCCATACAGGCAAATCTTCACATTTGTACTGCAGTCCCTGTTTCAGTTACGCAATATGAAACGCCAACGTACACCACCACTGCTAGCGATCGTTGAGTTACAGAGCACCCTGCGACTGCCCCGGCAGAGAGGCACTCCTCACTCGAGGAGATGGCCCATGAGGACAGACTGCCACCAGCTCGCTCCCACCACAGGGAAACCAGAGCCCAAAGCATCCTGCGACTGCCCGGGGTCACTGGAGGCACTGGCTGAGCTGGCGCCATTTCATGGCACGAGGCCAGACTCTGCTCGTGAGCCCCGTGGCAAGGCCCCGCCGCTGGGACCGGCCCTGCTTGTTCTGCAGAGGTGCCCTGGGACTGCGGTACAACTGCTGCTCCATGCAAACGGGGGGCAGAAAAAGCTCCGTGTGGCTTAATTACCAAGGAGAGCCACACATCCGGATTCTCAGATTATGAATAATAGCCACAGCGAGATGGAAACCTTTGCTTGAATAATTTTGAGTGATGAACACATTTGGGAAAATAATGTTTTCTTTGCAGACCTCCGCTGATGAAGTGTTACTGCTTGCCTTGCTTTCTCACTCGGGGTGGGCGCTGCCCCAGCCGTGCTGCCGGCGGCGCGGAGGGAGTTGCACTGGGCAGCACGCTGCTTACCGCTTTGCCAAGGCCTTCCCTGCGGATACACGCAGGGAAAAATCCACCGACGGCAGCTCTCAGGGATGCGAAGCTGCTGTCCCGGGAACGTGCCGGCAGCAAACGGCGTTCACATGACCGGGTGTTTGCACGAAGGAATGCCAGTAAGTTAATAGGTGACCATTTGGCAGGCGGCGCTGGGAAGCCCGTCACGGTCCAGCCACCTTTGCAGGACTTTTTCTAGGTGCAGCCCCTTCACTCAGCCATGCAGGATCCCAAAAACACAGCTCTGGTCTCCAAACTCCCCAAAGCAGGGCCGCAGCCAACACCCTTCCCTCCTCTTAAACCCAAAGAAATAATACACATACTGGCTAAAGTGCCACAGCTGGAGAATTAAAGCCCCCAGCTGCAGCCCCAAGCCACCATCCCTGCCCCGCTTCCCACCACTGCGGAGCGCAGCGGCGCTGGGTAACGCCGAGGGCCCCGTCCCCTCCTGCAAGAGCACGATCAGCTCCCTCCATCACAATTCCCAGGCCAGCTGGCAGCATTAGACACTGCTGCTTGGCTCCTTGGCTACTGCAGCTTGTGCATATTAGCACCCCAGCGAGTTTCTCATCCGTCTGACAGGACTCAGCGTGGATAACGATGCCAGAGTCAGTCGTAACTGGACAATTACAGTATCCCTGGGAGAGCAGAAGAATTGCAATCCAAATGTCCTTAATGGAGAGAAGATGGGAACAGCGAGAGCCTCCCCGGCCTCGCCTGGCTGTCCCCAAACGCAAGGTCACCGCCCCAAGGGCATCACAGCACCCTCAGGCAGGGGCAGGATCTGGCCAGATGAATTACGCAGCTGAGGCTCAGGACCAGAAATAGGGGTACGAGCCCCGAAACGGGGTCTCCATGGAAAAGCATAAACCCACCATGGCCAGCAGTTGAAGCAGAAGCCCCGACTCTGCCGAGCGGTTCCGAGCCCACCGTGGTGTGAGCGCAGGCACAGCCCCCCCCGCCTCAGCACCTGCTTTAACGTCCTCCCAGCTTCACTGACACTTGGAACATCACACCCGTAGAATCCCTTTAGCAAAGCACACTTCACAGGCCTTACAAGGAGGGAGATGAAACCAAAGTGAAGTGCATCAGCCAGCTCCCTCAGATTTCTGCATCGCTGGGAGCTACAAGAGGATGGGTATCGTGTGATGGGAGACTCTACAGATCACCCAGCGTCACTAAGGAGAAGCCATTCTTTGAATACATAATTTTCCATCCCATTTTATTTCCTTCCCAGCTTTGAGTTTACATAAGTTTCAAGGTTTTTGTTCCACAATTACAGGCCTGCAGTTCCCTCAAAGCACATCCCAAGAACACAGACGCTTCTGATGTGGGACCGCTCCCCTGCTGCCAAAATCATCGGTTTCTTGCTAACCAAGGGGACGCTCAACAGAGAGGAGAGCGCCTTTCCTTTCAGGGTGTATGATACGCCTCGACACCGCGATAATGAGCTGACACTAGAAAGAGAAGGGCTCTTCCAGCTCCTTTCTAGCCAAAACGATGCTTGTGCCAAGCATAGCTTTCTTACGGGAAGTGGTGCATTTTTTTAAGTGTAAGTATTTTAAGAACAGTGTTTTATAAGAGAAAAAAACCCCAAACTTCACCTGAGTTTAACAGGAAAGCCCATTCAGAGCTGCTGCTTTTTCTGTCAAAGGCCTTGCTGCAGGGTGCTCTGCTCCCTCTGCCCCTCGGGTGATCACGGGATTCACTACAGCAACTTGGCTCCTCTTCCGTTTCTTGGCTGATCCGTTTCTCCTGTCGGGGCTACCCCCCCTGCCAAGGAGGGGAGGGGTGGGTGCATCAGCCTCGGCGCTGTGCCCGCGACAGGCACCAACAAGCGTCTTCCCAGGGCCCCCCGGGTGGGGATCCGGTCCCTGTGCCCCAGGGGACGGCAGCTGAGCCCCCAGCCTCAGCAGCGCTTGTGCAAGCGCCCGCGGAGGTGCTGGGGCAGCAGGGCAGGGACCCCACCCGCCAGCAGCTGCCGCGGTACCGCAGGTCAGGTCCAGTGGCTGCTGGGCAGGTCCGTGGGGACCAAAGCCAAGCCAGAGCCAGTCTGCTGGTTGGGGCTGGAGCCACAGGGTCTGAGGGCATGGGCCTGAGCCTCTTGCGGCATAGCTCAGGCAGGGGCTGAGGGCCCAGAGCTGAGCTTAAATGGGCTCCTGGGCCCCTAGGCAGGGGTGTGGGGGCCCAGCTGGGGCTGGTCAGGGCCCTTAGGGCAATTGGTGCCCCATGCTCTGGGCAGAGTGCCCTGGGAAACGCTGCCGTCTCCCACAGGTGTGGTGACCTGTGCCCGTTCTCAGCAGGACAGAGGCTGCCAGGGGTTGCTGCGAGAGCCCCCGAAGGACCCCCAGTTACAGCCATGCTCAGGGCACCCCGTCCGCCCTCTCTGCTGCCATGGTGGCTGGACACTCTGATGCTGTGTCTGTAAACGCCACCTAAACTAATCGGAGACAAAACCTTGTGAGGTCTCTGGGGCGCCTCGGCGGACGGGAATCCTGCTGCGCTCCGGAGGAGAGAGCTTGGGTGGCTGCAAGCCTGCACCACCATCCTTGTGCCAGCGCAGAGGCTGTCTGAGCATGAGCTCCGCCGAGGATCTAACAGAGGACGCAGCCGTGCAGCATGGCCCAGTGCTCGAGGGGCTGCCCTCCTCCCTCTCTGGGCAGCTCGCAGACCTGGACAGCAGGAAAAGGGGCTGGAAATGCCTCGTCCTATCCTGCCCCACATATTGCTGTTTTCATCTTAAGAATGACAGTAAAACAGCATCCATGTTATGGTGACATTAGCAGAATAGCTGCCACAGGGCTGCCTCCTGCTTTATGCTTTTCAGGCAGCGGCCAGCAGCAAGAGATCAAAAACTGTTTTTATGTTGCTTCAGAGCTGTGTCGGCTCAATGAGCCAACAAACCCTGCAGTGCCGGCGTGCGTCCTGCTAGCGCTGCTTAGCACTCGGAGCGTTAAATTATTGACAGGATGCTGCTTGTGAACCTGCAGCACTGCTGACCCAGGTACTCATCGTCACTAAACCTGGAAGACAGAAATCTCCAAAACGTCAAATTTGCTGAAATATTCATGTTGTAAATACAGATGGTATAAAATCCCCAGCGAGGTTACAGCCCGCATATTTACTTATGTCAGCTCCACTACTGAGAGCGAATGAGTCACAGCCACTTTATTAAATTCACACGCAACAGCGAGGAAGGCGACGCACGATGTTGAATGGGCTTTAGGTGACACAAGCTCCTTGCATACATTACTGCTTCCAAGAAAAAGCGCTCCTCTTCTCTCCGCTCTGACACAATATTAACTCTGCTTTCTCCACTGCCCTGCTGGAAGCAAGTCAGAGCTGCAGTATTATTTCCGCAACAGAAGGTGCAACAAGCAAATGGGCATTAATCCTGAATAATGGATCCAGCAATGTCAGGGACGAGCCTCTTCTGCTCGTGGGGAGCGCAAAACCCCGGAGAAGGCAGGCGCTCCTGGCCCAGCCTGCAGGGCCCTGGCCGAGGCAAGCTCTCGGAGCAGTGCAGTCCTTTTGCAGGGCTTAAATTCAGCTGCACCGTGGGAGGAGAAGCGCCTCTGTCCCAGGAGGATGGATGTGAGGGGAGCTCTCCGGGAAGGGCCGGCCGGGACCCTGCCCTCTGCCCACTTTCTGAACCAGCTTCTCAGGGACCCCGGTCTGGAACTCCCCCAGCTGGGTCAGCAGCGCCCGGGGCGGCAGTGCTCTCTGTGGCAGACGCCTAGAGATGCGTCTCCCTCGGCGGCCCGACTCCCACCGTTAGCCAGAAACCTCCGGTCCGTTTAGGTGGAAGCGCAATTTCCCTAAACGCCGCCATCAGCTGACAAAGCGGGTGAGCAGATTTCAAACCTGCTTGTTTAGAGCCTGGCCCGTGGCTTCCCTGCCTGCCGCCTGAGCATCCGGGCAGGAGGAACAGGATCAAACCCGGCTCTGTTGCATGGAGTTGGGCTGGTCCTGCTTGGCACGGGAACCACAGGACCAAACTCCCTCTTCCTGTAGGCAGAAATGCCTTCGGCTCCTACTCCACGGTGACTTTGATTGGTTTTCAGGACTCCACGGCGTGGCCTTGGTCCAAGGAGGTCCAAGGCTGGACCTCCGCAGCCTGGCGCGTGCCGTGCAGAGAGGTCTGTGCCTTCCCACCAGGTCGCCCGGCCAGCGGCAGCGTCACAATGCCGTCCACACTCGCTCGAGAAAACATCAGGCTCGTTGCACCCAGCGCCGCGGGGCGCTGGAAGAGTCGCCGTTTGCCAGGAGACGGCTTTGATGGGAATGACGGCGAGCAGCAAACTGGAGACCAAATGGCTTCCCGGGCGTGATGAGGGTGGGCTTGTGCAAGGAGGGGGCGAGCATTGGCAGCGGGTGCGTAAACCCGCCAAGAGGGATCTCCTTGCACGTGGGCCGCCCCGTTCACCCCTGCAAACACCCCGTGTTTGGTGAACGGGGTGGCCCACGTGCAGAGAAATGCACATGGATGCTGTGCACAAGCAGGACCCCGGTCCGAGGGTGCGCGGCGGGCACGGCAGCCGGGCAGCGATCCCGTGCAAGGAGCGGCGCGACACCTCGCCTCGCCTGCGAGCGGAGGGTGCGAAGCGAAGCGCTCCAGCTGCCTGTGCCTCGCTGCCCTTGTGCAGTTGTCTGCCAGTTGTGTGTGCCGATTGCTATGAATGCCACCATCTGGTGTGCCACGTGGACATCATAATCTTTTCTTAATTACATTAGCAGTGCAATCAGTTACTGCATTACAAGGCCGGCGATGAGCTTTTAAATCTTGGTGGAAATCATAAATAATTGCACTAAGTACCAGGCGCCAGATGTGAGTGCCAACTTCAGTTGCTCTAGATAAATAGTAACCTTACAACAGTGTTAGATAACGGTCCAGTCACTGCTTTTCATGGCTTAACAGTGGCTGCTCTCCCGTTTTTTTCCAGGCAGGCTCTAGTCCCAGCGGTAGGTTAAAAAAAAAAAAAAAAGTCACAATCCAAACCCAGGATTTTTCAAAATGTTAAAAATAACAGCAATATGGAAGAAAAATATGTTCCGGTTTACCACGGTGGGGTGGGTGGGTTCCAGGCAGCCCCCCCCTGCCATGAGACCCTCATGCCGCTGCCGGGGCGGGATGGGGGTCAGCCGAAATCCAGGGGGCCGGGGGGACACCTGGGCATACAGACACGGCAATGGGGCCTCCTCACCTGGCGGCAGCCGCAGCAGGAACGGCCCCGCCGGACGGTTCTGGGCTGAGACGGGCTGGCTGTGGGGCAGGGCTGCTCGGGCTCACCCCCGGGCCAGCTGAGCCGGGGCTGTGCACTGAAAAGCCTTCTCATTTCAGGAAAATCGGGGATTTTTTTTTTGTAAAAAGAGGATGTCTGAGTGACCGACAAACTTTTTTGCCAACTTCTTTGGCGTCAGGAAGTTCGCTGGAATGCTGCTGCCCACAACCAGCGCGTGGGCTCAAGGAGGAGCCGTCGCCACGCACGGAGAAGAGCCTCACGCGATCCCCCGCACCCCAAGCGGCATGGCGGCTGTCCTGCTCCCAGGGAAGCACGTGCATGTCTGCCGGGAGCGGGCGCCGAGGCCGGCTTTGCCGTGGCCGTCCGTGTGCCCGTTGCCAGAAGGCTGCGGCAGCTCAGCCACCGGGCAGGTAGGAGCGGTCGGCTCCTCGTGAGCGGCTGTGCCATTCCCGAGCTTCGAGCGCAGCCACGCTCACCGGATGCCATTCAGAACGCCTGGTGCATCACTGCGGAGCTGACACCTCCCCGTGTGAATGCCTGGCTCTGCGCCAGCCCCGCTCGCACCCAGCGCAGCCCCCGGCGGATCCGAGGGCGCTGTCGCGTTTTGGCGTCGCTCAGGGACGGCAGAAAGCGGCACGGCGTGGCTGTGGCGGGGCCGTAGGTGTGACGCGGGCACGGCCCCGAGGGCTGCCGTCCCCCGGGAAGCTGGGGGGGACGCTCACCCCTCCGCTGCATCCCAGGGGCTGTGGGCGAGCGCCGTCCCACGCGCCCCGCGGGGAGAGCGCACGGCGGCACACCGGGACGCACCCTGAAGGAGAGCGGGAGCCGATACCCTTGCGGTGTTTAAATAAGCAAAGTTTTTGTGCAAAGCAGAGGTTAATGTACTTTATTGTTCAATGTCATGTTTATAGTGGATTGTTGGAGGAAAAAAATGTGATTAATTGCCCAGAAACCCATGGATCTACAATTATTTGGTTGTTGTGAACAAATAAAGGGCTACAGTATTCATCATATTCAAATGAGGCAGTAAAATAAATGATGGCATGCTGTTTATGAACAAAACCTAGCCGTGTTCCCTCACAATCTGAAAATGTACTCGAAAAATTGTAAATGAGATACAGCCATTGTCGAGGGCTCACTGGTGATTTGTCTTTGTGTAATGTTTTGCAGTGCTGACCCATCACTTGCCTGTTTTAATTTATGTCACAATATGCACCTTCATTATGCACTTTATGAAAACGAAGTGCCAATTTGTAATAAAGACTTGTTTTCAATGAAATCTCCTCTTTTTGGTAGGTGTTCTGCTTTTCATTAGCACCCATTTCACCAGGCCTAGTTAAAGAGCACAGGTACAGACTAAATATGTCCGATCATTCATCATAATTTTGCTTTCCACTTTGTCACAGCTTGGGTATTTAAGGAAGATAGATGATACAAGATGTTGTCTCCTTTTCAGACTCTTTATGCTCTGGTAAGTGTGTCCAATGCAGAATTATTTTGCCACTTTATTATTTTCTAGTGAGTGTTTGTCACAGCCCGCTCTGCCTCTCGGCGCGGTGCCGGTGTTTGCTGTCACTCACCGCCGTCTCACCGGCCGCGGCAGGGCTTGGGGCAGCGCTGCCTGCTTGCTGTCGCAGCTCCGCGCAGAGCGCAGCCTGGCATCGCGCTGCCACCGGCATTGCCTGGCCACGGCCAAAGCTGAAACGTCGGTGCCCGCTCCTCGCGGCCCCTTTCTTCTCGCCGTGGGCAGCCAGTGCGCATGACGCCATCACCCTCAGGCAGCTCTGCCCTAAATGGGTGTTTCATGGTGCAGGGGTTGCCTGCCCAGCCCTACTCGCGTCCATCCCATCCCTCGTCCTGCCCGGGCACCTTTTGCTGTCCGACAGCCTTCATCACTTCGCGCTTCTCTCCGACCCTGAGCCGCCCCAGCGGTTGCGGGTGATGGGGTCGCTGGGGTCTCCTCCTCTGCCCAAGGGTGGGCGCGGGCGCCAGGTGCTGGGGTTTGCGGTTTGTGCTCGGTAGGGCCTGGGAGATGGCAGGGCTGGGCCAGTGCGGGGAGGGGAGCCACCACGCTGGCCCTCGGGCCGGCTGCCTCGCGGCTGGGCACTGCCCCGCTGGCTGCAGGCATGGCGTGGCCGTCACCGGCCGTAGGTGCTGCCATGAACAGCTGAGGCGAGGCTGTCCCTGGCACGAGGGGAGGCTCCTGGCACTCACTGGGAAGGTTTCCCCTTTGATGCTGCTCTGCGACAGCTGAGCATCAGTGAGGAATTCCGGGGCGCTCCATGACTCTCTGGCCACGCGTGCCTTTACCCCGGAGAGCTGCACCATGCCTCAACACTTGGCTTCTGCGTCCCTTTGCATTGCTGGCACCTCGGTTCACGTTGCAAGAGCAGCACGCCCCATGGCCGCGCGCAGACTGTAAAAGGGGTGACAGAAAACTGGCGAGTGCAAGGTCTTTCAGGCAGGGGCTCTCCTTGGGGTCTGCGGTGTCTTTTGCTCCTGGTGAGCATCCTCAAAGGATGGACCCAAACCCCGCGCCACCCTCAGACGTCTCCGGCACCTAAGGAAGGAGCAGCCGGCTCCGCTTTCTGCTCCTTGGTAAATGATGACCACAAAGGCGGGGAGCACGCTCGTCCCCGGGCTACTGCACCGGGAGCACCGGAGCAGACTTGTGCCCCCAACTCGGGTGCCTGGCACGGCCACACTCGGAGCAGCCCACGCCGCCAGAGCGCCACAGCCGCACGCCTGCGCCGCGCCAGCCCGCGAGCAGTCGTCCAGAGCAGGAGTGCTAACGAGCTAACAAATGTCTCACAGGTTTTGATAATGAGCAGCGCGCCGGAGCCAAAGCCCCGCTCTCCCCCCCGCACCTCTCTCTGACTCCGGCCCACGCGGGCGCCGCGGCACAGCCCCTGCATGCGCGCTAGGATGGGGCGCGTCCAAGGCATAGTGCGCTCTGAAAGCTCTCCCATCCTCTCAGACCGGGAAAAGCTTTTGGCCTCAGCTGCTAAGCAGTGTGTTGTGCGTAGCAGGAGCCCAGGAGGACGACGGCTGCGGATGTTGCTCGACGGCAGGGCTGGCCCTCCCCGCGGCTGGCACGCAGCGGCAGCGGCACAGATGTGCGAGTGCAGATAGAGCTGGAGAGCAGAGGTGCCAGGAGGCTGGTGGCCGTGCCAGGGCTCATTGTGCTGCTGCGGAGGCAGCCCGGGATGTGTCGCTGGTAATCAGCCGCAGCCTGCTTGGGGCAGCAGCGCTTGCTCTTCGCAGCGCGGTCCCAGCGGCTGCACGTGGCTCGGGCGGCTTTGTGTTTTTAATCTGCTCGCCACCACACTCCTGTTTGGTCCTTCCCAGCTTCTGCTTCCCTGGCATGCGTGCACAGGCTCAGCAGGACTCACGATGCAGCACCAGGTATTGTCGTCCATGCCTGCTATCACGGGAGCCTTTACGTTCCAGGCACCCTGGCTTCGCACGCACGGTGGGTCTCCCCAGTCAGCGGAAGCAGAAGGGGAGAGAGTTGGGGTGTCCCAAAGGATTCTTCTCATGTCTGGAGCCCTCCTCGATATGTAGACGCTCACCAGCAGTCGCACAGGCAGTGCCCCAGAAGTCCTGGGCAGGGAACAGCAGAAATGAGGCTGAATACGTTTTGCCCGCGCTGACTTGGTCTGCAAAAATCAAGCGATAGCCATCTAAACTGCTGAGCCTGTCGAGGTTGAAGAAACACAGCCCCACCAGCGTGGGGAGGTCCCCAAGCCGAGAAGGGATCCGGGATCATGGGGCTGGGCCTGGCGCCTGCTGAGGCTCCCCCCGCGCAGCCCCCAGCTGGCAGCGTGGGCTGGGGTGGTGACGGGGGCTGCCCGGCGGGGGCAAGCTCTGCCCCAGCTGCAGCCACTGCTGGGCCCCATTGCTTGAGACGGCCGTGACCACGGAGCCCCACAGCCCGGGCTGCGCAGGGGGAATGCGGCTTCTTTTAAGGTGATGCGCTGAGCTAGGACAGGTGTGGCATGGGGAGGGGGCTGGCACCAACCTCCAGGACACGCTGTCTCCAAACGCTCCGGCAGCTCCTTCGTGAGCGGAGCACAGGCTGCATGAACACGTTAATTCCATCCTTAAAAGTGTGAGGAAAAAAATACCATCAGTACAGCTTCCAGTTCTGCTCTTTAAGTATCATATAATTTAGATTAACAGATATTTTGCAGATGCCACTGCACTTGACAAGATATAATTATTTTTAACAAGAAAAAGTTGTTTTTTTCGAGCGCGCTCTGAATGCAGGGCTGTTCCCAAACAGTGATCGTGCCGCGCATTGTGCCGGAGAGAATAACTCCTGCGGCAGAGCTGTGGAGGCTCCGTTTCTATTTGCATGTAGTATTTATGCTAATATTTGTGACTCCCGAAGATGTCCTTGAAAAGACCGCGCAATTCATTTCAGGGGCAAAATCTCCGAGCGTTTCGAACGGGCGCTTTTCCCTTCTCTCCCAGTCTGCCGCAGATGGGATTCGCAGAACCGTCACACTGAAACCCTGGCAGCGGCCCAAGCGGTGGCTGGGCAGAGCCTTCAGCTCCCTGGAAGAAGCGGCCCGCTAATTAATCTCCACTGAAGGGAGAAAGGGAAGAAAAGCGGGGAGAGGGCGAGGCGGGGGAGAGGGCGGACAGAAGATGCGGGAGCAGGAGAAGAAGGGATGGCTGCTGCCGCGCGGCGCGTCCGTGGCTGCGGTGTCCCACGCACGGCCCGGCCCGGTGCCCGCGTGCTCTGCTGCTGGCGACGCGTGCCTCGCGTGCCCCCGTGTCCCCCGTGTCCCCGCTGCCCCACTCTCCCCCCGTTCCCCTCTCTCCCGCTGCTGCCCCCCTCTCCCCCCGTGTCNAGCCCCGGGACCGCCCCTGTCCCCCTGGGCCCCGGCCGGCCCAGCACCATCCTGCGTCGCGCGGCGGAGCGGAGCGCGGCCGCGCTCGGCTTCTCTTTTCGAAAGCAGTTTTGTAGCGGGGCAGGCGTCCTCGCCGCCGCGAAGGACCCGCGGGTGTCGGTGCTGATGGCACCCCCGACGGCAGCAAGGTTACACAGGTTTCTTTCCTTTTTATAGGGGGTGGAAAATTTTGATTTGATAAGGGAAAATATTAAAAATGAGTACATCCACTGCTCTTACTTAAATTACTTTTGCCTAAAATGGCGTATAATATTAAATATTTAGCATTATCATATGTAGCACGTTGTACTCGACGATCTGTTTTTATACGTCATGAAACAATTTGACAGTACCAGGAAGGCAGCTCGGGTGCTTCTAAATCCAGATCCGTTGGGGCTTTGTGTCCTGTTCCACGGTGGGTATTTCAGCCTTGTTCCCATTCAAGAGCAGAACGCCTTTCGAAGTGCCAGTGCGTTCCACAGGCCAGAAACGCTGCTCGCCGACCGTTTCAAATCCCCGGTTTTGCTTTGGCTTTAGGGCTGACGCGGTTCCGGAGGCGGCAGCAGCCCCTGCCCGGCACGCAGCGGCTCGTCCCCCCACGCCGGGGCTTGCTCTGCCTCGTCCCCCCGCGCCGCGCTCCCCCTCACTGCAGCACGCGCCAGACCAAGGAGTAATGTTATGCAGAATGATCTCAAACCGTCGCTTATTAATAATCGTGTGTTATGTGAGATGCACGGTATTGATTTAAACCCACGGGGCAGCTTTGGGAAGAGAAGGTTTAATTTACAGAAACGCTGATGTCTGATAGCAATAAATAATTAGGGCGATTGCAAAAAACGGGTTCATGGGGCACTGCCCTCCAACTCCAGCTGGCTGCTCTTGTCCTGCTAATAAATTGGTTAATAAAAGGAGAGAGAGAGAAAGCCTGGATCCGGGGGTTATAAAAACAAATGACATTTTTATGTTTAGTGGACAGGAAAGGAACGGGAAGGCAGAGAAGTCAGCCGGGTGCACCAGGAATCACTCCGTGGTTCGCAGTCTGAATTCCTTAATGACATTCTCATTAAAAGTTCTTGCTGCCAAATGCTGTTTGCTTTCGCCTTCAGAACTGTCTGCATTAATAATGAGTAACTCCGCTTGGAAGTTATTTACATAAAGTATTGTTCTCATGTCACTGCGCCGACAGCCGCGCCAGGCTAGGGGAGGGGGACAACACCCGGGGAGCCCGGCACGCGCAGCCAGCGTGGCGGCAGCCACAGCCGCAGCCACAGCCGTGCAAAAAAGCAGCGCTAAATGCTTCAAACATGCGATTCCTCTCCTGCTCAAGCCAGCGATGACCGGTGGACCGGGCGGCTGTGCTGGAGAAGGACAAGCGTGAGGGGCTCCGACCCCACCTGAGCCCCCAGCCCCAGCTCCCCGCTCGCACCTGGCTCCCCAAGAAGGGGCTCTGGGCTCAGTCCGCCTCTTGCCCTGCACTGAGATTTATGGCTGTGAAACCTGGCAGAAGACTGGGAGAGGCAACTCCTAAACCCTTGGGGATCCCAGCCAGGGCAGCAACTTGTTACTACCTAGGATGAAATTGTAAGACCCTGTTCATACGCAGACTGCTGGCACTCCGGCAGCCCCTGCACTGAGCCTGCAAGCTGAGCCGTGGAGGTCCCGGCACTGCCCAGGGCTCGCACTGGCTCCATCCCCGCGTCCGGCCTCTCTCCCCAAGCGCCACTTACCTCCTGCCCACCGGCCATCCCTGGCCACAGCGCCCACCCGGCCACGCGCCATCCCCAGCCGCTGCGGTGGCCCCACACCAGCCAGAGCCCCGGGGTTCCCATGCCATGCCCAGGCAGCACCGGGGGCAATGGTGCTCCAAACCCAGCCAGGCGGAGAGCAGCCACCAGGCTTTGCCCTCCCCTGATGCCAAGCCTTTTCTCCTTTAGTCTCGGCTGCTGCTCTCCGGCCTGTGGGCAGGGAGTTCGCTGTGCCCTGGCCGCAGCTCCCCGTCGGATCAGACACGGCACGGTGCGATAGCTGTGCGCCACTTTGGAACAGGACCCGAGCGCTTGGCACCTTGGCCGCCTCTCTTTTGGGGAGCAGGCGGCCGGACACTGTGGTTTGTCCACGCGCCGCCGTAGCCGTGTTCGCCTGCTCTGCGTGTTTGCTGCAGCTTTTGACTTGGGAGAGGATCTCCTTGTCAGAGGCATTTGAGCAATGTCCTCAGGCTCCTTCTGCTTGTCAACCTGAAGGGTGCTGGTCTGCCCCATCACGAGTGTTTCTCGGTGAACGTCGGACCGCGGCGCGTGCCGGCACAAGGAGGAGCCGAGCTGGCCGGGCACGGTGGTCCACGGTCCCACGGCAGCGCAGCAGCACTGACCGGGTTAATGGTTTTCATCCTGGGAACATCAGAATCAGCTGTCTGCTAAGCAGAGAAACTTTTTAGATTTAATGGAGAGTTTTGAAGAGGTTTTTAATTGGAGTGGTCGTGAGCAGCGCAGAGTCCAGAGCAGTGCAGACTGCACGTACGCCGCATGCTCCTCTGCCTCAGGGGACAGGCGTGGTGGGTGCAGGCGATTACCCACAGTAATGCCCGCTCTCTGGAGTCACAGCACGGCAATGGGTCACCAGAGCCAGCAAACAGCACCTAACAAAGCGATTTCAGGTGTTACCAGGTAACAGCACGGCCTGTCCCTGAAGGAACTGCTGCTTTGAGCTGCCCGAAGCGCACACACGCGAGGAGGTGCCCGAGCCGCATGTTCTCCTCCTCGCACTCATGCTCCAGGGTGCCCACTCACGTGTACCGCGCTGCGCCGCTGCTCCACACGGCTGAGTCGAGGAGGCAGAGCTGTTCACGTGTCCATTTCCAGGGAAAGCATCCTATACCCTGCAATTATAGCAGGGGGACGGTAGTAAACAAACCTCGTTTTAAAAGGTTATCCACACGACCGTCGGCACGTCGCCGCTCCGACGAGCTGCGGACCGCCGAGGCTTAAGCACAGTCGGGGGTTGCAGCCGTCTCTCCTGGATGCTTCTCCCGGTTTCGCCGTCACACGAGTGCAATGCTAACTGGGGCTCGTACAGCCCTCGATAACGTTATCGTGTAGGATTACAAACTCTGTTGCTTTTGCATTACAGTGAAAACAGCAAGCCCCATGGAAACAGGAGACCCTTTCACCAGGCAATAAACCAGTGCAAAACTGAAAACCAGACCTCGCCGACGAGCGGGCTGTGAAAGCTGGGCTAGAAGAGGAGCTGGTTCCTGAACGGGAGGAGGTGAGACCATTCCGGAGTCTTCCATGGAAAAAAATTGTATGAAAAGTCTAATTTCAGGTCAACAGAAGTGACTTGTTTCAGGAACATTTAAACATTTAATTCCAGGATTTTATTTCATTTAGATTTCTGGTGCAACATTGAAATGAAACATCAGGCTGAAGTGGAAAATTGGAATGCTCTGCTGTGAAAAGGTTGAGGCTGAATGTTCTGACCTTATCAGGAAAACTTCCCCCCACACCCCCAAGTTTTCTTTCAAAACAAATTTTTGTCAAGGCAACACATTCCTACAACACATCTTTCGTCTGACCAGCTGGCATTTCCCGATAGGGGCGGCGCAGCCGGGAGCCCCCCAGCTCAGCTGCGTGGCGGGAGCCCCCCTCGCCCCTCAGGAGCCCAGTGGGGCTGGGGCAACCAGCCCCGATGCTGGTGCCGGCCGCGAGGCTGCCCATCCCGCAGAGCCAGCGCTGCACGGGGGCTGCACCGGTGCTGCCCGCACGTGCCCCCCCCCACCGGGAGCAGAGCAGAAACAGCGCCAGGGTGTCACCCAGTGCCCGTCTCTTGTCCCCATCAGCGACGGCTCCACAAGACGAGCCGTGCCGGAGCATCACCGGGCACCTGCAGAGAGAGAATGAAGCCGTCCCGTGCCCTCTGCGGCATCGCCTGCGCGCCCCGAAGCCGTGACGTTCTCCCCAAGCGTACTCACTTGGCTCAGCAGCACGTTTTACCTTTCCCCGCAAAACCTGGCCTTGCCGCAGAGGCTCGAGCAGGTGGAAGCCACCACGCCGTTGCTGCTGAGGTTTGTGAAGCCTTTCTGAGCGCTGCACCCGGCAGGGCCCAACCGCCACCGGCGCAGGGCCTGCCGAGCCCCAGACCCGACGCGCCCACAGCCATGCCAGGCTCCTCCGCCACGGGCTGCCCCAGCGACGGGCAGCTGCCAAACTACCCCCTGCTCCAGCAGATGTCTGGGATGTTAATTCCCAGTAAATTTTGATGCATTATGTTTACTCCTGGTTTGACTGGCAGAGCTATGCCCATCCCTGCGGGCGTGCTCGTGCATCACCTCCCGAGCAAACACCGTGGCTGCGGCTGACTCGGCCGCAGCTGAGCGCCGTCGGCTGCCTCCCCAGCTGCCTCGCGGAGCCAAGAAATCACCTTCCGAGTCCTGCAGGTGTTTTCACTCCTGCTCCTGGCACACTGTGCCCGACTGCCCGAGCCGCTGCACGCTCCCCAGCTATTCCCCTGGCATGGCGATAGCCCCGCGCCGCCGGCGCCGTATGCACGCGGCTCTGGGGGCTCTTTGAAAACCGTGGCCTGGAGATCTGCCATTTCGGTTTTCTCAGCAACACCATCAGTTTATCCACGGCATCGTGGTCACTGCCAAGCCGACAGTGCTGTGCAAACAGCGCGGGGCTTCACAGATCAGCAATCAATAACCCGCAGTTCTGTGCGGAGAGGCAAGCCAGAGACCGTGTGCCGCCCAAAGGCGGGTGAACGCTGTCGTGCATTTGCACGTCGAGAGCAGCCGGCCCACGTGCGCAGGCGGGGGCACTGGCAGTGTTCGGTGGGTGCCTGCGCAGCGGGAGCCGTGGCCACGTGGAGCCGGGTTTGCAGCAGGTGCAGGCAGCGGGAGCGAGGGCACACGATGCACACGCGTGCACACGCGTGCACAGGCAGGCACAGGCTGTCTCAGCAGCCGTGCAGACAGCCTGGCTTTCCCAGAGGCGTTAGCAGACCGCTCGCTGCCTGTTCGTCATCGCGGCTCTGCCCGGATCCCTCTACCTCATCGGCGGCGCTGCTCTCCCTCTCCTGAAGGAAAGCCGCGCACAAAGGGCTGTAAGAAATCGCCCAGATGCAGTGAAAGATTTTCATGGCAAGAAATCAAATAAAACGTTCACAGTGATGAAGTGAAAAATAAAACATGCTTTCAGAAAATGGTCCTTTTCTTCTCTGTGCCTGGGAGGGGCGACC
>VZSC01016173.1:54598-71031 GCA_013398225.1 Steatornis caripensis | reverse complement strand
GGGGGGGGGGGGAACACAGACAAAGGTGCCGAAGGTCTCAATCATCTCACCGCTTAATTATTCCATCTCTCAGAAGGCATCTCCAGGCAATTAGAATAATCATTCATGCCTGTGCTTTACCGGGGACTCTTGCATTCTTCCTGTGAAGCATCAGAGCTGGATTGTAATTTTTTTTTTTTAACTTTAGTGGTGACCTGCAACTAAAGGAAAAATAAAAGTTTTTTGAAATATTAGTTTAATAAGACATGAGAATAATATTAAGGATATGAGCCTCCCTTATTTATTATTTATATGTATAGGGTGATTTAGAGACGCACTTGAACCAAACAAGTCACTACCAAAGAGTGGATCTATCTCTCTCTATATATATTAAAAAAACCTACAATATTCGCCTGGAGATTCTGTCCACATATTCGGAGATTGTGATTTAACATACACAGTTTATCAAGGCTGGTGTGCTGCACAGAGAGACTGGAGTTTTATGTAAGGGTATAAATAATCAATGCACATAGCAACTTTAAATTACTGCTAATGTGTTTTACTTATGTTCCCACTAGAACGATATGTGAAATAACAGGGAGTTGCTAGGCACACACTTGACAAATAATATCCATGAGTTTCCATTTTTATTATTTTTATACATTTCTTATTAAACCAGGCGGTATAGTTCAAGCCCGCGCAGCCAGTCCTTGCTGGTGGCTCACAGCGAGCGTGCGAATCGGGGGGTTAACGCTGCGAGGCCTCGCGGCACGGCTGGGCCGCGACACCGAGGGGCTGCGCGTCCCCTCGCAGGGCCTGCTGCGGCACGTGCGCCCGTAAATCCTGCGGCGGAACCCGCGGCCGACCCCCCTGCTCGGCCGAGGCGGCAGCGCTTGCTCGGCGGCTGCTCTGCGGCTGAGCGGCTCCCGCTCTCGCTCTCCTTCGCTCGTGGAGGCTTTTACTGCTGGCTGCTGCCGCGTGTTTGGGCCGCAGCGCCCAGGCAGTTCCAGCCAGGATCCGGCCCGTGCGCATGCTGCTGCTGGCTGCGCGTGGCCCTGACAATGTTTGCGCCGGGGCTCACGGCTGAACCGATTTCTTTCTTTTAATTTCATTTTCAAAAGCTGCGTCTTTTCGACCTTTCCCCCCAGGCTGTTGGGGAGGGGAAGCTGGGGCTCGGGGCGAGCCCCGCGTTTGGAGCGGGTCCCTGGGGAAGTCCCTGCAGCTGTGTGGTCCGTGGTGTCGGTAAGGAGGATGGTTAGATGCTCTGATGCACAACATCCCCTGATGGCTCTGGAGCAGCGCTGAGGGTGCTCCGGCCCTGGGCGGGTGCGCGCGGAGCAGGCAGCCTGTGCCGTCGTAGGGCACGGCTGGCAGCTCAGGCTGAGGGGCGACCCCCCCACCCAGCCCCGGGAACCAGGAGCACATCCCCTGCTTTATTTTGCCCCCAAATCGGGCAACAGGCACCAGGCAGCCCGCGGCTCTGCTAGAGCCCGGTAGCCGCCAAAGCCGAGGGGCTGCGTGGCTGGTGCCTGCTGCAGGAGCCGGGCCAGGCACGGCTCGCAGGGGCTGGGGCTCATCGCTTCTGCTGGAGACGGTCTTGTCCTCACCCTGCTGGGAAGGCATCATTTAAAGAAGCATCTGTTGTGGGAGCTGACATGCATGCACACCGTTTGTAGAAGCTCAGCCTCCCCAGGCAAGCTTGAAAGATGCCATCCACAGAAATTCAAGTACTAAACATGGCACTGACAGGAGAGACACTTGAATAGATGGGAGGAAAGAAGTGCTTTAAAGCATACAACCTCCGCGTATTTGGGCACTGGAGCTGTTACAAAAACCTTTTTCTGGGCCAAAGTAATTGGTACACGAGAAGCAAAGAGCTTGCTGCTTTGGGACTGCCCGCCCTGTGTCCATAGCGCTCCTGTGCTGAGCCCCAGCAGGGACCTTTGCTGTTTTCCATCAAAACTGTTTAGCAAAAACCAACTATTTCTTTGTAAACAAGTCCTAAAGTGTTTATTACTATGTCACCATCAAAAACATATAGCCTTGTGCTGTGTTTAACGGAAGAAAACTAACCGAGTGTTTTAGAAACCACTCCACTGAGAAATGCTAAAACGGCAAACGGGTTTCCCAAGGGCTGGCAGGTTGGGGTTGTCCCTGGCTCGCTGGGAGCAGGCAGGTGCCTCTGCTGGCATTGCCACGGCCCGTTTCAGGGAAGCAAACACCCCCGTGCCGTGTAGATACGCAATAAAGGACCGGCGGCCTTGGCACAACGTGCTTGCTCGCAAACCGAATACCATGCTCTGCAAGGAGAACAGCGTGCAGCCCCGCACTGTTAATGCTGATGATTGAAAAACTTGTGCTATCCTCAGCGAGAGCGCGTGCCGACGCGTAAATACGAGACCTAAATGAAATGATTGTCATACAAGACTAGTAGCTTACAGGTCCGTTTTGTTGTGGGTGAGCGAACAGCTGTCGATGAAGGGTGCTGCTGGGTGATGGGGCTGGGAACAAGAACATTAATTTGGTCAATATGACTGCCAAGATTAGTCTTAAAATGCATTTCCAAAGAGCGAGCAACTGAGATTGTCCACAACAGCCAAGCGCCGCCCGCACGGCAAGCAGAGGGGGGAATGGGGCTGCTTGGGCTGAGCCACGCCGGCGCCACCGGCTAACGCGAATGCACGTCGCCGTCAGGCTGCGGAGGCACGGACGCCCTGGGCAGGCGGAGGCGGCGGCAGCTATTACACAGTGCACACGCACTCGCGCACATGCGGAGCGGAGGGAAGTTATCCTTCAGCACCAAATTAGGTACGGGAGGGGGGAAAAAAACCCTATTCCAGTGAAAAGCAGCTTTGGATCTTTAATTAAAAATCAGGGTTCACAGCACCAGGGCATTGACTTCCACTAGTTAATCTCCATCACTTCATTTCACCACCAACTTCCATACTCTACAAAACTGCTGGAGACAATTTTTATTGATTGCTCTTCAAGCCGTCAAAAGCGTCCCTGGCTGATCATATGTTACCCCCAGACACCTTGTGCATTTCAGATAATAACTTGGTGCTCTAGAGAAGAAATGAATTGGATGTGCAGTCAGTAACTGTCCAAGTGAATCATGTTACTATATGTCAGCGGCCCAGGCTCTGACTATCATTTTAACAGAGAGAAATCCGCTATTTTCATGGCTGTTTGAAATTATTTTCCAGATGAATAAGATATAACAACAACTACTTAGGGTAAAGAATAATGTGGGGAATCTATTTGCTACGTGGAAACAAATCTTTCAAGTATAATGCTTTTTAATATTTTTTAATCTGGAACTACAAACATGAAATTTTGAAACTAGCTTTCATGTAGTACAAAAATCTTGTGATGCGAGTGGGAAGACGGAGCTGGTGTGGGTGCTGGGTGGTATTTTGTATCTCATAATTGCAAATATAATAATTCATACAGAAAATGGAACGCTACTAAAATACTGTTGACAGAGATGTACGCTGATGCCAAACGTCGGCAGTGACAGTTTATTTTGCGTAAAAAATTGCCGCTAATCAAGATTATTCCCTTTTTTCAGGTATGTTTGTCAGTGTACGTTTTGTTTGGAATTGCTATAAATAACTGCAAATAGATTTTGTGAGGTTAAAAAGAAGGAAATAATTTTGAGATTCTTTTCAAACTGGTGACTCTTTAACTATAGATGCCTTACATTTTTTCTAGCGCTGTATTAGCGCTATTTGCTTGGGTTTCACGCCACACCCCTGACTTCCCTTTGTGCTCCTCTGGCAGAGCGGCTCTGCACAACTTCTAAAGGATGTTGAAAATGAACCATGAACATTTCCAAGGATCCCATTTTGGAAGCGGCCAGACGTCGTGCAGGGAGCGTTGCCCTTGGGTAGCCATGTATCGGTGCTGTAAGCGTCGACCCGCGCTTGATGGTGTCTCTTTAAAGTCACTTCTAAGAAATACGTTCATGAATCCCAGATGGGAAACAACACATAAAGTATCTACATTAAAAAAATGCAACCTGTGACCTCTGTTCCCTCTTGCCTGGCGGTGGCAGGGGCGGCCTGTGGGCTCTGCGTGGCTCACCAGGCAGTGCTGGCACCAGCACGGGGCTGCCGGTCAGGGAGCCGCTCTTGGGCTCATGGACAGCCAAGCAGCTGGACGTCGCGTGCTCAGGAGCAGGAGCTGAGCAGGCACTGCCCGTGGGGGCCGCACGCCAAGCACCCCCTGAGCACCCAGCGCCCGAGCCTCTCCCTGGGGCGGGCAGGGCTCCCCGGCCCTGGGGACTCCGGGTGCCCGGTGTCCTGGGGCAGAGGTGACGAGCGGTGGGACACTGGTGCTGCCCTAGGCTCTCGCCGCTTGTTGGGGCTCCTGCGGCAGCACCCCGCTGCGCGGCCAGGGGGACGGAGCGCTGCTGCCAACAGAGCCGTACCTGCGCCTGCTGCTGGAACCCCTCCCGTGGGAAAGTCCTCTGGCACTGACAAATCTGCTGCAGGAAACCCCCACCCAGCGCACAGCCGAAGGAGCAGCTGTCCCTTTCACTGCCTTATCTCCTGCTTTACAGAAGACTAATGAGAGGGATTATTTGACTGATACCAGCCTGCTTTCCCCGTCCATCACACGCGGTTTCCCCTCCACGGGCTGCAGACTCCATGAACGGCTTTACAGACCCCTTTCGGGCAGCTGCCTGCAGGCTCCCCACGGCCCCATCCCACCCTGGCTTTTTGCAGGGAAAGGGCCCAAAAAGGACGTTCCCTTGGGGCACAACTCTCCAGCCACTTCTGCAGAGCCCCGCTGAGGGGCTGAGCCCACGGGCAGGGCTGGGACACCCCTGTGCCCGGCCCCACGGCACCCCGTAACCGTGCTCAGCCCTGGGGAAAGCGCTCAGACTGTCCCGGGACACGGCGGCTGGTCGGGGCTGGGCAGATCTTCACGTACAGATATTTTCAGAGATGCGTCGTATCTGTGTGTCGAAGCAGCAAAAGTGACATAAAAAAAAAGGTTGTTGGTGACTCGGAGGAGGTGCGGCAGCAACTGCAGCGCTGTTACCAGCAGGGACAGAGGTCACGGCCGCTTTTAATTACTGTTGCGTGTTAGCTCATCATCTCTATTACCGTCGAGTTTTTGTACTGAAATGGTTAAATACGTCATGAGACGTAACTGTTGAAAAAGAGCAACTTACTTCTTTGGTGGATGAAAAAAGTTGAGGCAAATCATATTGATTCTGATGAGCTCTGGGGTTTTTACGAGCCCGGAGACCAGGATTAATTCGCATACAGATTTGCATCCATGACCTGAAGGCAGCCACCCCAGCCGGGTACCTGTTTGCCGGGAGCTGTTTGCCATCCCTTACTGCGACGGTCCAAGACCAGTTCAAGAGCCCGTACCTGGGCCGGCGATGCACCCCCTGAGCACGGCCGTGGTGCCGCGGGGCACCGCCAAGCAGATGGGCCTTTCTCCATGAGCCTTCCTTTTTCTGCAGCACCCGTCCCGGCAGCACTGCTCGGGGAGGGAGGGGCTGGGACGGGCCAGGCACGCGCCAGAAGTGTTTTGGGTTTGGNGCCGCGGGGCACCGCCAAGCAGATGGGCCTTTCTCCATGAGCCTTCCTTTTTCTGCAGCACCCGTCCCGGCAGCACTGCTCGGGGAGGGAGGGGCTGGGATGGGCCAGGCACGCGCCAGAAGTGTTTTGGGTTTGGCAGAACGCAGTGCCACCACCATCTCTCCCTCCCTCAATCTGTTCCCCGGCTTCTCGGCTTCCTGCGCCGGTCCCTGATGTTCTGTCACAGGCTCCCCGTGGGAGCTGGAAGCAGAAAATGCTCCTGCCACTCGCGATGGCTAAGCCTGCTCGTGTTCCAGCTGGTAAGTCATAAAGAAATGGTAAAACACAACCCCCTCAGGGCTGCTGGGAGCTGGATCGAGTTTTTCCATCTCTCCCCAGAGACGGCTCTTTATTCTCACACTGACAAAACTAATGGCCTCGCCAGGCCCGACGGTGACAAAGCAGCCGATGGCATTGGTCCCACCGGTGCGGTGTCACGCGTGACGGGGCCGGACCCCCGTCCTGGTCCAGGGGCGGCTCGCTGCCCAAGTCCCCCTCGTGCTGACGCAGGCCCAGGCTTCTTGCAGCTCAAGATCATGTTTCCAGATAAATATTTAATTTTTAAGAATGAAATTTTAATTACTACACTGGGTTTCACAGTGGGACTGCAACGCAGGCGCCCTCCCCATGCTCGGGGACCCAGGGTCCGTGCACCCATCCAGCCCTGCCACGGCACGCTCCCCGCCAGCAGCCGCATGCTGCTCGCCGTGGCACGCTTGGGGTCTGCACTGTGCAGGTCCAAGGAGCCAAGCAGGCGCCTGCCGCTGCCAGGGAGGCACCGCCACCGCCTACGTGTCGCCTCTCGAGGTTTCCTGGGCCCGGCGGGTTCGTGCCGGTGCCACTTGGCGAGGCTGGGCAGGTGGATGCCTGCACACGGCGTTCCCCTCCATCATTTAATCTGGAGTGATGCATATAGAAATTTAGATCAGGCAGCTTGACATTCCTGACTGCTGAGGCTGTGAATCGATGGCCTCTCTACTCCCTGCCGGGGAGATCGATTCCCCAAGCACAATGGATTGGTTTCATCACTTTGGTTTCACCTTGTCAAAGTCACGTCTGATTTACTTTAGTCTGGAGGGCAGATTTTAAGTATTTCATTGCGTTTTGTAATCTCTCTGCGTGTCTTGCTAATCGCCCTGCCCTCCCTGTGGCAGGAGCGCCTGGCACCTGGGTCGGACAGCAAGCACCCCGCTAACGATGCTCGCCTTTTCCCTGGGGAGCGAGAATTTAGCGGGTTTGCCAGCGCAGGCTTTCCCCGCGCCGCTCCCATCTTGGGTGCTCGGCCCGGCCAGCGCTGCTGGTGTGGGACCTGACTTACCCTGGGGGGGCTCGGGCCAGGGCAGGGGGTGCCCCAGAGGTGCCCCAGTGCACAGACCCCGCTGCCCAGGCGGTGAGGGCAGCGTCGGGCCCGTGCACGGGTTCCATCTGCGGTGGGGCAGCTGCTCTGCCGCAGACCGGTGGGCTCGGTCTCGCTGCGTGCTTCCCATGAGCNGGTGTGGGACCTGACTTACCCTGGGGGGGCTCGGGCCAGGGCAGGGGGTGCCCCAGAGGTGCCCCAGTGCACAGACCCCGCTGCCCAGGCGGTGAGGGCAGCGTCGGGCCCGTGCACGGGCTCCATCTGCGGTGGGGCAGCTGCTCTGCCGCAGACCGGTGGGCTCGGTCTCGCTGCGTGCTTCCCATGAGCACGAGGAGAGAGGAGCAAACCGCTCAGTCCGGGCACAGCCGGGTCAGAGCATCCCTGGGAGTCGGAAGCAAAATGTTGTGGAGACTCAGAAGCAGCTGGGAAACGGCCCTGGGATTGGCGTGTCCCTGTGGGGAGTCCCGGGGCTGTCCCGAGCGGGAGGAGGCTCAGTCCAGCCGGAGCGCTCGGTCTGGCCAGAAAAACAAGATTTTGCGTCCTTCACCAAAAGGAATGAAAATAAAAAATGTTGCTGCAGCTAGCGTGGCTGTAAACTCACCCCGGGATAGATGGCGGCCAGCCCTGCGAGCTTCCTAATGGCTTGTTGTTATCAAAATTATTTTCCCGGTGCTCGGTTTGGCCAAATCCTGCTTTGTCCAATTATACTCCTGGGTGAATTTCCTGAATGTAAGTATTGATCACTCCTCAGACAGGTTTTCTGTCTGTTCTGTACATTACCTCTGCTCTTCTTCAGGTAATCAATTATATTTTTATAGCTACAGGTATTAATCAATATACAGTAGCTATCTTAATTGATTTGTCCAAGGCCTTCGGTCTGCAGCCCATCAGTTACCCGGAGGGTCGGGCCGCGTGTGCGGCACGGCAGCGGGTGCGAGGTGTCCCCGCGAGGCGACGTGAAGCTCCGGCACAGCGCGGGCCCTGGCGCTTACCAAACGCCTGCGTCGGGTTCCTCCGCGGTCCCTGCCGGCCACGGCTGCTCTGCCTCCCTCCCTGCTGCTCATTATCGTTATTTATCTGTTACGGCTGCATCTGGAGGCCACAGGAAGGGTCAGGGAACATTCGTATGGAGAATTAGCAGTAATATTTCGGGGGGGAAATATATAACTCCTGTTCTAAGCGGAGCTAGGAGGGGTAAGCAGGCTGGAGCCGGCCCAAGCTCCCCACTCCTCCCTCCACCCGGTCCATGTGTCACCCCGACGGCTCCCCCAGCACCGCTGAGCGGCGGGACAGACATCTCACACCGCCGGCGCTTTGACTGATGGCGGTTAAACGGAAGACTTAAAGTTTTGATCCTCGCACAGACAGCAATAAACATTTTTGATTGGAAAGGACCCCTGAGATGCTCTGGCTCTCCTGGGGCGGTGTGGGAACGCATGCTTTGTTAACGCAGCCGCCCCGCGGCTCTGCCCCCGCGGAGCCTGGCCCAGTCCCGCCGTGAGCCCCTGCTAGCAGAGCGGGGCGGCCGGCAGCGGTGCCTGGGCGAGCACCAGGCCGGGGCAAAGCGGGCGTGCGAGGGTTAATTTGGGAAGATCTCNCGCTTTGACTGATGGCGGTTAAACGGAAGACTTAAAGTTTTGATCCTCGCACAGACAGCAATAAACATTTTTGATTGGAAAGGACCCCTGAGATGCTCTGGCTCTCCTGGGGCGGTGTGGGAACGCATGCTTTGTTAACGCAGCCGCCCCGCGGCTCTGCCCCCGCGGAGCCTGGCCCAGTCCCGCCGTGAGCCCCTGCTAGCAGAGCGGGGCGGCCGGCAGCGGTGCCTGGGCGAGCACCAGGCCGGGGCAAAGCGGGCGTGCGAGGGTTAATTTGGGAAGATCTGTGTTGATAATAAAGCTGCTTTTTTCCTGGCGATGATATGATCGGAGCAGGGTTGCTATGGCAACGGTGGGTCTAGAAACCCCGGACCGCTGGTGGCGGCTGCGGGGCGCTCCCAGGCCGGGATGCGCCCACCGCCCCCCCTGTGCCCACACCCCGTCCCTGCCCGCACCCCATCCCTGCCCACAGCCCCATCCCACACCACCGCCCCATCCCCTGCCCACCACCCTGGCCCACACACCCCACCCCAGGCCCCTCTCAGCCCCCCGAGATGCCAGGGGTACCGGGCAGCCCCCACGGGATGGGCCGAGGGGCAGAACCCCCCCCACTGCTGCCCCGGGTTGCTGCCGGGCTGCTCTGGGACAGGCGGCCCTGTGCTGCCCGCTTCCCACCTGCTCTGCCCCTGCCCCCCGAGCTGTCCTCAGGGCACGGCCATGGCCGGGCCCCCCGGCCCCATCACCACGGGCCCAGGCTTTGCCGCTGGCAGGGTGCCCAGAGGATCCTGCGGTGCCCGTGGCAGCCCTTGGCCTTGGCGGGTGGGAGCTGGCCGGGACCCCCGCTGCCACCACGGCACAACGCTCCTGCAGTGGCCGGCGGCGGTGCCAATGCCATGGGCCAGGCTGTCCGGGTGGGGTCTGGGCCCTGCTCCCGCAGGGGGCTCAGCATCGCCCCGCGCCCCGCGGGGGCGCCTCGGGGCCGCGCTCGCCCCTGGTTCGGCTGGTGCTGGTGCTGACATGGCAAGTGACACGCTGCTCTCTAAATCACACCCCCTCCTCCCTCCTCTCCCTCCCTCCCTCGCCCATTAATGAAATGAAATAAATTTTCCATTTTTAAACATGAAGTTTTAAAAAAAACGCTGCAGTTCTGCGCACAAGCAATTCCCACCGGGAGGGGAGAGCGAGGAGCGCGGGCCCGTGTGCTAAATACAGAACAAAGCCTTCTGTCTGAAAATACCTACGAGGAGCTAACAAATGCTAATGACAAAATAATGTATGGGGGGTTTAACGCTGGATGCTTTTTATCAGCAAATTAGCACAGTTATTATGCTGTAAATGCATTTAACAATAATTTGTTTCAATAACTGTAGAACTGGTATTTTAAAAAATATACACCATATTTAGAGCACTTCATCCATGAAGGACCATTATTGTTTTTTTCCTCCCAAGAGAGTTATAAAGGTCTCTCTTACAAGTGAAAGAAATACAATCATCACCCTTCACAGTTCAGTTATTCTCTTTTATTTTATTCAGAGCCATTTAAAGTTTGTGTTCTTAAAGGAAAAAGAGAGAGTGTCTTTAAAGGGTCAGGGCTGGAGAGGGCTTGGGGACCCGTGCGCTGTGCTCGGCTTTAAATGGGATTGCCAGGGCCGGTGGATGGGGTGAGCCGGCGGCGCTGCACAAGCGCGATGCTGGCACGGGGCCTGGGGCAGCCGACATTTGCCAGCGCCGCTCTGCCTCCGCCGCTGCTCACTCGGCACCGCGCACCCACAACGGCAGCTCTGGTGTGGGCTCCGTGGGAGCCCCACGTGCCGGCGGCCACCCCTGCCGGAGCCAAGTCTCCAGGGCCCGGGAGCGGGGCAGGAGCAGGCTGCGGTTTCTGGGCAGGGCAGACGGGTGCACGCTCCTGCCCGCACTTCGGCGTGCTGGGACTTGCTGGCCATGGGGCTCAAGGCAGGGCTCTAGCGGGACGCATGGCCCAGGTCCCTGCCAGGGGACGTGTGCCGGAGGTCGCCTCCCGCAGCACCCAAACCAGGCAGGAGGTACGCCCCCTGGAAGGAGCGCATGAAGCAGAGCAGCTTGGCTGCGGACAGGAATTTTTTAGGAACTGTTTGCTATAAAGATTACAAACGGCAACATCACCCCGTCGACCCCTTACTCCAGCGGCTGCGCAGGCTGGCGGGTCACTGGGATGATGCAGGCGGCACACCGGGATGTCCCCTCTGCCAGCGGGACAGCGGGATGGCCCAGCTCCTGCAGCCGCTTGCAGACCCCCGAGGATGAAGGGGAAACGCTCTTCACTGTCGAGACAGTGCCAATGGCCCAGCAGCCCCCACGTCCGCCAGCGCGCCCCGATGCCAGCCCTGTCCCAGAGCGGCTGCACCCTACGTCCAGCAGCCGGCCCTGGCCCCGGTGCCCGCTCTGCCCGCGGGGTGGTCTTGGCCGCCGCGCAGGCAATGCTGCTCCGCGGAGCCGCTTGTTTACAGCCCGGCTCTTCAGTCACAAACCATTAAGGAAGAGAAACAGCTACACAGACACTCACAAGAAATGGATTCATGTGTAAATCAGCTGCTTTTAAAATTTCACTGAGCATGAAAGTTCACCTTTAAAATCTACATAAACCACAGCTGTTCCCAGGGCATCGGAGGCGCAATCCCGTGCAGGAGAGGAAACGTTTACATGTTTAACACAAGTACAGGACTGTCAGAAAGCCGAGCCTGCATCCGCACCTTTAAACTCCTTCTTGCACCGCAGGGGTCAGGAGCCAGTGGCAGCCACAGCACCCAGCACCAGGCAGCCGTGCTGTGGCCTCCAGAGCCACTGCTCCGCTGTGGCAGTGCCGGCCAGCTGGCCACGTGCCGCACAACGCATGGCGAGGCTGCACCGTGATGTGGAAGCCGTGATCAGAAAAGGCTGCACAGTTTGGCTTTTGGAGATATGAACAGGATCCTCGTCTCCGCTGGGCTGCTGGCACCGCCGGCAGACGCAGCCCAGCCGTGTGCGAGCGCTCCTCTGCTCAGCGAGGCCGTGCCGGGAATTCCCAAGAAACGCGACCCTAGAAACGTGTGGTGCTTTCTCAGGCCTCAGATGAGTTTTGCCTTGTTTCGGCTGCAGAGCCAGCTCTGTTCTTAGCTCACCCTAGCAAGCACTACTGAAATACAAAATCAAACAATAACTTTCAGGACAGCCTACTCACACCATAAACATCTGAAAGAAAATCCATCTCTTCTCCATGCAAAACCGCTGATGAGTTCATGAACTGTACTGCGCAATAAATCAGTTTTGCTTGTGCAGGAGAGCTGAGGTTTTTTAGGTTCCTAATAGGCACTCTGACAATGTGATTGCTCCATATTTCTTTGTAGCTGTCACCTTTGCAGGCCTGTCAATGCTCCTAATCTTTTTTCATTGCAACGTCAAGTTTTGGTAAGCGAAGAGGTGGGAGGTGGGATGGGATGTGAGCGATACTGGGACCAGTTCCCCGAGTCACTCCTGAAGCCCCGTCCCTCCCGGCGGGAGCCCACCCCTGGGCTGCCGAGGCGCCTCGGGGCGGCTGCAGCACCAGGGCGAAGCGGCGTCGCTGCGTGTGGGTCCGGCACTGGAGCGTCAAGACGGCCGTGCACCCCAAGCTCCCGTGCCCGCTCCCCGCCGTCCTTCCCCTCGCCCTGCGCTGCCCTCACCAAAACCGTCCTCCACCTTCTCGCCCTCCCACCAAACCCGCAGACGCAGAAGTGCTGTTCCCGTGACAAGACCGCCAGCTCAGAACTTCTAACGCATACGAGAAAACATACTTTTAATATTCAGCATCTGGATAGACAATAAAAACTGGGACAAATAATCTAGTTGAGGCAATTACCTTAGCATAAATGTATATATTATTTATAAATGGCTTTGAATATATAAATAATATTGATAAAATTTGCATGAGTAAAAAGAGACATAATTACCAAATGGTGCCTCCGAGCAGTGGATCCTGCTGGCTGCTTGCTGCCCTGGTTCTTGTCCTGGGAGACCCTGCCCCGGCCCTCTTTTGGTGCTAAAAATACGACATTCGCATTAAACTGAGCTAAAAAATAGAGCCCAAACCAAGTAAACCAGCTTAGGAAAGTCAGCACTGCCCACGCAGCCTGCCCGAGCGGGCCTGGCTGGGTTTTGGGAGGGATTTTAGAATTCGGCATTTCCCGGGGCTGTAATTCAGGACGGGTGCCGCAGGTACGCAGAGGCGACAGCCCCTCGTCCGGCAGGCCGGGGGTGCGGCGTTGTGACCCCCAGGAATGCCGGGGCGTCCCTGCCCGCTGCCAGCACTTGCCACCGTCCCTCGGCGCCGCTCACACCCTGGCCCGCCGCCACGGGCGGGCAGGGCTTGCCAGGCGCGTGGTTCCAAGCGCTGGCCTGACGGAGCCGTCGGCGGGGTGGGAGCGGTTGCCTCCGTGCTGCCTTGGCGGTGATTTCCTGCCCGGGCACTGCCGGGGACACCACGATGCTGCGCTTACCTGTCTCGCCAGCCACCCCCTGCTCACCGCAGCCCTCGTTGTCGCCAGCCGGCCCCTACCTGCTCTCTCCCTTCTCTTCATGAAAGTGCCAGGAAACCCTCCGGGCTCGTACCGCTTCCCAGCCTTCTCCGAAACCCATGAGGAGCGTGCGTAAAGGTAAATCCACCTGCAAAGGGGAAACGTGCACGAGAGGAAAAGGAGCCAAGCTCTCGCCTGGCTTCCGAGCCACTGCTCGATGAAGTTGTCTGCGCCTGGCGCGTCCCACACGCCACACGCGGCTCTTTAATAAAATTGGCTGAGATTCGTTGATAAGCCTGAAGCAAAGTCAATGTGAAGTGTCAATCCCGCTGTTTGCGGGAGCCTTCGGGGGTCAAGCTGCTTCCTCGGTATGATCATCGTATCAAAGATATGTCAGCCGCGTGTTAACTGTTTTCTTATGAATCGCGCTCGAGATCAGACACGAGACGCAGATAAAGCGAAGCGAAGGGGCTGGAGCTGAGCTGTGCTTTGCCAGCCGAGGCTCCTGTTGGCCCTGGGGCCTCTGTAGTCTCCGACCTGCGGCTGCACCGGCCAGGCCGCGGCGGCAAAGGCCAGCCGGCGGCACGAGGGCGCCGGGGGCGATGAGGCAGGGGGGGCCGCAGACGCTAAAGCCCATTTAGCCCCGTGGGTGCCACGGCGTGTGCCAGGCTGTTCTTTGCGGGATGAGCATCTAATGGTCGTGCAGTCTGCACTGAGTGAAGCTGAAAGAGAAGAAATCAAAAGAAGTGGGGTTTAATTAAGTATCAACCAAGATTTATGCAACTTTCTCTCCCCATCATAAATATTAATAAGGAGCAAGCAGTGGCTCCGTGCGGCAGGCACTGTCGAGCCATGAAGGGATGTTAATTCCAGGCTCTTTGAGATGGACTAAGCGTGACACAGAGCCTCTTTGATTTGGAATATTCCTCGGGTTTAAAAGTTAAATAACATGAAGGGGGATTTAGCGGGTAGTAAACCGTTAGCGAGTCCAGGATTTAAACTCCAGTACGTATGTAGCGTATTTCACGATTGCCAAACTGATTAATGGAGGCGTTGCCGGAGGAGCTCCCTCACCAACGCCGGGCGCACGCCGCCGGCAGGGTCTGCAGGGCCGGGCTGCCAGCGGTGGGACGTGGGGCCGCTGGGGCGCAGGTGCCGCGGGAGGTGGCGGAGGGCACCTACTGGGCCGGGGAGTGGGAGCCGGGGCACCCAGGGCCGCCCCCCTGTCCTGCACACCCCACAGCAGTTACAAAAGGTGACACAGCCAGCGGAGTAAGGACTCGCAGAGCCCACTAAATCTCTAGCCATCCCTTAAATAAAACTTTATGCTGGCTAATAAATTTTAATGCCACTTGTCAGGGCTTGATAACTGCAATCATTTAACGGAGGAGGAGAAACCCCAGTGCTGGAGCACGCGGCTGTGCTGTGCGCGGTGCCCGCCGTGCCCGCGGTGCTGCCGTGCCCGCGGTGCTGCCGCTCCGTGCAGCCACTCCCCATGTCCAGCCAGTTCCCTCCCTCCCGGTGGCAAATCGCCCCTTCCCAGCGTGCGCTGAGGGACAGACATCCTCCAGGGCTGGAAAACAACTGCGGCCCCAGGAGAGGAGCAAAGGGCTCTGCAGGTGGCGTTCACCCTGAAGCTTAATGACAGCAACACCAGTGTGACACAGCTCACGGTTTCACACGCAGCACATCTGCTCAGTTGATGTCTTGGTTCTGTCACCCTCAGACTGCAGGGCCTGGTGCAGTTACAGAGTCTGCTGGCAGCCCTGACCGTTACGCAGCACAAACCCACAATTTCAGCGCCGCGTTTGTGTCCAGTTGAGGTTAAGAAGCGTAAGAAGTGCGGCTGTGAAGGCGAGGTCTGTCCCCGGCGCAACGTGCACAGCGGGGCTCTGGCCCTTGGCTGCAGCTGCTCAGCCACACTGCAGTAATCAATAATGATAATAATTATTACAGGAGCAGCATGAATTTCCTATCAAATTAAACCACACAGTGAATAATTTTTGTGTTCTGTTAAACAAAAGCCTCTCTCTGAAGAGGTTTGGTGGTGCCACAGCGCCTTTGGTTCGCCACAGCAGGGCATCGTGAGAGCCCCGAGCACATGCCTGCTCCGGAGGGACGGGGCGCAGACGCCCCCCGCTTCCCTCTCTGCTTTCACACGCCCACGCCGCGCTCACGCTTGGCACAGACGTGCAGGCAGGCACCGGGGTGCTGCTGGACCCCTCCGGGCAGAGGTGAGCACCGCTGCCGCGCTCCTCCGAGTTTCTGCAGGGCGGTGTGGAAAGCTCAGGCGGGAGGAGGGGGTTGTCCCCGCTCCACGGCCCACGTCGTCGTCATCTCCAGCCGAGCCCGGCAAAGGCTGCGTCCCCAGCCGGGGCAGGAGACCTGCTTAGCCGTGGCTGTGAAATCCGGGTCTCATCAGCACGGCTTTAAGCCGATCTGAATTAGCATGGCTTTAACCCACTCATCCTCTGGCCGTCTATTTTTAGGAAATATATAAAGTTAGGAAAAAAATAACCCTACGCGGCCGCCAAGCTGAGCCACCGACACGTGGGTGTTGTCCCCTCTCCGCGAAGGTCTCGCAGCCCTTCACGGCCCCGCGGGCTGCAGCGGGATAAACCTCGTGGCGGGGCCGACCGACAGTGACTCGGCTCGGTCCTGCGCGGCGCCGGCCTGGTGCTTGAGCCCAGCCACTGACTTGGGCAAATAACTGGGGTTTTTTAATTTGCTGGTCGAACAGGGAGCGAGGGGAGTAAAAAGCCATTAATGCCATCTCAAAAGAGTAATTTTCAGTGTGTTTGGGGACAGGAAATAAAAGCATTTGCTTTTGGAAGGATGAAATGTGTGTGGGGTTTGGGGGGGAATAACCAAAAAAGTTTTCAATTTTCAGAAAACTCCTTTGGAGGCCAACAAATTTGTTGGCTTTCACAAAAAAATTCAGTAGCCTGGGAACTGCTTTTCACCACTGATTCGAAACGCTTTCCCAGCTTCACCCCGGACCCCGCGTGCCGAAGCCCGGCGCTAGCCCGCTCTGCCCAACAGCCGCACCTCTCAGCCGCCTCCCACGGGTGCAAGAGGCCGCCGGGACCCGGCTGCTCGGCCGAGGCCGTGACTGCTGCTGCGAGCGGCAGGCCTCAACACAGCCCGCCCGTGACCCTGCTGACGGACGGCCTCGCACACGGGATCGTCATTTTTTCGCTCTGCTTTGTGCAGCGCAGCCGCGGTTCCGGCCGAGCGGCTGCAGGGCTGCCCAGCGCACCCGAGTGAGAGGGATCGCCCCTGACGGTGGTGTGCGGGACCGGATCGGACTTACCTGGGGGACGGGGAAGCGTCGTGCGGGCGGGAGGCACGTGCGGAAAGGATCCGCTCGCTTTGCGTAATCGCATTCCCT
>VZSC01016173.1:6255-54517 GCA_013398225.1 Steatornis caripensis | reverse complement strand
AGGGCTTTGCTTCACGCAGCGCAACAAAGGGCACAGCCGCCGGGGGCTGCTGCGGAGGCGCCGAGCAGCAACGCATTTCCATCAGCGAACGCGAAATTGCGTTTGGAGGCGACCGCAGCCCCTCTGTCATCTTGCATGGGGAAGAGCATCTGTTCCCGGGTTTAGTCCTTTTCAGCCGCTCAGGTCAGTGATTGGANAATAACTGGGGTTTTTTAATTTGCTGGTCGAACAGGGAGCGAGGGGAGTAAAAAGCCATTAATGCCATCTCAAAAGAGTAATTTTCAGTGTGTTTGGGGACAGGAAATAAAAGCATTTGCTTTTGGAAGGATGAAATGTGTGTGGGGTTTGGGGGGGAATAATCAAAAAACTTTTCAATTTTCAGAAAACTCCTTTGGAGGCCAACAAATTTGTTGGCTTTCACAAAAAAATTCAGTAGCCTGGGAACTGCTTTTCACCACTGATTCAAAACGCTTTCCCAGCTTCACCCCGGACCCCGCGTGCCGAAGCCTGGCGCTAGCCCGCTCTGCCCAACAGCCGCACCTCTCAGCCGCCTCCCACGGGTGCAAGAGGCCGCCGGGACCCGGCTGCTCGGCCGAGGCCGTGACTGCTGCTGCGAGCGGCAGGCCTCAACGCAGCCCGCCCGTGACCCTGCTGACAGACGGCCTCGCACACGGGATCGTCATTTTTTCGCTCTGCTTTGTGCAGCGCAGCCGCGGTTCCGGCCGAGCGGCTGCAGGGCTGCCCAGCGCACCCGAGTGAGAGGGATCGCCCCTGACGGTGGTGTGCGGGACCGGATCGGACTTACCTGGGGGACGGGGAAGCGTCGTGCGGGCGGGAGGCACGTGCGGAAAGGATCCGCTCGCTTTGCGTAATCGCATTCCCTTCCTCCGCCCGCCTCGCGTGCCGCCTTGCAGCACGGCTGCACACTGAGATTTCATGTAATTTTGTTTTAGTGCAGAATTTAATGTTAAGTTTAAATATGTAATTATCTTTAATTGAAATTACATCCATGCTTTTCATTAACAAGATGCAAAGAGCGAGCAGTATAACGCCGAGAGAGACGCGAGCTCCCGGCTGCGCGGCGCGCCACGCCAGGTTGCGGCTCTGCTGCGGCTCCGTGCGGGGCCGCGTCCCGCTCACTCCCCCCAGGAGTTTCAGGGGCGGCTTTGCAACNCCTCTTGGCGCTTCCAGATCCTCGTGCTCCGCTCGGAGCCGCGCTCCGGCCAGCCCTGTCCGCTCGGCGGGCGCGGGGGCCTCACCAGCACGTCCAAATCCGCGTCTTTTAAAAACCAGCCCAGCCCGTGGTGTTTCGTGCGTCCTTCCAGTTCCGGTGGGATACTGCGGTCCCTCGGGCTGACACCGGTGGAAGGGGCACGCAGGCGGGCCAGCCGCCGCGCTGGCTCTTTGGAGCCGCGGTGGCTCTGAAGGAAAGGCTTGTCAGAGCCGGAGCCCAGCCGCCGGCCCTTGCCACGGACCTCGGTTCAGGCTGGAAAAGCGTTCTACATTTTCAATGTAATGTTTCCCGGTGTTTCGCCCAAACACCCATAAATTTCACCAGAACGAGCCCGTAAAGGGTTGGTTTGAGGAGAAAGGGACGGATCGCTACGGGCTGTAATTCTGCACGGTGAGAGGCCTTTGAAGAAGCTCTTGACGAACAGCAAAAGAAGCACTGTACGCGCACGGGACCACTCGTCAGGGCACGGCGCTCGCCCACCGGGCGCGGGGAAGGCCAAGCCCCGTCCTGGCTGCTCCTCCAGACCTGCCTCCTCTCACCGGGCCGCTGCCCCGCACGGCACGGGGACGGATCCTCGGTCTGCACCGGTGCCCCCGCGGCCGTGGCAGCGCTCTGATCATGCACCTCCTGGGGACAAGCAGGGCGGTGCGAAAATGGCACAAGCGCTTCGGAGCAGAGAGCAGAGCAGGGCACAGCGCGTTGCCGAGGCAATTGAACTGAGGACGCTTCTTACCCCACCTAATCAGCTGAGTTTGAATTCCTCTAAACCATTATTTTAAAAGCAAGGAGAGAGGCCTCTGTGTGAATGGTTGCATTGCTCCCTGACCGCGCTCCGTGAGCTCGGGTCTTTGTTGCCACCAAAGCAGTTTCTGTACCTTTTGCGTGCACAGTTCCTACGGATTTATACTAAATGCTTTTCAGCCTTGTTAGTAGCAGTCGGCGAGACAATCAGCACGTAGTAAAGTCCTGCTCTGACAGTGCAATCAATTAAATATCAATTAATCAGTTAATCAGTGTGGAGGATACACAGAACAATGCCAGTGATGGCTAGCTTCTAGCCCTGAAAGTTTCGTGCCAGTTCCGCGCACGCGGCTTGACAGGTGCGTTATTTTTTTGCGAGGGAGTTTCAGACAGTAGGGTTTCCAACCCGCAGGGCAGAGCTGGACCAGCGCTACCAATGCTTTCCCACACGTATTCATTAGAACGGGCAAATGACTCCCTTCCTTCACATCACCTGCGTTTGCATCTTCTGCCGTGGTCGTTTTCAGCCAATATCATTGCAAATGAAATTTAGTAATGCTCCCGAAAAGCGCTTTTTAAACTCAGATGCTCAAATATCCTTATAGCCGCATAACACATCATCAGGGTGAAGCTGACGCTCAGATGCATAACTATAGTGCCGCGTCTTTGTTACCTGTGTGAGGTAGGAGGAATGAGGAGCGAACCCTGCGTCCTGCATCACTCCATGCCCGTCAGGCATTCCCACGGCTGACCTCAAGCTTTCCTGCCCTGTAGACCTAAGGCTTTATCAGTGCAGAAGATCACAGAGAACTTGCTCAAGAATTTAGGAATTTGCTTCTAAATAGGAAGAAGCTAAATTTGCCATGGAAGCTGTCGCAAGTTCCTCTTCCAGCTGCGGAGATAGGAAGCATGCCAAGATCCCGGCGAACCGGACCTCGGCGCTCTCCAGCACTCCGGGCGATAGGTGTTCCTCACCCTCTGTGCAGCTGAAAGGATCCAGCAGCGTCCGTCACAGCCACCCCAGCGCCCCGCTGCCCTGTCCCTCTTGGGGATGCGCTCTGGGCCTGGGGAAGCCGCCCCATGGGTCCGGCGCTGGGTCTCCTCCGCCTCCCGCGCTGGGGACAGCTCCTCCTGCCGGGGCACCCTGGTGTCAGTGGGTGTGAAACCCTCAGCACTGGGGTTTGTGGCACCGGTGCTTCGGTCCTGAGGGAGCTGATCGAACGGTTCCATTTCTAGAGCACTCCTTCTCGCTCTCCCATCCTTCCTCCTGCGGTCCATGGCCATTCACCCTAGAAAGTCTCCCCATCTGCAGCCTTTGACCCTGCGAACCCCCGAGCACTTCTCACGGTAAAGCCAGGACAGCTGGCCCTGGAGACCTTTTCACCTCGGGCACGTCCTGCCTGCGCCTTAACCTGATTTGGATGTGTCTGTGATGTGAGTGATACACCTACCCAGAGCCTGAGACCTCCAGAAGCCACTGCTCGTTTCCATAGACCCCCATAAATGGATAACTGGCTTTTTTAATCTTGTTACTAAATTGTAATGGAATTATCCCTCTAATCCTTTGGAGCAAGAGCAGAACTCAGCCACCAATATAAAATTAAAAAAAAAACCCCTACAGTAATCATAGATTTTAAAAGTATTTATTTTGTGCTGCTCTCAGATAGGCTGTATATAAAATTTTATTTCGGAGGAATAATGCCGTGTAGTGCATTTTGTGGCTGCACTGTGATTAAGTCCTTTTTAATCTGCTGTGTGTGGAGGTGCAGCGCTTCCCCAGCACAGCTCCCCCCATGCCAGACTCTCTATTAATGGGGTTACCGGCTTATCGGGAAGAGACAGAACTACCCAGCTACAGGAGGTTTGTACTCTGATCTGCTTAGAAACCCGGGCCGTTTCAGGGCAGGGAGGGCTCAGGGCTGGTAAGCCTGTTCTTCCTCAGGACGGTGTGCCCCTCACTGCTCTGTTTTCTCGCAAGGAACTTTCTAGCCGGTAGATCTGTTTAGAGTGGTTGGTTCCTGCTGCTGCTCTGTCCGTCTGTCTGTCCGCCTCACCGTGGGCAGTAGCTGGCTGCTGCCGGGACGGGCAGCTACGCTGCTGACTGTGGGATGGGGAAGCAACGATGGAGCCAGCGGACAGGTCAGCAAGTGCCCGGTAGCTGGGGTTGCCTGGGCACAGCCATAGCGAGCACAGCAGAAGCATGTTTGATGGAAGGTATCATTGGCAATAGGATGGGGAAGTGCAGTTGGCTCCGGAGCCAGGGCTACCCGGTGCCATCAGGAAAAGGCAGCTGGTGCTGCTGCGGTGCAGTGCACGGTGCCATCCTGCTTGTAACCCCGCTGCAACGTCCTCCTCCTTGCCAGCGTTCTGCAGTAACAGTTCATTCCTTTTCAACCATAGCTCCCAAATCCTGACTCTGAGAGGTGGCGGTGAAGCGGGGATGGGGACTCGGGCAGCGGAGGCTGCGGTCAGGACAAGCGGAGCACAGCGAGAAGGGCTTTGCTTCACGCAGCGCAACCCTGACGCTGTGGGGGCATGAGGAAAATCATTTGGCTGATGCAGAAGCATCTTCTGGAAACAGGTGGGGTTACGGACAGAAACACGTACCCGACCGCGGGGGCTCGTGGCGGCGTTTGTGCGGCATGGAGGAAGAAACATCATCAGGAGGGACCTCTGGTCGCGGTTTGCTCTGAGCCTGGCATGTGGGGCGCGGTACAGAGTGAGAAAGGAGTGGGTGAGGGATGTGCTGGCGTCCTGTCACAAAGCATTTGCTGACCTTTCTGTAAATATTTCTCAGAAAAGGCTAAATGCCCGGGTCAGTTCAGAGGGTGCTGTGCTGTGATCAGTGCTTTGCCTGGGGCCGTGGCCACGGCTGCCTTTGACAAATGGCAGTTGACCCGAGCCACTGCGGGCGCAGGCAGCCGTCGGCACGGGGGCAAGCATGGCCCGGCAGCACGCTGCCGCCTTCAACGCCATTGCGTGCGCCCGCCGCCTTCGGAGGGTTCGTGTCTGGTGGCCGCAGCTTTGTGAGGTGCGCAGATGATGTTTTAGGGAAACTGATGCAATTTAGTCCTTAATAAAGTGAACGTTGCGGAATACGAGACATTCACCAAACGCTGCTTCTCACCCGATGACGTTGCCTGCGTTTTTGAACCCCCAATTAAAGAGGCCTTACCCACTCACATTGGAAACACCAGATATGAAGTGGAAACAGTAATTTCATGGAAGGTCGTACTGTCTGACTTAAAACAACACTACACAAGGGCAAAAAAAAGGGGTTCACAGGGATGATTTTAAATGTGAAGTACATTCCTTCTATTTTTTGTCGTTTGATGGCAGAAACTACTGCGTGGCAATTAAAGCTCGGAGATTCGAACGGTGAAGCCTCACAGACCAGACCCCTGCAAATGCTCTGCTGCCAAGTACAAACAGCCGGAGAATCACCCCGCAAACACCGTCTATTGGAAGGATGCACAGCGGCTGGCGTGGCATTTTATCCGTTCTACCAGTGCACAGAAAAAAACAGGCCTGGTGTCTTACATCAGTTTAACTCTGGATCACATCGGACCAGTTTGCATGGGTGAAAATGAAGCTGATGTCACAGAACCTGGTAACGAATCTTCACGGCAGCGTTTGAGCAGAGGAGGCTGCGTTAGCCACGTTGGGCTGGAGTGGAGCGCCTGCGCAGGGCAGCCCTGGGTCCTGTGCACGCTGCCCCGGCCACGTCTGCGAGCGAGCAGCCATGGGGAGGGAGGCGAGGGAAGGACTCACCGTGCAGCGAGCCTTCAACGTGCTTTCCTTTTCGTGCCAAGTACCTGGCGTGCCAGTGCTTTCCTGCACTGTTTTCTGTTCCCGCTCTGACCCAAACGCTGTCTGCGACTGTGCATGACTGCTCCCTGCTCACGCTCACCTCCGGCACGATTACCGCCTGCTACCATCGCCCTCCTGCTTCCCGGAGATGCAGACACAGAGAGGGAATTTGCTAAAGGTGGTGTCAGAAGTTCAGCAGCCCTACGGCATCCAAAATGCTTGAGAAATGCTCGGGAGGTTGGCACGAGCGTCAAGGATTTGGCGTGCCTCCCCGCTCTGACACAGATGGCTCCGCAAGTGAGTTTGCACAGCGCTTGTTCCATTACGCGTGTGCGCAGGAATGTCTGTGCATGTGTGCGTGGGAATGCCTTAGGCCCCCAGCCTGCAAAGATTTATGTACGTGCTTAACTCTCAGCAGATGAGAAATCCCATTGAGGCCATGCATGTGCTACAGGTTAAAGACAGGCATAAAGCTTTGGAGAGTCTAAATCTTAGATTATAAAGATTATAAATTTTAGGAGGACAAGGACAGCCTCTGGCTGTACGGCAGCAGTGTCCCGCAGACGAGGGACAGCTTCTAAGCTGCCTGCAGTTGCACCACCTCACCTTCACCCCGCTGTTGGTACCGGCACGGCAAGACTGCGCCGCGGTGCGGCCCCTGTGGGTGCCACGCGTGGCTGTGGAGGGTCTGGGCATGCTGGTGGTGGTCACATTGTGGGCATCAGGGGAGCGCGTTTCTCAATGCGCTAGCTTCAACAGCTCGAAGGAAGGGAGTGCGATGAGAAGCAGATGAAACACCCGTTCCTCTTTCGGCACTGGAGCTCCTACGCTCATAAACGAGACCATGGAGTGAGGCGCAGGCTGCTGGCGACGCTGGCCCAGGAGAGCCTGCCGGGTCTGGGGGCTCCTCGCAGGCATCGGCACTGCTGCTGCTGCATTAGCAGGACCACGCGCAGCTGATGCGGCAAGAACCGCATACTAAAACTGGGGACGTGTCTGAGCTCTGCCAGAGCAGCCGTGCTCAGGTGGGGCTGGTGCCGGGCGGCTGAGCCTGCGGTGCAGTCTGGGGGTCGGGGGTCCTCGCTGGCCGCCAGCGACCCAGCCCCATCACAGGGAACGCTGCGGCACGCAGGCAGCACCAGCCGTCCAGTTTTGCTTGGTATAATTTCAAAAAGACGGGGCAAGAGCAAACTATTTCCTGCTACTCTGTATTTTTAATTCATATTTTCGCAGCTCTGCCTGTCCTAAATCCCAAGCAGATGGTGCAACTCAGCCCGTCTCCTCCAGCAAGGATGATCCCCGGGGCGTCCCTGCAGAGAGTGTACATTTCAAAGGATAATTCCACAAGCACTTCTTACCCTGATCCGGAGCCTTCTGAGCATCCGTGTGCTCCGTCACCCTTCACACAGACCTGCCCCTGCCTTGCACCAGCTCCCACCGGGGTTTCCTTTTCTGCTTTAAAAGGTAAGCGGAGCCGCAAGCTCCTAGATGCGGCCTTGGAAGCAGAGGAAGCTGTGAAACGCAAGAAGCAGAAGTGGAAAAACAAAAAGCAAAACGAAAAGAGAAAAGAAGGAAGATTCCCGAATGACTTCCCTGATTTATGCCGCGGAAATGGGAACCGTCTCCCCACCTTCCCAGCGCGGAGGTAACCCCAGCCTCGGTGGAAGCAGGGGCGAGGGAAGCCCTTCACAACGCGGCCCCTTCCCTGCACCCGCAGCACCTTTTTGCGCTCGCGAAGCATTGCTGCACTAACAAATCCTGTTTGATAATTGTGTTGCAAAAGCCTCGCTCTGAATATTTAACGGAATTATTGCGAGTTATCAGCACGAGTAGGCGATAAATCACAAGCCGCCTTTACCCAGCAGCAGGCAGAGCCATTAGGGGGTTTCAATCACGTTTCCCACCCTGCCCCCCGTGTCAGGATGACCATGAATTAAAGAGAAAAACAAACAACCAACCCGCTCCCACCTCCCCGGGTTTCATTCCTTTAAAAAATAAAGAGATAAAGAAACGCTTATCGGCTCTGGCCTGGGCCCGGCTGTCCCCGCGTGCCACAAGCCCAACTTTTCGGTGCCCTCGACTCCCTCCGCGCCGCCTCCCCGGCGGAGCCCTCTGGCTCTGCCCCCCCTCCGCCGTCTGCGAATGAGGTGATCTTTTAGCTGCCCTTTGTCTTGGAAAAAAATTAATTCTCATTTGCATTACCTCGACTAAATGTCACCCACCGATATTTTGTTAGACATTAGCAATGCTGGCAGAGAGGGGCACGGGATAATTGCGTTCTGCCTAGCGGTGGGATTTACATAATTTCAGACAGCAATTAAAGAATCCCTGGGAAATTTTTTTTTTTTCTCTTCCAACCTCTCCTACAAAGAAAGTGTTCGTTTACATTAAGCGCTCAGCTCCTCGCTGTTCATTTGCATAAAATTAAAGGTTTTTGTGTTCTGGAACAGCAGGGTAACATTTAAAATTCCGTTTCAAAAAGCTCACCTTAGAATAATAAAATGTTAATATCATTTCATGGGCTGGAGAAGGTTGCCAGCTGCCTTTCACTTCAAACTTTTATCCAATACTAACTGTTTGGGTGGGTGATATTATTATTATTTTTTTTTTTGTTAAGATATAAACTTTCTTGAAGAAGTGCAGGGATGTAAATGTGCCTACCGATGGGTCTCTGCAGGGCTACTCCGGAGCAGAATGTTTGTTTACTCCATAGTTTTTTAATTAAAAAATCATGCAAAAGAGCAGCAGTGGAATATTACAGGCTCTAATGTGCCGCCGTACTCCAGACTACGAGAGGAAATGCAATTTGGATCAAAACCCTTTCATTTGCTTTCATGGAGAGGGAAGCGGCGCTCCACCGAGTCTTGACACGAGATAACTTCCACTCTGAGACCGCGCTTCCGTGCCCGGAGCGGGCCGGGTGCCTGCGCAGGCAGGGAGGCAGGAGGTCCAGGCAGCAGAGGTGGCATCGCGGGAAGAGCTGGAACCCAGCGCCTTGCTCCCCGGGCTGGCAGGGTCCCCCCAGCGCCCCTCGCTCCTGCAGGCTCACCTGGAGCCCGGAGCAGGCGGGAGGGCTGGCGATGAGCAGCTCTCGCCGTCCCCAGCGCTCGGGCACCCACCCAGCCGCACGCTCCCGCGCCCCTTGGCACAGGCGCGACGCAGCCCCTCGCTGGCGGCCACCGCTCCGGCCGGGAAGGGAGCGGGCAGCAGTCCCGCGGCCGCTGGGGAGGAGGAGGGCAGCTCGGAGGGGCTCCGTGCCCCGTCGTCGTGTGTGGGAAGGGGCCGGGAGCAGAGGCCGGAGGCTGTCTGAGCCGAAGCTCTCCCAGCCATCAGCTGCCTTTATTCTGAGCGCTCTATCAGCACTAAATAATAAAAAATGACATTTCCATTTGAAGACGACACTGTTGAGGTCCCTGAATGACCTTTCTTGTATCGCCAGGGTCTCTCGTGCCTGGGAGGAGCTGTCAGCAGCGCTGCCCGTCCCGTGCGCTAAGGAGAGAGCCCCCAGCCAGGCACGTCAGGACAGGCTCTGCGGGGCTCTCCCACCACAGCCAGGCAGGGAACATCCCACGGGGCTGGCAGCCGCCAGCAGGCACGTCCTCTTGCGGGGGACACAGCTCCCATCCCCTTGCACGAGCCCTGGAGACGCAGAGCCTCTCCTCCGCCCTGTGACAGCTCCGAAGCAGAGCCAGCCCCACTGCAAGCAGGGGGACCGCGGCCCGGGGTGACCCATCCTGCGTGGCGCTGGGCTGGCGCGAGCTCTGCAGGAGGAGCAGCGCTGGCACCGGTGCAGGGCTGCGGGGAGGTGGGACGCGAGCGGATGCAGCTCTGAGATGTGGATTCACCCCCAGAGCAGCAGCACGCTGTCACCTGCACAGTCCCGCAGTGGCTTGAGCAGAGGAGCGACGGCAGCGGAGGGGAGCCTCGGTAACGCGCACGCACAGTGCACCGCGTGGGGCAATTGCACCGCTTGCAAGGCAGGAGCAGCGCTGCTGGGACGTGAGGGCGAGGGGACAACGCTCCAGGGCGATTTCCACTGCAAAGCGAGGTGGCAAACGTCCCGCGGAGAGAATCGGACTAGCTCACATCAGGAACGTGTCGGGGGCTCCGAGGAGGAGCGCTTTGGGCAGCAGCGGGTCCTATGCCGTCTGGAGACTCGGGTCAGGAGGAGGCCCTGGCCTGGGTCCAGCCCCTCTGCTGGCTTTGTTGGCCAGGGACGGCAAAGCACAGGTGCCGTGCTTGGCTGGCATCTCCAGAGGGACCTGCAGGCCCTCGGAAAGGGGCTCCAGGGACATAGCTGTGGGGCTCCTCGCGCCAGGCAGTGGGGTAGCGGGGGTTTGGCAGCGACCCCTCTGACAGCCNATTTCCACTGCAAAGCGAGGTGGCAAACGTCCCGCGGAGAGAATCGGACTAGCTCACATCAGGAACGTGTCGGGGGCTCCGAGGAGGAGCGCTTTGGGCAGCAGCGGGTCCTATGCCGTCTGGAGACTCGGGTCAGGAGGAGGCCCTGGCCTGGGTCCAGCCCCTCTGCTGGCTTTGTTGGCCAGGGACGGCAAAGCACAGGCGCCGTGCTTGGCTGGCATCTCCAGAGGGACCTGCAGGCCCTCGGAAAGGGGCTCCAGGGACATAGCTGTGGGGCTCCTCGCGCCAGGCGGTGGGGTAGCGGGGGTTTGGCAGTGACCCCTCTGACAGCCACAGGGCCGGGAGGGAGGCTGAGGCGCCGGTCCCCAGCATCCAGCAGTTACGAAGATGCACAATGTGCTGGACCACGCGGCGGAGCCGGCAGCACCGCAGCTGGCAGCGCCGCAGCCCGTGCCGTGCCAGGAGCACGCAGTGAGGCCGGCCTGCACCCAACGCTTCCAACGCCCAAGCAAGCCAGTGCGAGCTGGGAGCACGATCACAGCGTGGGCCTGGTGGCCACGTCCATCTGCCACGCGGTGAAAGAAGCGGCTGGTGGGCAAAAGAGGGCCGACTGCCCCGTGCCGCAGAGGCAGGCTGGCGGGGCAGGGCAGGGCAGGGTCCTGTGTGGCTGCCCCGGAGAAGGCGGCAGCCCAACCCAGGCACGGTGCTCTCTTTTAAGGCAGCGTGCCAAAAGCACCCCTTCAGCCTCTGCCCTGGCCCCGCGGGTGCCAGCCTGGGTGCAGGACTGCAGCAGGCAGAGGGCGAGAGGTGTGGGACCACTCGCGGCGTCAGGGCTCCCTCCTGCTCCCACATCCTCCCGTCCTCCCTTTGTCACCTTATCCTCGTGCCAGCACCGACACTGCTCCTCTGAGGCCACCGCTGGCCACCAGCCCTTGCCCTCTCGTGCCGGCGTCCCTCGCCATCGCTGCTGCACCTCACGGTCGTCACCGGAGCTTCCCCCTCCGAGGGGTTCAGGAAGCAGCTGCGGCAGGAGGAGATCTTCCACCTGGCAGTCCTCTTATCTGCCGCCATTTGGGGCTGCTGTAGGATTGTTGCAAAAAGTATTTCATTAAAAATGAATCTGAATCTCAGCCGTTGTGTTATCTGACTGGTTCACAGGCGGCAGAACATCGAGCACCGTCCACAGACCCCGGTGCCCACGTTTGGTTCCTGCGTTAGGGTCCAGGCCACTGAAACTCCCACCCGCCTGCCAGCAAGTGCCGTTTCTTCTTAATGATTTGCACAGGGAATCGACACCTTCGCAGCTACGTCGGGCGCGAGCGCAGGACACACTCAGGCTCGTAAGCATGAGCGAAGGGAAACAGTGCAGCGACCCACCTCCTCTGCGGATGTCCGGAGCAGGCAGCAGCAGAGCCAAGAGGCACCAGGCAGAGACCCCCAAAGAGAGAGCGGGGTACCACACCCCCAGAAGAGACCGGGACCACGCACCTGCTTCTCCTCCAGCACCCCAGGCCCTGCGGCTGAAAGGATGAGGTGCTGCAGTTTGTAAAGCGAAAAGACTGCATTTCCTTTCATTGTGCTTTTAACACACTCAATATTTTTCACATCTGTTGCGTCGGGGCGAGCGGGACGGACACGTTCCTGCTCAAAATGGCTCGCCGGCGCTGCTGTCCCGCAGCACGGACGTGTTAGCACCCATCACCCACCCCCGTCACTCCGCACGCGGACGTGGTGCACGAGCAGAAGCACGGACGTGCTGCCGCGCGCGGAGCCCACGGACGCCGAGGTGCGTGTGTGGATGGGAGCTCCATGCTGAGGAGCGAGCTGTGGGTTCTGAGCTGACCAAATCCCAGGGCTCCGTCCTCGCGGGGAGCATTAACTCTTCAGAAGCCATTTGCCTTCTGGATAAAAACGAAATAAACTTTTTTTCAAATGGAGACGAAAAATATTTGCTTGGGAATTTCTCTTAGGAAAGGTCATAAATTAATTTCAAATTTTTTCGTTTCAGAATTTGTTTTCGTTACTTTTACGTTATTTTATGACATCAGTAGCAGCGCATAATGTGACCTGTCATACCACGTCAAATCATGCCATAATATGCATAATAGTAGTAGAAGTGCGTAATACTACATGTCATATTGACATAATCAGAATAGTCCATTATTATTGACTTTGTCAAACTAATTACAACACAAACAGGAAATACTTTAGAAAAATAAGATTAGAAAGGTGCAATCTGTGTAAAAAAAAGTTATTTCCCTTTGCAACCACATTTTTAGGTATTTGCAATGCGTTCGTGTAAAAATATTTAGACTAGTGTGTTACCTCGTGCACTGCTACGTATAATTCCACAAAATAATGGAATAAGAAAAAATAAAGCAGTCCAAGGAAAACTTGAAACTATTTCAATGTTTCATCATAAACAATTCTCAGAAGAAAAGTTAGCAAATCCTTCCGTATACGAAACCTGAAAGTTCCCATTCGGAAGCACCTCCATGAAAACAGCTACGGAAAGGGAACAACCCGTTAGCGGGAGCTCCCCGACGGCTCCGCAGTGCCTGCGGAGGAGCAGCGCCAGCGGTGCCGCCCCGCGGGGTTTGAAGCGCCGCATCACGCTCTTCTGTGCAAGAGCCGTGCACCAACGTGCTCACACCCGCTGGCGTACGCGCACGCACGGACGTACCCGCTTCGTCAGAGCCGCCGCCCCCGCGCTCGGGCTCGCACTGAGCCCGCTGGGATTTCTAATTGACTTGACACGTTATAAATTGCCTAACTTGGCTGCGATTGCCGTGAAGAATTGTACTTTAAAGGACTCAATATCTGTATATCTCCCTTTGATAAACATTGGCTTGCTGAGCTTAGATCTTATTTATTTACCCTTGGAGCTGGTTCATTACTATGTATTAGGTAGATATGACATATTTATGGAAATATGGGGACTCTTTATGGAATATATTAAGATTAAATAAATCATTGACTATGTGGTCAAGAACTACAGCAATCCTGATGAATGATCCCATGATTTTTTTTTGATCCTTGTGTAATTAACAGCCGTCTCCTTTGTCTTCCCGGACTCCTGCAGAATTTCCCGCACCACCCCTAACGCACTGGGAAATGCAAGACGTGCGCCGTCGCTTGGGAAGGAAGCTCCAGGTCCCACGCGGGTGACGCCCCGCGGGAAGGGACCGGGGAAAGGTGCCTGGGAGACCCCCGGCGCGTCCACATACCGAAACCCCACCTCGGGAACCTGCTTAGCGAGCTGAGCAATGGTTCCCGTTTCGCTATCCCACGTCATCCCGTTCACCGCAGCCTGCCGCGTGCAGCCATTAGCCAGTGAATTTACATATCTAATGGCGCATTTTCACAAATTAGTGGTAATTACATTTAAAACAGCTATTTTGATACAAATCAATGAGAGCCACAGCTAATGACACAAACGCTATTGCTATTGCACGTGTCCCTTGGCCTCATTACCGACACCGGAGGCGGCGCACGGAGCGCAGGCTGCAGAGCAGCAGTGCCACGCCACCGACAGACCCAAAGCAAAAGGTTTTTCTGGGGAGCGTAAACCGGCCGGGCTTGAACAGAGTAAGCTGCCACAAAGGCTTCTCGGTCACCCTCTGGCCTCCGGTACTCGAGTTCTTCTCTCCGCTTTCTTCCCCAAGCCTGCTCGTGTTTTAGTAGCTGGCGCTTGGTTTCGGCAATGCCAGCTGCAGTACAAAAACGGCATCGGCGCATGCACCTACGTGACCTGAAGGGCCCGGGGCCCGGCCATCCCCATCCCCGCGCAGGCGGGGCACGGTGCCAGCCCTGCCACGAACACCTGCCGCAGAGGCACCCGTGCCACGCCTGCGGCGAGCTCACCGCGGCTGGTCCCCACCACGGCGAGCGCCGCACCCATGCGCAGCAGGACCTTGGGCTCCTCCTCCTGCATCAGATGCGTTTGTTTTCCAGCATCTTTGCCCCCATTAAATATCGGCTCCCCAGGCTGCCCACGGTCCTGCCGGGGTACCAGGCAGCAGGCACGGGGCCGAATGCGGCAGTGGCCAGAGTACCTCTGCAGGGCACACACCGTGTTTTCCTTTCGGCTCAGGACAACTGCTAGAAGCCTGTAAATACTGGGGGATTCTTAAGGATAGTTAAGTAGCAAACTATCTGTTGATAATAAAATTTGCTTGCTTCTCACAGATATCCAATTTGCCTACTATCCAAAGAAAGGAATTGGGTGTCTGCTTCCTAAATTGTTTTAATCTCTGGCAAAGAGTGCTTCTGGCAGAGTCCCTCAGCTGGAAAATAGGAAATGAGTTAGAAACAAAAGACCAACGTGAATAATACAGAGCTTAAGATGTCTGATCTTGATCCTGAGAAGCGGAGTTTAAATAGATTCCTCAATTCACCTGCGTGCGACCACCCTGGGGAGGGGAGGGCCCTTCCTGGGGAGGACCGGGGGTGCTGGGTCGGGTCTGGCAGCGACGCGCGCTCCCACCGGCTGCCCAGCGCCGGGGCGAGTGGCGACGTGTCTTCCCCAGGGAGAGGGGACACGGTGCCGCCTTGTCAGGCGCAGGCGGATGCCCATGCCACCGGGGACCGATGCGGTCCCGTGGGCTTTAGCAGCCCGCCCAGGCTTTAACGCAAGTGATCTTTTTATTTATCTTCCCTTCCGGGGCATTTACGCGCATCCCAGTGCTCCGACCCCCCCGGCACCGGTGAGGGTCTGCACGCGGCTGTGCCTCCGACACACCAACCCGGGCGCCCGCACCCCTCGCCTGCCCTCCGCACGCTCCTCCCCGCCTGCACATCTCTGCTGTCAGACTGCATCTTTGCTTTGCTCTTCACAAATATTTTCTCAACACGTCTTCAAACATTTTGCCACGACAGTCTTAAAAAATTTCAAGAAACCTTAAAGTCCTGGGGAAAAATGAACCTTCCGCTTATCTCCTGGCGGAGAGGCTCTTTCTTTTGCAGCTCCGTTGTTAATAACGTTCACGTCACTGTGACACTAATTGAATTTTCCTGTGCAAAGAGGCCCCTGGGTGAAAAGTTACCCCCGCGCACCAGGAGGGCTCCTGCGGCAGCCTCCTCCCCAGGCCCCAGCCCGTCCCGCGCCCGGGCTCTGGCCCCTACCGAGACCGCGCCGGCACCAGCAGCGCTCGCCTCTGAAAAAGCGCCCTGTGCCTTCTGCTGTCGCAGGGCAGAGGGGTGCTCTGGAGCCAGCACGGGGGTTTTGGCGTGGGTACCGTCTTTCTTCTCGTACTCGTGATCTTTTCTGCGAGGGCAGCGCGCCTGGCATCGCACATGAGCGCTGCGAGTGCTGCCCTGGACGCTAAAGGAAAAAGCTAAAAAGCTCTTTTCCATCGCGCTAAGTGAAACAATTCAAACCGGCAAAATCTTGATAAAAGTTTAATTAGGAAAACGGACTCCATCTGTAACGTATCCCCGTTCTCCCCGTGTATTAACCCTTTTGCCATAAATCTGCCACCCTTGAAGAAACCTGCCTTCCTCACAAAACCTACTCAGGGTTCACATTATTTTAATCAGTTAGAGGGGTTTAATACATTATTGATTTTTAGGAGAATTGAAAAAGCTCCCGTATTAAGTCCAGGTTGCTTATTCTTTCTGTATATGACATTCAGGTACTTGTGAAAAATTATACCAATTATGAAATCAGCCATTTACTGCTTCAAAGTGCAATCAGTTGTCACACTGGAAAGCACTTGCTCCTGAATATTATTAGTTGGGCTATGTGCACAGGAAAGTGCTGAGAGGAAAGACTTTAACCAAAGGGCAATTGCATGAAATTTACTTAGAAATAGCTATTTATCACCCTTGGATTTCCTACTGTTCAAATCCACTGCAGACACTTTACGGAATGAAACAGCCATCTCACCAACGTAACTCAGCCAACTGAGGGGGTTTTTTCCTCACTGACATTAAATGAAAAATTTAGAAGTCATTGTAACAGCTTAAAGATGCATTATCCTTTTTGATGTGCAATTTTAGCTTCATATCAAAAGCCATATAAAATAACCCCCGCGCAAACACAAAAAAGGAACTTTTAAAAGTTTTATGACATGTAGTTCATCTTACCTTTTATGCATCTAACAGGCACCGCTTCTCCCGCTGTTCTCAGAGACCATTGCATGATTACCACTATGGGGGAGAAAATATTGCCATAGCAGCAGCAAAACCAGCGAAGGAAGGATTAGTCTCTGGAGCCTGGGAGATGGAGGGGGAGAAGCTGAGCACCACAACCCCGGCACATTCCTCTGCAGCCAGAGCGCGGTGGAGTGCGGGAGAGCTGCCCATTAGAGAAGCCTCCGGTTGTGTCACAGACTGCCACCATTAATGGGTTTTGCTGCAGGCAATGAAGTGAGAGGGAACATAAATTAAAGAGGGTACGTCCAAGGGAAATCTCTAGCTCCGTAAAGACGTCTTGTCCACTTGTTCTCCAGAGCGGATGAGAATTTTAGAAGCGAAGGTCAACCCCTCGAAGAAGGAATGGAGCTGGTCAGCCTGGGAGTGCGGGCACAGCACCCTTGCCGTGCGGGACTAGCACCCATTTGACCACTGATGGATGTGACCACCGCTCTTGTTCATCTCCCCGGGTGGCAGTGCCCAGCACAGGGCGAGCACAGCTGCCTCACGCAACTCCTCCGCCAGGTGCTGCTGCTGCGCCTTCTCATTTCGCCAGGTGAACTACACAACAGCAGTGGAACAGCTGGGCGATATCCATGTTGGAAGCGTGGCCGGGTGGGCGGTGGTGAGGCTGGACACAGAGCCCGTCACCACAGGAATACAAGTGATGTTCCCACAGGAAAAGGGGAAAGCAGCTCTTGACCCACCGGGTCTCGAACACCTAAATGAGGAGCAGGGCGAAGTCGCCGTACCTTCGAGTACGGTTGGCCGGTACACAGCAACAGTGCCCAACGCAGCCCAAGGGTTAGGAGGCGGCACAAGACGCTTCCCTCCTGCAGGTCCCTCCCAGCTCCCCTCTGGAGAGCGTCAGATCCAGGGATGAAGGAGGTACCAACCCAGAACCTGACTTGTCCTCCTCTACGTGGCAATCTGATCTCCCTGCCAGGCAGGTTAGGGGCCTGCTGGTCCCGCCGGTGAGGTCTGGACACCCACCGTTTGTTATCCGGGCCGTGCTGGACCAGCCAAGGGACGCAGGGATCGCTTCTGCCGCCTGGGTCAGCACACACATCGCCTTGCTCTGGCTCGCCAAGGCAAATCCAAACGGGCTTCCTGCACGCGTGCGCGCTCCTGGCCAGGGAAGTCTCGCTCCGTGCATTTCAAAAGTAGCCGAACCTGGTCCCCAAAGCATTCATCCCTGCTTCCCAGAGGGCCCGGGCACGTGCCACCTTCGCTTAAGAAGTCAAACCTGTAGTCACAGACGACGTGTTAGTTATATGACCACAGTCAAATCCTGTGCTCCAGGAAACAGGCGGCCTCAACATTCTTCTATTCTAGAATTTCAGGTCCAAATCAAGAAAGGGGAGGGGAGGCGCTGAAACGAGCTGCCTTCCCGATACCCTTCAGCGCGGCGTGGGTGCCCCAGACGTCTGAGACACAGCGTGCTACAAAAAGCACCAACAATAGTCTTAACAGGTGACGGCAACCAAGATCTAACAGCCTGCTTTATAGCACAGAAATAATGCAAAAACAGAACACTCACTATATTTTAACTTCACAAAAGGATTGTTATAATACCGTTTAATTTAATAAATAGTAAAGTATTTATAAATGAACCATTTCATAAAGTGTTAGCAATTTCTCCATACACAATAATATGATTTGCACAAACGTTTGTCCTTGAGGCAATAGAAATTTTCTTTGCAAATCAATCCTTGCAAGGATTGTGATTAGTATCCGTTAAGGCAGCTAGCAGTACCTGTAGCTGTATTTCTCCCATAAAAGCCCTGATTGCTGCAAGCTCTCACACAAAGCTAACGACACAGAAGGAAAATGCACACATCGTCTAGACTATTCATTTTAATCAGGCAAGAGTGATTTTTTGTGGCCCATTTGATATGACTTTTACACAAGATACAACCTCGCTCCACAGGGGCTGGCGGAAAAGGTCAACACTGCTGTATAAAAATACATTTAAAGAAGGGGTTTAGAAAAGCGAGAACTACAGACAGGACCAGCCCTGCTCGGGCAGAGCTGCGGGGGTGACATCTAACTAGCGAATTCCGAGAAATTTATATATCTACTGGTTCGTTTTAAAAGCTCAAATATTCGAAAGCCAGAGGTTTGTTTCTGTTTGCGTCTTTCCTTGGCGATGGGTTGCAGAGGAGAATTGCTGTGTGACGGTACGCGTGTGAGCGAAGGTGGGGTTTAGCAGACGCCGTTCCTTCAGAACAGGTTTCACACCCGAAGCGAGTCCAGCACCAGCTCCTGCACCGCCGGCCAGGTCGGGACGGCAAAGACCCCACAGCCTCCGTGAGAGGCACCCGAGGCTGCCAGCTCCCAGCGCTGGCGCAGATGCTCGCGCCCCACGAGAGGCCTGAGCCGCCCGCAGAACTCCGCGCCGGGCGGCTGCCAGCCGAGGGACACCGTCCCCGCAGGGGATCCTCGCCTCCCAAGGGTCGAGCAGGTCTGGAGCGCTCTCTGGCCAGCGCTGGCGAGTCAGGGCGCTGCCGGGAACCTGCGGAAGCAGGCATTGCCTGATACCTGGTGTTGAAGCGCAGCCACGCTCACGAACAGCTCGATGCGCCCAGAGGACCTGGACTACGACGGGGAGCGGGACACGGGGCTCAGGGGTGAGGGTGTGCCGGGCACGTGGCTGCGGGCAGGAGAGCAACCTGCGCCCAGCCCGATGCTGCTGGCCCATTTGCGTGCTCTCGCTGGAGCAGCACGCGGCCGTGCCAGCTCCCTCGCGCTTAAATCAATGTTTTCCAGACTCTATCATTATTACATGCTGTTCCAAAGCAGTGTTTTGCTGGGTGCAGTTTAGCTAATACTGCTCTTGATTAGTACTAGCGCAAAACAAAATTAGCGACCCTCCCGTGGCCAGCAGAAAAAACACAAGCCGTCCCCGCGGAGCCGGAGCCGCTCTGAACAGCAGCGCGCAACAGAGGCAGCCCTGCGCCGTGCAGTCTCCTGCCTCCCCTGGTAATTAAAGTCCCATGCCAGAGCTCTGCAAGCTGCCTGGCACGGGCAGCCTGCCCAGGAATCCCTGCCGCCCGGGACCCAGAGACACGAAAGCCACCATCCAGCAGTCTCTGCTCCGGGGCGTCCCCCCGCGGGTGCCCCTCACCGCGGCCAGCGGCTGTCACAGGACACTGGGACTCCTCGGCACAGCCACGGCCTCCCCGGTGGGCAGCTCCGAACCGAGCCGGACACGGGAACAGGAGCCCTTTGGTTGCTCGAACGCAGGCGGGAGCTGGGGTGTCCACCTGCCGGGGGGTTCGCCTGAGTGCCACCAAACATCACAGCAGGAGCCAGATTATTCTGTGAATAGGGTCTAAAATTCCAGCTTTAGGTCCAAGTTTCAGCATTAATCACACCATTCATCATCATTACCCGCAGTCGCTCCACTCGCTGCCCCAAAGGCAGCGGCAGGGGCGCGGGCTGACACACTTTGTTCCTTTCTCCCTCCAAAGAGGAGAGGCCAGGCATCAGTGAGATCATTGATCTGGAGCGTTCGCCTGTCCTCCTGAGCAAGGAGGAGGTTAATTTATCACAGGATGGAGAAAACCCAGTCTTTAAATTCTCTGCTTGCTCTTAATTAAACAAAACCCTACTACGCTTGCTAAGCCTTGCTCTGAGGACCCAGCCGCAGCGGCTCTGTGGCAGAGCGCAGGCAGCCTGTCTTCCAGGCAAACACCCCTCACGTGGGACCAAACTGACCCCCGCTTCGCTNGAGAAAACCCAGTCTTTAAATTCTCTGCTTGCTCTTAATTAAACAAAACCCTACTACGCTTGCTAAGCCTTGCTCTGAGGACCCAGCCGCAGCGGCTCTGTGGCAGAGCGCAGGCAGCCTGTCTTCCAGGCAAACACCCCTCACGTGGGACCAAACCGACCCCCGCTTCGCTCCCAGCTCCAAAAGCACCTGGAACAAGAGCTGCCAGCGCTGCCTGGTTGCGTGGTTCCGACCCCAAGGCAGATCCGCTCCCGGACCCTCCTGCTCTCCAAACTGCATGGAAAAGTGTACGTGCAGGGAGGGGGTAGTTTAGAAATGACATCTGCTCAGTCCAGAGAGGAAATACGGCCCCAAGCTCAACACTCCTGGAGTCGCCCGGCTCCTGAATGACACAGCAATGGGTGCCCCGTGTGGGATGGGGACCAGCAGCGGCACAGACCGCCGGGACGCTAACGCTGCTGCCAGCTTAATTGGAGTCATTAAACTACGCGCCTCCCACTCACGTCCCTGCAAGCGCTGGACAGGAGCGCGCTGCAGCATATGCTGGGTGCTACGAGGACGAGGCGGGCCCGTGCCGCGGAGACGCACTGCATCAGAACAAAGCCAGCTGGGGTCCCCCCACCGCGTAACTGCCACAAACACTTCTGCTGGGAGGCCCGGCTGGCCATCACTCAAGGCTGCTCCGAGGGCAGCGATGCCTCTGGCACGGAAAGCAGTGCCGAAGACGCAGCTGGCAAACCAAGCCATCACTCGGGCATCCTCATGCAGCCCCTCCGGGGGCTGACGGAGCACCCCAGGCTCGACACCCACCGCACAGGGCGAGCAGGGCACGGACCAGCCCCTGCGCCCGCCTCCCACCAGCGACCCACAGCTGCAGGTGCTGCTGCGCCAGGCGCGCTCCAGAGAGCAAGAACAGCCAAGTCCATCACAAACCTGGCTGCGAGGCTGCCTGGAGATCTCCTTGGCGTGCTCCTGGAGGTGCGAGTGGAAGATTAATCTTAATAATTACTGTCCTCAGCTTGCGGGGCCCCGTCCAAGCTCAGGCCTCCCCTGGACACGAAACGTGCGCAGCTCTCCCCGCACGCCCCAGCATCCTTCCGGCGCAGGGCTGCGCCCAGCCTGCAGAGAAAACCCACGCCCCGGCTGCCAGCTCAGCAGTGCCTGGAGGCTTTTCCCCTCCTGTCCGCAAAGTAAATGAAGTGGGGAGAGTAACACAGCGCGCCCTCACCAAGATCGACAAGCCTGTGCCTCTCCTGGAGCTGCTGTGCTGGTATTAAACAGACAAGACAAGCTTGCAGTCAGTTATCGGCCAAAAAAATAATGAAGGAACAAGTCGGCAGAGCAAAGCCGAGTCACCCAGACCAGTCAAGTGGAGAATTTAATTTCTCGCAGGTTCCCCAGCAGCAAAGCGTCCCCGCGCTGTGGCCCTGCACGCACCGACAGCTCCGACCCAGCCGCTCCATCGCCCGTGGGGCTGGGGGAGCGGGCGCACGCCCCGGGGCCAGGAGAGCCAGCTGCTCCGGGCTCATTTTCTAGAGCGGGGCTCGGTCATCCCAGGAGGCGGCTCTGCCTGACGCAGGGTGACACTTGCCCGTCACCGCACAGCTGGCAGCCCGGGCCGAGCACAGAACAGCGTGCCGGAGGCTGGGGCTCTGGGAGCGCTTTCAGCCCAAGAGCAAAGCGGCCCAGCGCAGGGAGGTCCCAGCAGACGCCTGGCCCTGCGCCCACAGCGGCGTAGAGGGGCTCCAGCACCACGGGTCCCACCACAGTGGCCACGCTGCAACCTGGGTGCTCCAGGGAGCCGGGGGACCTGCGCCCCCAGACAGGGAAATCCGGCGTCCTGTCCAGCCACCAGCACGTCTTCAGTTTGCAAAGAGGGTGAGAGCTGGCAGGAAATGAAACTGTAAAGCAATCCTGATGCCAGCGGAGCTGCCTGGACCAATTTTGGGCTCCTTCCATTTGGGTCCTTTTCCACCCCTTTGCTTCCAAAACACACTTCTGGGAACTCATCCCTGGCGTCAGTGCTCTGCGCTCAGTGTCAGCAGACGTGCCTGGGAAAACAGTCCGTGGTCCGGGACAGCCCCAGCGGTAAAACACATGCAGAAGTAGAGGGAATAAATCAGCCGCCCGAGGGTAAACATGCTGCCTCCTGGTGCAGGTTAGTGCAAAGGTACCCATCTCCTTAGTTACTCGTCCTGGGGGCAGAAATACGGGGCTGAGCTGTAAACCAGCTGGGAATTGGCTTCGCTCTCTTCCCCTTTCCAGCATGTGCTAAAGGATTTATTTTCTGGGGGTTTTTTTCTTCACATTATTACAAGCGCAGTCTTGATGAGAAGAAAACCGACAAAACTATGTGTCATGCCCACGACCGGCAGAGTACTGCAGCTTGGCCAACTGCATCTCTCTGGGCTGATGCACAAATTTCAGACCCATTTCTGGAAGCGTTTCTAAGTTCACATCGGTGAAAGGGGAAGAGGGAAGATGCTCTGAGCGTAACCGATCTTTTACCAAACGTAGCTGTCGAGCGTCAAACCGAAGCTTGCAGCAACTCAGCTAACGAAGCTCGAGGCTTGCACAGCCAGCGGCTCAGCAGCCTGCCCCCCCAGGACCAGGCACCCCAGTCCCAGCTGTCAATGCCGCTCGCCCGGGGGGGCTTTGGCAGACCCGCACCCCAGCGCCCCAGGCTGCTGCACAGGGTTTCGCAGCAGCGTGGCTTCCCAGAGTTCGTCCTCACTGCTCGTCCTCACGCTCGTCCTCACGCCCACCACCACCACTACACCGCCCGCAACCACAGCAGCGGCCCAAGAGCTGCAGGCAACCAGGGCGGCTTTCTACTTGCAGGTGTCCGAGCAAGCCCCAGGCAGGCATCCCCGCCGCCCGGCGAGCTGGGGGCTCAGAGGTGCTGACACCGGGGCAGCGCTCCCCGCACCACGGAGGAGCTTTGGTCTTTGCAGCGCTGCCGACAGCACCTGGGCAAAGTGACACGGTAACAAATGGGCTGAACCAGCTGGTTTCTGCCTGGGAGAGATCATGCAACAATTTTCAGCTCCACACAAACATTTACAGCCAAGTTATAAACTCCTGTAAAATGCTGACAGACCCTTCGCTACAGCAGCGCTAGCAGGTGCCCCGTAATGAATGTGTCGAATGACCTACCAAGCAAAGTTATTGAGGCAAAAGGCACCACGGTCATTCAACAAACAATTAGAGAGTGTCCTGGTGGGGACAGCATACTAACAAGGGAAGGAGCCCAGAAGAGCTGAGTAAGCAGCCTGCCTTCCCCCCAAATTCCTCCTCTTCCCAGCCTGGGCTCTGATCTATAGCATGACTCACTGGAGCTCCAATAAAGCTTCGGAGATTGTTATGCTAAATGAGAAAAAAAAAGTAATTGCCTTCCCCACATCTAGAACTCCCGATATATAACTTGGAGAAGTATAATTAGCTGCTAACTTCAAAGATGCATTGGAATTTTTGTAATGGGCATTGAGACCCTGTATTAAAAAAAGCTAAAAGAAAAATGATACGCTCCTCCTGGTAAATGGAATAAGACTTAAAGGTTTTAATTAGGATTCGCTGTGCATCTGCAGCTAGGAAAAGAGGAGAAATGCCCTCGTATCTTACTGTTTGGAAAGCACACACGGGGTAAGGTGCTTTCTGCAAAAGTAGTTGACACATTCTTGTGCTATGAACAATAACAACCTAGTATCAAAAATAACAGTTTGTTTTCACTCTATTTAAAATTAAATTATTTCAAACAAGGCCCTGGGGCGCTTGCCTGTTTGGAGTGGGAATGGGGGCACCAGTCACCCAGCGCATCCAGGCCAGTTACAAGGAAAACACAAAACACGTTCTGCACAGAAAGAAAACGCGCCTGCCCGCAGCGCTCCTGCGTGCCCCCGGACGGCGAGGCGGGCACCCGGGCGCTCTCGGAGCCTCTTGCTCCGCCACGGGGGCCCCCACGTGAGCAGTCTTTTTTCTAGACAGTTCCCAGCGCGCCATAAAGCCGGTCACCCCCGCGGGCTAGAGCGGAGACCTGAGTGCGCGTGTATCTCGAGGACAGAGGAAGAGCGACAGGGGGTGATTTTGGCCAGCCAGGACAGGAGGTCAGAGGCACCTCGTTATCCTTGAGCGCAAACCAGAATGAGCCCCGTGAAGGGCTCCCCGTGGCTCTCAGTGCGCAGCAAAGCTGCTCAGGGGCCAGATGGGTCTGCAGGCTCAGAACACCGAGCTTCCCGTGGTGCGGTACACCGGGCACCCCTATCACCCGGGTTACCTGCGCCCTGCAGACTCCTCCAGGCCAGAGCTGGGATGAGACTGGGTGTCTTCCAGGGCACGCTGCTGCAGGGCAGACCGAAACCCAGGAGAGCATCCTGTACCTGCCTCACAGTGATAACCCCCTGCCCTGAGGGCTTTACCATTAAGGAAAGGGGCTTACAGCAGGGGCACAAAGCGTTTACGGGGCCCTGCCCCAGCCCACCTTCAGCAGCACTGCAGAGCCGCGCCAGGAGCCGGCAGCACCCAGGACCCCCATGCCCACAGCTCAGCAGCACCAAGCCTGTGCCTGGGGGAGATGCTCCCCAACAGCCCCAGGGCTGTGCCCGGGGCCTCTTATCTCAGAGGCCCCACCCCGATGTGGGGCGGCGGGGACCAGGCTGCCCATGAATGTGGGGTGCAGAGGGGCCCTGGGGCTGTGCTGGGCTGCCACGCCACGCCACGCCACGCCACGCCACGCCACGCCATATCCTCTGGGGCTGTGTTCTTGCCTTTGCGAGGGGGTCGTGGTAGCTACGTGGTGTTCACCACGCGCGGGGTTTTGCTGCTGTTCTCTGTGCTGTGTGGAAAGAACTCAATCGATCTGAAGAAATAATGAAGTTTGCTCTAATCCAGATTTTAGCTCTCGTAGAAGCTTAAGCTAGACCGTAGAAAGCAGTCACCGTCACAGGTGAGCGTAGTTAGTATTTTTTGAGATCTGTGTTTGGAGCCCCTTTCAAGACAAACAGAACACACCTGTTAGGGAAGAAAAAGACTCAGTTTTGCTTTATCTGATTATAGGGGAAACGCTCAGTCTCTGAACTTCTCCACTGCTGCAGTGCTGCTCCACCTTACAGCGTGCGGAGACCAAATTAGAGAGCAGAGCCTGTTTTTTCCTGCTGCTTGACTTTTAATAAATCCTTTCCCTTTTAGACTCTGTGTAGGCTAATTCTTGATTTACGGCCTAGGCTTTAGTAGCTGGAGCGCATCAGTCATCCAAGCGCTGGCTGGCTTGACTGGAGGTGCGGAGAAGCACTGATGTTCTTCCCGGCTCGGGCTGGGCCCCTGAACCACCGACTTGCAGAGGTTTCCTGTGTCTGCGTCGGGAGAAGCAGAGGAGGCTTCTGTCCCTCGGCTCCTTCACGAACGAGCCGGGGTAGCCCGTGGGTGCTGAAGTGGGACCTGGGGTCTCCGTTCCCAGCAGTGACTTCAGACCTGGAAAAGGGGCTGAGTTTTGGGGGAGCAGCTAAGCTCGTTAGCTGGTGAGGGACGGGACGCGTGAGAGCTCGCCTGCGCGTGTCCAAGAGGAAGCAGACAGCAAACTCCTCTCAGCTAATTATAAAGCTGCCAGCTCAATAACAAATGGGCACCGGGAAGCCAAGCCGTGGGAACTGACGCCCCCAAAGCTCAGTGCGTTCTGCGTGCGGGCAGCTCGCAGGAGGTGGGCACGCTCTCCCTGAGCCCTCCTGCCCGGGGAGGCTGAGCCGCAGGGGGGGTCTCCGCGGGGAGGGAGCTCCGCCGCCCTCCCGCACCCCTGGCAGGGCCGCAGGCCTTCCTGTGCTAGTGGATGGGTTATGCTTTGATGCCGTGGATCATAATTTGTCTTGCGCTTGGCCACTTGTTGGACTGGGCCTTGGTGAATTGCTGGTAAACTGTGATACAGGCCTTTAATGAATTTTTGTGGTGCAGGCTGACCGTTGGCGCTCCGGCGGGCAGGGACGAGGCTGTGCTGGGGGAAAGAGGGACTGCGAATATTTGTGGGGAACGGGGGCGTTGCTGGCTTTTAGCAGGCCTGAGCTGCTTTTTGAATTTTTAAGGAGAATTCCAGGTACACATTTTCTAGTAGGAATTAATGAATTCCTGCTTGATGCGTTCCTTGCGTAATACTAACCGCAAGCTCATCTCTAATCTGAGCTGCACAGGAGCTCATCACCACACAGCTCAAGAAATCCTTTATTGTGTATGCATGGGCAAGCACATTATAAATACAGCACTTGGCAATAACTCCCAGCCTGCCTGACAGCCCGCGGAGGCGCTGGGCTCCGCGTGAAGGCGGCCCTCCCCTCTGGGGCTCAGCCCCGGGAGCTGGGGGGGTCCTGACGGCTCTCCCCATCCCGGGCAGCGCGGCGCAGGCCGTTCTCTGCACAAACCTGTTTTGGTGCAGGGTTCTGCACTAGTTCGCTAAAGAGCAAAAGGAAGAGGAGGGTTTATTTTGTAAGAAATCCTGTGCTAGCTCTTGAACGCTGTTGTGCTGCTTGCTCACGAGCATCTCAAACCTGCGACTGCTCTGGTCGGCGCGTCGGCCCTCGTTCACCCGGATGGCCGTGGCTCCACAGCGCTGTCTCCATTTCTCACCCACACGCTGCAGCGGCCTGTCTTTGCCCTTTCTGCGCTGTTCACCCTCACGCAGCAGCGCAGCAGCGCAGCCCAGCGCTGCCCACGAGGCCCTTCTTTCTCCCTGGCCCGGCTCTGGTTCCCACCGCTCCTAGCAGAGCTGTCGGAAACCGCTCGACCCTGCTGAACAAACTGCTGGCAGCGCGGGGGCTGACTGCTGGGTGCCCGTAGGCTCACGCTTAATCGCGAGCCTGCATGCGTCCGTCAGGCTTGCTCCGACACCGCCACGCCTGTGCGAGGTGTCAAACTGGTGTTGGCTACTGGAGGTGCGGTGGGCTTGAGGAGCCGTGCAGGGCCTGGGACAGACGGCGTGACAGCATCCAGGCTCTCGGAAGTGCGCTGTGCATCTGTTTTTCCCCCACGAACCAGTGTGACAAGGCCAGCGGGTGCTGAAGGGCGAGGGGGTGGTTAGGAGGGGCAGGCTGGCACAAGCGCTCTGCTACCCGGGGCCAGCGGAGCTTCCCGTGCCGGCCTCTGCTTTTAACGCTTCTGTGGCTCTGGTTGGTATTAAGGGGGTTTGTTTACCTTGATCTTAATTGCGCTTGATTAACCCTATGACCTCTTTTCTCATGATTTCTGATCTCGTTACCTGTGTGGAGGGAGGGCCGCGGAGGTGGGGTGGAGCGAGACAGGAGTCAGCGGCTGCAGTGCGCGGGCGGCTGATGCTGCTCTGGTGGCCGTCCGGCTCCTCCGATCAACGCGAGCGTGAGCGCCCACGTTGCTCCACTTGGTCCCCATCGTGTCCTACAGTTCCTTCTGAAACGCGAATGATGGATCCACGCCAGAGCCGGGCGAGGCGAGGTAGTACTTCGGCCGGTGAGATGGGCACCCGCCCCGGCAACGGTGGCTCAGGACCCTTGCACAGCGCTTCCAGGAATGACTTACGAAGGCGGCTGTTCCTGTCCGGTCTGGGCTGGGGGGGTCTCGCACCAATGCGGTGGGAAGCTGGTCCCCAGCCGCGCTGGCGAGGAGCTCCTGCCCATCCACGTGCCTTGTGCCGAGGACACGATACCGAGCACTGGTAATGCAATTTATTTCCACTAGTGAGTGAATTGCCCATAATTCAGGACCAGCAGAGCCTCGAGTGATGATGAAGGTCAGCCCATCAGATCTGGAAATAAATCGTATCCTATTACAGCCTCCTATTAGGGGTCTGTTTATAGCAGGGGTTTGCAAACTCCTGGAAGTTTGGAGGGGTTTGGGGGGGGATTCTGGGGTTTTTTGCTTGACTAGTGAGCGTACGGGGACACGAAAAACCGATGTAGAGCAAGCACCTGTGCTGCTGGTTTAAACCAGTCCCTGTAGCAGAGCAACCTGCTCGTCGCAGAGATGCTGGGTCCTGGGCTGACCGGGGGGGCTTGGGGGTCTCGGGGCTGGAGGCGCTGCCTGGGCAGTCGGGGGGCAGGGATGGGCGGACAGAAACCTGGCTGTTTTGGTGGGACTTGCTAGCCTCTCTAGGAAATACTGTTATGCTTTCGTACCGGCAGCGCGGCTTATTTCTGCAGACAGAAAAGCAGTGCCTCTCCTGTATTTACCCCTTCTATTTACCATGCCACGGTAATCCCCAGTTGATAGATAACGTGCAGGATGCGGTTTGCCATGGAAACGGAGCCCTGGTTCTTTACATTTTTTAAAAGATTAATATTTCTCAGCTGGGTTTCATTATTCTGATATTAAAAATCATTAGTTATGTACCGTTTCACCACCTTTGCAGGCCGGAATGTGCCCTTTCGGGGACAAGCTTTCCTATAGGCAAAATAAGGCAAGCCTCGCGGGGCTGGCAGCGCACGGTAAAAGCATCCGGTGGCACCTCGGCCGCAAAGTCCGCTCTCGCCAGCACCTCTGGCTGTCACCGCAGCCGCCGCGACGCGCCGGTGTTCCCGACAATACTCTGGACGAGAAAAAATGGCGCTGCTTCCAAAACCCCACGTGTGAGCGTCCGGGTTCACTTGCCTCGCGTCTGAATCGCAGGTATAGCGGCAGTGAGCCGTGGAGATCGTCTTGCAAAGCCCGTTAAATGCAAGAGAGTCTCACCCCTGGCACACGAGGGAGGTTACGGATCTTAACGTGGTCCTCTGTCTCCTTGAAAAATACTTGAACTTCCGAAGGATTTGGGGCAGAGGAAGATTGCTGTGAACTGAGTCGCCTTACTCTGTTGAAGACCACGGTTCGGGGGAAAGCGGGGCTGCTTGCTAGGAGGCGAAACCGCTTTGCTTCGCTTCGCTTTCAACAAACGGCTGCGCTAATCTGGATGCCTATGGCGGGGAAGCGCGGTTAATTGTACACGAGTCCCTGCGATGCACTCGGGCGTAGGTGCGGAACTGTGTGTAATTACTTGCTGGGGTTAAGCAGGGTGATTCACTCGTGCTGGAAAATGGCTGGAAGTTTAGTTCTTTGAAGGCAGAATGAGAAAAGCAGCTGTCGCTGAAACCTCGTAAATCTGTACAGTAAAAGGTTTGGGCAAAAACATATTTTATTGTTTTTGCTGTCAGAAACACGAAGAATCAAGGGCCATGTGACTTGGTAATGGCTGTGGACTTTTTCTGACAATAAACATTAAACTTAAAACTGTATTAAAATCGTTTGACAATTTTTATGCTTTAACAGCTGAGAGTGAATAATGTTTTTTGCATATAAAACACTTTCTCTTGTCAGCCTATAAAACTGTCAGAAATAAATTCATCAAAAAAGATTATATAATTAAAAGTCACTTCTTTTCTTTCTCTAGTTTGGTTGGAATTATTTGTTTGTCACTTTTTCAGGACTAAATTACTGCATTCAGAGACAACTTTCTTTGTCAGGACTATTATGAAATGTATGATTCTTACAAAAGGAGCCCAACTTTCTCCTCTAATGTATCAATTCAATATCACTTTTCAGAAAATACTTCTAGGTAGTACTGTTTCTAAAAAGCTATTTTGTTCTGAAGATGAACAGGAGCAGTAATGGAAAGCATCCAAATGCAGAAATGGTATTTTTATTATTGAGCTGCATATAATTTATGGAAAATTGCTGAATTAATTTTTCAGCAAAGTAAATTGTTAGCACTTCAAATTGCCCATTCTCCCAAAGCGAGAGCCGTACAGGTGTTTAAAAGCTAAAGCAGCAGTATTGATTTTTATCTTACGGTAATCGGGAGAGGCTGTCAGCCTCCCGCGGCAGAGCTGGGGCGCGATTTGGTAACGCCACGCGCCCCGTGGTGCCCGTGGGCTGGCGCGAGGGCTTTCGCGGAGGAAGGGCCTCGCAGGTGCGGTTCCCGGTGCCTGCGCCCTCATCTTGGGGGGCTTGCTGTCTCGGGGGACGTGGGGGTGCTGGCCCTGGGCGGGGAGCCCCTTCCGCCCGTACCGCAGGAAGGGGTGTTCCGACAGCACGGGTGCTGTTCACAAATCCCCTCTGCTCCTTAGCAAAGAGAAACCGTGAGCTTATCAGAGCTGGGTGGATTTGGGGGTGACTGGATCTTCGTGGCTGGAGGGCGATAATGGTTTATCGATCTGTTGTTAAGTTATTGGAGCCTTAATGGAGGCAATAAACCAATAGCGCACACTGCCGTCACGTGGCCACGCGAGCTGGCAGGGTAATTAAGCCTTCCTTGGCGTGCAGAGGAGGAGGCTTGTGGCGAACCTGGGGCGACGGAGCCGTTCGCCTCGCCAGCCCCGTGCCTCTACGGGACGCTTCGCGTGGGCTGGCAGACGGACAGCGGGTTCCGCTCTTCCCCGGGGCTCTGCCGACAGCGCCCAGACGCGTGCGTGCCTGCGCGTGCAGGGTGCCGCCTCGTGCTGCGGTTGGATTCGCTGCTGGGGGTTTCATGGCGCGTCCAGAGTGTGCCGGTGTGAAACACCGCGCTGCTGGTTGAACACGTCCCGCAGGTCCCGTTACTGGCTCCCGAGGAGTATTTGGCTGCATTTTGTAGGGTTTTAGTGCTCTGCCGACAAAAGGAGCCCTTGCTCAGAAGCCCTGGTAGACGCAAGCAGCTGCGAAGGCGCTGCTCTAAGTGGGAGCAGAAGGTTAAAGGGATGCTGAGCCTTGCGCAGGGCCAGGGGTTTGCTGGCTTGGTGCTGTGATTCTGATCTGATAAATCACGAAATCTGGATTTATTGTGAGTGATGATTTAATAAACAGTGTGGGGAGTTCGTGCTGGGATGCACCACGGTTGCTCTTTCCCACAGTTTCGATGGGCACCGTTTGCCCAGGAGCTGGGACACAAGGCTGGCGTGCTGGAAGTATGATCTCTTGGTATGGTAATTATTATCTGTGATTAATCCTGCTCATGCTGAAGAACCGTGCAAGCCTTTTCTGGAGGGCTCAGCTTCCTGTTTGCTTCTGCTGTTCACGCATAATGCGAATTGACGCGAGCTGTTGAAGGGAGATGGACGGAGGTGTCTGTACCAAAGAGGTCTTTCGTGACAGGCTGGGATGACTAGAAATGTCCTGGCAGAAGACAAAATCCCGCAAGGCTGTGGGTCAGAGTGTGTTAAGGCTGGGCGGTTCAGCTGCTCTTCAGGGTGCCTGCGCTGCAGCTGCCCTGCAGCGAGGGTTCGCGAAGTCCAGCTCTCCTTTCCCTTCGTCCTGCTGCCCAGCCAGCACCGGTGCTCCGCGAGGAGCGTTTGTACCGTGGCCGTGGGCGCACCGGGCTGCCCCCCTGTGCCCACCAGCACCCACACCCCTCCTGCGGCCTCCCCAGAAAGGGAGCTCCGCATCCCGAAGCGTTTTGCTCCTGTGGGCAGGTTTCATTGCCAAATGACTCCAAGGGGAAGGATTTGTCCTCTGCAAACTGGTGTTAGGCCAAGGACAGTGTGCCGTAGTCCTACGGCGGGTGCCTGCTGCGATGCCTCTGTGGAGAGAGGACGTGACCAGGAGCAGAGCGGTTTTGCTTCAGACGCTCTGCGGCAGGGTCGGGGTCCTGGCCCTGGCACAGCCCGAGAACCGCCAGCCGCGGCTCCGGACCTCGGCGCGTCTACCCGCAACCCTCAGCGGTCAGCCAGAAAATTCGTCTGCCGCCGAGGCATAAATAAATATTTGTGAAAAGCTGGAAATACCTGCGAAATTCTCTGGACCCTCAATAGCTCCACAGTCATCATTTAAGCAAGTTCATGCTCCATTAAAAACAGTTATTTAATACAATAATCATTCAATTAAAAACCTCTTGAAGCGGCTGCCAGAGCCTATTTGTATCAATACAATATTTTAATTGTAAAAAGGCTAAATACGGACCTGCCAACTGTGATTGTCAAGAAAATGTTACTGAAGTGAGTGTTTAGTCTCAGGGAGGCTCTGGCAAAGGAGCAAGTCCTTGGGCAGGAGCTGGGGGTGGCCGCATCCTTCCAGCCACGCCAGGCTGGGGAGNGGTTTTAGTGCTCTGCCGACAAAAGGAGCCCTTGCTCAGAAGCCCTGGTAGACGCAAGCAGCTGCGAAGGCGCTGCTGTAAGTGGGAGCAGAAGGTTAAAGGGATGCTGAGCCTTGCGCAGGGCCAGGGGTTTGCTGGCTTGGTGCTGTGATTCTGATCTGATAAATCACGAAATCTGGATTTATTGTGAGTGATGATTTAATAAACAGTGTGGGGAGTTCGTGCTGGGATGCACCACGGTTGCTCTTTCCCACAGTTTCGATGGGCACCGTTTGCCCAGGAGCTGGGACACAAGGCTGGCGTGCTGGAAGTATGATCTCTTGGTATGGTAATTATTATCTGTGATTAATCCTGCTCATGCTGAAGAACCGTGCAAGCCTTTTCTGGAGGGCTCAGCTTCCTGTTTGCTTCTGCTGTTCACGCATAATGCGAATTGACGCGAGCTGTTGAAGGGAGATGGACGGAGGTGTCTGTACCAAAGAGGTCTTTCGTGACAGGCTGGGATGACTAGAAATGTCCTGGCAGAAGACAAAATCCCGCAAGGCTGTGGGTCAGAGTGTGTTAAGGCTGGGCGGTTCAGCTGCTCTTCAGGGTGCCTGCGCTGCAGCTGCCCTGCAGCGAGGGTTCGCGAAGTCCAGCTCTCCTTTCCCTTCGTCCTGCTGCCCAGCCAGCACCGGTGCTCCGCGAGGAGCGTTTGTACCGTGGCCGTGGGCGCACCGGGCTGCCCCCCTGTGCCCACCAGCACCCACACCCCTCCTGCGGCCTCCCCAGAAAGGGAGCTCCGCATCCCGAAGCGTTTTGCTCCTGTGGGCAGGTTTCATTGCCAAATGACTCCAAGGGGAAGGATTTGTCCTCTGCAAACTGGTGTTAGGCCAAGGACAGTGTGCCGTAGTCCTACGGCGGGTGCCTGCTGCGATGCCTCTGTGGAGAGAGGACGTGACCAGGAGCAGAGCGGTTTTGCTTCAGACGCTCTGCGGCAGGGTCGGGGTCCTGGCCCTGGCACAGCCCGAGAACCGCCAGCCGCGGCTCCGGACCTCGGCGCGTCTACCCGCAACCCTCAGCGGTCAGCCAGAAAATTCGTCTGCCGCCGAGGCATAAATAAATATTTGTGAAAAGCTGGAAATACCTGCGAAATTCTCTGGACCCTCAATAGCTCCACAGTCATCATTTAAGCAAGTTCATGCTCCATTAAAAACAGTTATTTAATACAATAATCATTCAATTAAAAACCTCTTGAAGCGGCTGCCAGAGCCTATTTGTATCAATACAATATTTTAATTGTAAAAAGGCTAAATACGGACCTGCCAACTGTGATTGTCAAGAAAATGTTACTGAAGTGAGTGTTTAGTCTCAGGGAGGCTCTGGCAAAGGAGCAAGTCCTTGGGCAGGAGCTGGGGGTGGCCGCATCCTTCCAGCCACGCCAGGCTGGGGAGATGCTGGCGGCGGCAGAGCCTGCCTCCCCGGGACCAAAGGACTCGGGACAGGCGTCCAGCTTCTCCTGGGGGCAAAGCGCAGGTCTTTACGTGGAGGGCGGTGCCGTGTGGGAACAGCCTGGGCTCTGGGATGGTGATGGGTGGGAGAAGCAAGTCGGGCAAACGTTACGGTCAGCGTTGTCTGGTGGAGCTGGGGGCCGTGGCGGGTGAGTTTCTGAATGCTGAGGATGCCCAGAGCAGTGAAGCGGCGTTCCCTGGAATGCTGCTGCGAGGGCAGCCAAAGGCAAAAGCAAAAAACACCCCTTAGAGCGGTCCTTGAGCAGAGCCCGTCTGCTCAGCGCCCATCCTGCCTCGCTCGTCCTGGCCGGCTTTTTGTGCTTTGCCTGAAGAGGCAGTGACGACAGCCGTTCCCAGGTGCAGAAGCTCCAAGACTCAACGTAACTCTGCTTTGATGAGGCTCAGCAAGAGGACGGAGGGAGGAAGGCGGAATCGGTCCAAATCCCTGCTGCAGGGCGCTCTGTGCGTGATGGGCTTTGCCGAAGCTCCCTGACGACAAAGGTCACAGCCCGGGCTGGTCAGGGATCTCAGCGCGGCGGGGGAGAAAAGCTGGAAACCTCTGCGAGGGATTCCTGCTGGCGCGTTCGTAGTCCCACACCCTGCATTTTGCCTCATTACATAGGTGCAATCACATAAATATTCCAGTCACTATCGCTTACTGTCAGACCCAATTTAGAAAAGTACCTGTCTGTTACAAATATTTTATAGTACTTGAATATGCAATTTATGTAACGTGCCCAGCAAAAGAAATCCATTATACGGCTTTGTCTGATTGAAATTCTGGCTTCGTAACAGTAGGAAAAAATTAAATTATTCTGGAAAGTTGCAGTCCATTACGAAGACCTAACTGCTCTTCTCTGAAAAAGCGCCAGCGCTCCCTCAGCAGCGCCAGCGCCGTGATACGAGCACTGCATACCCTGCCGCCGTTTCCACGTTGCCCAGGGAAAACTGGGCAGATGGGGAGTTTTGTTCTTTCCCACCGCCGTTCTCTGCAGCCCCCCCGCCAGCCGTGGGGCGCCGGCCAAGGGCTGGGTCTCCCGGCGGGATGCGGTGATGTTCCCGAGGGCTTTCCCTGGTGTCAGCCTTCTGCCGACCCGTCGAGCCCCGCTGCCTGTCCGCCTTGTGCAGAACTGCCGGGGTCAGCCCTGCGCCGGGGAAGGCTCTGCTCTGCCAGAAAAATGGCGTTTGCACCGCTCGGGGCCGAGCTCGGTCAACCAAAATCTGCTGGGCGGGTGGGTGCCTTTCCCCTCCGCCGCTCCCGCGGGTGCTGGCTGTTCGATAACCGCCTGCCGGCGGTCGCTGCTCCTTCCCAGCCGGTGTGGAGGGTGGTCTTGCCCAGTCTCGCCCTGTGCTTTCAGAGGCGCTGGGACCTGTCCAGGGAGGAGGGGAATCTCAGGCGGTCGGTGCTCGCGGTGTCTGGGGTGTGCGGGGTGTCCCCGAGCCCCTGGAGAGGGGGGCGTCGGGCCCGGCAGAGCCGCTTTTTAACCCCCCAGTTCAGCATGCCGCTCTCGCGGCTTTGCAGGGCTGGAGGAAGGAGGCTGTTCCTCTCCCACCCCGACCCTTCCCTGCTCCAGGCAGCTGGGGTTAAGGGCAGCTAATGGTTCTGCTGCTCTTACGCAGGCTGCCACTGAATTCCCATTACTTGTATCTCTGGCTTCAGGTTCATTTACGTTTTGCAAAGTTGCCTCTCTCTTAGCTTGCTCCGATTAGGTCTGTCCGAAGTAAATTACCGAGTCCATTGATCTGAACAGTTTTATTTCAATTGAGATGAAACATGCCCAGTGTGCGGCCTCGGTGGTAACCACGTATCCAGCACGCTCGCCGGGGACCGACCCCGCGAGCCCTGCCCAGAGGCTCTCTCCGGTGTGCGAATGCTTCGGAGCCGCCGGCGGAAGGAGGCCGACCAGCAGTGCTCTGCGTCGCTGTCGGATACCGTGGCGTTGGGCGGTTCGGGAGCGCGACGTTGCTTGGGTGCAATACCAAAGCAACGACCGCGCCAGCTCGGAAGGGGGCTGCCGCTCTGGTGTCTGGGCTGAGAGAGCAGAGCGCTAAAGCTGAACCCGGTTAAAGCTCTCGATAACACCGGGACAGCTTGTGGGGTAGGAAGAGATAGTGTAGGGGAACTGGAGTTGGAAGGGGCCTTGGGGGATCTCTAGTCCGGCCGCCTGCCGAAAGCAGGGCTGGCGTGCCCGCGGAGCAGGCTGCTCGGGGCTCGTGCTGGCCCAGGGACGCTGGGCCCTGCGCGGGCTGGCAGGAGGGCAAGCTGCCACCGACGGGGCCTGGGAGCCGGTACCCGCCAGCGCTCTGTGGTCGGCCTGGACACTCTTTCGGCGTGGGCAGCTGCGGGGGTGGCTCTCGGGAACCCGCGTTTTCCTCATCGGAGCTAAAAAGCTGTGGGCCCCCGCTTGTGCCAGCGTGCGGCTTAACGGTGGGATCAGCCCAAGCCCTTCCACGAGCGCGTCCCCCCGGCGCCGCAGCCCCGCAGCTTCAGCCCGGGAGCATCTGCTGAGCTGTGCGTCGGTGCAGGGCTACGGGAAGGTGTTTGAAACGGATGCCCGCTCCTGCAGTGAAACATCTCTTCAAGTGTGTTTTGGGAGGAAAAACCAGGTCAGAGTACAGCAGAGAGTGTTCATTTCCTCTGGGACTTTGCGTGTTACTTGTGGTATATTTTATGGATAGAGCTGGTCCCACACGTCTCGGGGAAGGCATTTGGCTAAGCAGCGTGGTAACAGTTAGTGTGCTAAGGAGCCGTTGTTTGGGCACTTTAGTTTTGACATTTAAATGCATTTTTCAAATACAGTGAGATGAATGTGATGTCACCGGGGAGTCGCGAAGGACTCTCAAGCATAAAAGCAGACGGCTGGGTTTTAATCTCTAACAGCGCACTAGCCTCTCGTCCCTGAAGGTCCCTTCGGCAGAAGCTGTGCTGTGCTTTGGGTATCCGGAATATCGGGGGTTTTATCCCCTTATGACACTCTATGAAGGAAAAACGTGTGTAATGCAGAAGGGATATTTAATGCCACTCAGACCTTATTTTGTTTGACCAGGGGAAATCTAGAGGCTAAAGGTCTTTGCGGGCTTCGGCAACAGGCAGTGGGTCGAACGCAAAATGGGCCTGGACTCCAATTTTTATTTTTAGTGATGTATGGGTTCCGCAGAACCTGAGGATTTTATGGCTTGACTCTGCAAAACATGAACTGGTGGAACGTGAGTACCCTAGGAAGGAGTTGCAAGGGAACAGTGTGTTGTCAATAAATTTGGGAAATGGTGTGAAACAGTTTTAAAGAAGGTGTTTCTTTCATTGCACAAGCACACGCAGAACTGGAGCGTGCTTCCCTTTTAGCAGGAACAAAGTGGCTCCTGACCCCAAAAGACTCAAGTCGTTACGCTTCGCCTTCGGGATCTATTTCTTACAGGTTAAGGCAGACCGTTGTTAATCTTCGCTCCAGCCTTTCGGAATCGTGGTGCGTTCCGCGGTGTTCAGGAGCTGCGGCGAGCACCGCTCTGCGCCCAGGAGCTGCAGAGAACAGCCCTCTGGGTTTTCTTACAGGTGGGACAGAGCCCCTGAGCCTTTGCCCCTCTCGGGGGTGGTTGCTCGTGCAGTGAGGTCTCCAAGATGTTTCTGTGAACCAAGAGCGGCTCGTACCCCCGGTAAGCCAGGGAAATCCCCCCGAAGAGCGACTGCACAGGCGCGTGAGCGCATGGGAGCCCTGCGACGTATCTCGGTATTAATGTGTAAAAGAGAGAGGGCTGGATTTATAACTGTTCAGGAAGTATTTGTTACTACACTGAAGCACGCCGGATTCCTCACTCAGATGGGCGCCGTCAGCGCCCTCAGCGGGGGCTTTGGCTGTGCCCAGCTCGCAGAGGTGGGCACCGGGGGCTGAGGGAGGGCACGGGCAGCAGGGCGCTCCCGGGTCCCCTACCAGCCGCAGGCTGGCCTTCGTTTCCCAGCAGGAACACAAGTCCCCCGCGCCCGGCCCGGGCTCGGCGGTGCCCGGCGGTGGGCAGGACACTGGTCCCCTCAACGCGGCCGGGCAGAGCCAGCGGGCGGCTCGGGGGAGGCACCGTGCCCGCTCCGACCCCCCAGGGAACACCTGCGAGCAGGCGGCTCCGAGGGATGAGCTGGGGAGTGCCGAGCGAGGAGAACGCCGGGATGGCCCTAAGCCTCGTCCTTACCCTCGCTTTTAACCGCAGAAGGAAGCGGAGAATCGTATCTTCGGTGTAACTCAGCGGAGTTCAGTGGTTACCCCAGAGATTAATTTGTCCTTGTGTCTCATGCTCTGCTGAGAATACCCAGTGCTTTCATTTTTAAATATTAATGAAGATCAGGAATTCTTCCACTGGGGAGAATTCATTGTGGAAATGGAGAAGTATCGCCTGAAGTTAACCCTTGGAAAACGGCAAACGCAGCTGCTCGTGTATTCGGTGGGGCACGGATGTATTTGCAAATGTTCCGGGGACTTTCCTGCGTGAACAGAGCTCGCGTTGAGCGTGCGATGTGAGCGCCCGAGGGGAGCGAGGACAGACTGGGGAGGCCCAAGGGCCGACCGCTCCCCGTCAGGGTGGCCCCGCTCGGAGCGCGGGAGCGACAAAGCCACCGCAGCGCGCGGTGTCTGCAGCCCGGTCACCTGCCCGGCGCCAGCGCACGCTCTTGCCCGCACCTGCGTGCCAGGGCACACAGAGGCTCGCGAAGATGAGCGTGAGCTGAGGCGGATTATTGTGGTACCTCCCAGAGATGACAGCGTTTTACTTACTTCAGTGAGTTGCTTTACATTGACATGTTTTCCATTTTGGAAACATCTGTAGACTGTGGTTTTCAGAGGGTTTTATCTTCGGGGAAAGATTACAGATAAACACGAACAGGCTTTTAATTACAAGATTCTGATTGTTGGTTTACACAGCAATATTTGTTCAGTAAATTGCTAATTAATGCAAAGAAAGCACCATGTGACTTCAAATATTTGCTTCCATTTACACTACGAAAATATTTTGTTTCTCACAGCGAGGACAACAAATGAGATCTGTGAGGACGGGCAGGACGGTGATGCAGAGGGGGAGTTGTGCGGTGACGCTGTCGGCAGGGTTTGACGGTCTGAACCTGCCCCCTCTCTCCCGCAGATCCACGTTAGCTTTTTTGTTGCACCTTGTCTCCTGAAAACTGCAACGCTTTCTCGGTGCAAATCCTGTGTGTCGGAGTATTTGCCCCAGCCTTGACAAGCGCTCTGGGCACTCGTGGCCGTGCCCCAGGCAAACGCTGCTTGCGTGGCAGCCCCTGCCCCGCGCGGTGGGCGGCAGCCTCTGGGGACGGTCCCAGCCTTTCGGCTCCGGCCGGACGCGGAACGCCACCTTTTACAACTGAAGTCGTTCCGTTTGGGTGAGACTGCTCACACCTACCACACTTGGAGGCTGCGGTGTGGGAACGTGGACTGGCAGAGACGGCGGTAACCAGGGCCCCTCCGGGACAGAGCGTTCAAGTTTTTCTGCTTTTGGTGATGAGTCCTGTAGCTCCCTGGCGATGCCTCGCACGGGGGAAAAACTTGGGTAATTCTGGCAGCATTGTGGCAGCAATGACCCACGTCTGACGTGTGTGCAGGCAGCTGCTGCCTCGCTCTTGAGCGAGCGGAATTAACAGACAAAAATTCCAGAAGTGTTTTTAAAGCTCCAAGCGACTGAGCGCCACCTCAGTCCCGAGCAGCCGGCACGTGGCGGGGGCAGAATCAATTTCCATGCAGACTGCCAGGAAATAAACTAAGTAAAGTAAATAAATAAAGTAAGTAAATAAACTGAATAAAGTAAATAAACTGAATAAAGTAAATAAACGAAGTAAAGTAAATAAACGAAGTAAAGTAAATAAACTAAGTAAAGTAAATAAACTAAAAAGCACTGGTAAATATTCAGAAGCAAATGTTATTAGAAGAGACCTTTCCAACAACTACGGAGAAGACATGTTTGGTTGGAAGCGAGGACGCACAACAAAGTGGTCCGGAAGTGTGACAGAGGTTTATGGTAACGATAGCCGCAGCGAGAAGTTATAAAAGGTTTATCTGGCCTGGCTTAGCTGACCTGCAGCTGCCCTGTTGGTACACAGTAATTTATAGATATGNGCAAATGTTATTAGAAGAGACCTTTCCAACAACTACGGAGAAGACATGTTTGGTTGGAAGCGAGGACGCACAACAAAGTGGTCCGGAAGTGTGACAGAGGTTTATGGTAACGATAGCCGCAGCGAGAAGTTATAAAAGGTTTATCTGGCCTGGCTTAGCTGACCTGCAGCTGCCCTGTTGGTACAGAGTAATTTATAGATATGCTGAAAAAGCTGGATTTATGCCCCGAGCACAGGAGAGAAATGCTAGTACATAAAAGGGGTAGTACCTTTTGCAGTATGTACCTAAATCTTTAATTTTTATAGCAACTAAGAGAAAAATAAGCTTGCGTACGGTACACACGGCATAAACCGACCGTAAATCCTCGCCCTGCGGAGAGCGCGGAGGAGCCTGTTGATCACGGGCCGCTGGCGGAAGTGCTGCAGCCTACGGCTCTCACCGCGAGCGCGAGCTGGAGCCACTTGGTTTCTCGATTTTTCCTTGACCAAACTGAAAAACCGGCAGTACTTGTCTTGGCCGTGCTGAAACAAAAATGGGAAACGGACCCCTGGTTCGGGGTCAGCCCGGAGCGTCGCGTTCGGCTGAGCAGGAGCCGTCGGGTCTCTGACGGTTACGGAGCTCTCTGGCTCTCCCTTTCGTAGGATAAAGTGTGAATGAAAATGCCCGTTTTCAAGCAAAGTCCAGTTTAACGCTCAAACGAATGTTAAATTTTTTTCAGCCCTTTATCTACTTTTGAAGGCAGCAATTCCTCACTGGCTTCGGTTCTTCCTGACCAGTGGCCATCCCTCTGACTCTTCAGTGGATCCCTTATTTGTGAAGAAATTAACTAAATCAATTCTCTGAAAATGAAGTAAATTTCCAGGCCATCTGGCTAGCTGCTCCTCTTCATCGCATCGTGAGGCACGCAGCAGAATGAGAAATAACTGCTCTTGCAGGAGTGTTCGGGGTGGAGGACTGGGCTGCAGTGACTTTTAAAGTCTCTGTTAGATCTTAATCACTTAAAACCCGAAAGGTAAAATTAACTATTTAAGGTCCCAAAAGAGCTGCTGAATGAGCGTGAAGAATAGGGTGAGGAAGGGAAAGACGGAAATTAATTTAAAATACAGTAAACCTATCAAAGAAAAGGATTTGAATTATTTTAATTTCTTTTTTTTTTTTTCTGCAATTCTTCCTGATCCTCAGCTGCTGCAAGAAGCCACTACCAGGCTTAATCGCCTGCAGGGGCACGGGCAGACCCGGCTCTCGGATGCTGCTCTCGGTGCTCGCGGAGCAATGGAGCTCTCCCCGCCGCGCCGGGTGTAAACCAAACCGGCACCGAGCCCTTGGCTTCAGGAAAGCACTTCCCAAAGAAATCCAAGAAATACGTGGAATGCCTCTGTCTATTAAAGAGTGACATTTAGTGTCGTGCTTTGAAATATGTTTAAAGTACCACACAGCATAAAGACCCTAAGGGGACCCGTGAGCCAAATGAGATTTCCATGTCAGCACCAGTCGCGACCTTTCCTTTACTGCGTCTGCTTGAATACAGAAAACATGGTTTTGTTATAAAGTCAAGTCAAAACAGGGATTCAGAGTAAAATATAATACATACTTAGGGCTGCCCTCAGGGACCTTTTTAATGGTTTCGTATAAAACGGTATTCTGTTTACTGCGAGATGTTTCTGCCAAGTGCACCCTGCCCTCTTCTCGGCGCTCCGAGGGTCCCAGCGAGGCCTCGGCGAGGCAGCCCGGCGCAGCTCTCCGCAGCCCCTCCACCCGCGCCGGCCGCGGCTCAAAGTGCAGGAAGCCGCTTGGCCCCTTCCCATGGCAGACCGCGTTCTGTGCCTGGCTTTATCTTTGAATTTCCATCAGTCGCAGAGGTCAGCACGCCGCGCCGTGCTCGAAGGGTGGAGGGGGCTCATGAAGGCTGGTAGCTCTGCTCCCAGGGGCCGTGCAGGGTCTCCATGCGATCACCACCCCGGCTCTGGGATGAGCACCGTGCCCAGCTGCCTGCAGGACAGGGTGCGATTCCAGCCCGGGCTCCTGGAAAACATCTGCAAGCCCGGTATGGGAAGCTGCCCGTTGCACCAGCTGCTGCCCTGGGCTCTCTGCGGGTGGTTTCCCGATGTTTTAGGAGCAGAGAGGCTTAGCGGCATCCTCAGGGCTCTTCCCGGCCTGGGGGTTGGGGGGGGGCATTTGCCACCCCCCTGCGTCTGCAGCTCTGTCCGCTGCTCAGGTCCAGCTTGCTCCCCACGTTAACAATACCCAAAAAACCCCAGTTTTGGGGAAAGGCAGCATTCTCGGAGCTGAAGTTTGTCAGCCACGATGGGAGAGGTAAGGCCCTGCCTTTTACCAACTAAAGCAAACAAAGTGCTAATTGTAAAATGTTTGAGCTTGGTATCTATAAAATTACTTAGCAAGCACTTTGCCTGAGGCACAAAGACTGGCACAAAGTCTGTTCCGGGCCATTGAATTCCTGTCAAAAGGAATCCCACACCCATTAATTACCATATGACAGGTGCAGCGTTTAAAACAAGGAGCACCAGGCCACTCGGGCTCCTCGGCGATCAGTGCCGCAGCGGTGTCGCAGGCTGGGTACCCCGGGATGGGGGCAAACCTTCCCCCCCCTGCCCGCGTGCCTTGGGAGCCGGCCTGGCTGGGAACGGGACGGGCGTCGTGCTGTGGGGGCACCAGGCCCCGGAGGGTCGAGGCTTCGGGCGGTGGAGGCTGTCTAACGGCTCTGGCCTTCGGCAGGGCACCAGCGAAGCATCTTTGCCCCCCAGACGCCTCCCTCCCTCCTCCCGGACCGCGTAGCCGAGCGGCGGCCCTGAGCACCGCCTGCACGAGCGGCGTGAATTGCCCCTGCGTGAAGCTTGCTGTGAGGGTGCTAGCGGAAGGCTTTTAGGTTTCTGTGCTGGGAAGTCAACCCGAGGTACAGGAAGAGAAGCCACATGTGTTAAAAGACAGAAAAAGTAGATTTTTCCGAGGTCGCAGGGGCTGCCGCCTGCCCAGCGTCAGGCATTGCAGCAGCCGAAGTGCTTGTGATGCCTCCCCATTAAAAAACACTTCAGGGGATTGACTCTTTGTCAAAAACCGTGGACCTGCTGTGCATTATTCAGCGTTATCTTGTTTATAAAAAAAAGTCATGCAGCCAGAGAGAAGTGACACCGTGTCAGAGGAGTGCCTGCCTGTGCATCACGCGTAGCGCAGGGCAGCCCCTCCACGGGCGCAGCCGCAAGCCAGCAGAAACCCTCTGGCCAGCCCCGCCGGAGGCAGCACGGCTCGTGGTCTTCGGAGAAACCTGAAATCGGACTTCTTTTAAATCCTTCTTCAGCATTATGTAGCATTCTGATGTTCAAAGATGCTTCATGTTCTCTGATCCCGCAGAGGAGCCTCGGGGCGCTCGAAGCGAGCCTGGGCTGCGAGGCGAGGAATGAGCGGGGAGGTTTGGAGCCATGGAGCTAACAGGGTGCGGCTCCCGCAGCTCCGCAGACACCACTTGCAGCTCCCCGGGCTTGATGCCTCTTGCTGGTTTCTCGGTGCAGAGGTGGCTCTGCCCTGCGCGGAGCCTGGGCTGCTCCGTTGGGCGCAGGGGTGTGCGAGGGGTGCGGGCTCCGTCGGGTCCGGTCCCCTCTCAGAAACTGCCTGGGAAGTCAGGGTATGCTGCCCCGTGGGATTTTATGGAGGTGTTCATGCTGAAAATGGCCATAGGCGTGCTGCTGCTGTTATTGATGCTGCAGTGAGTGAGCCTTGCTAATCTCCAATCCGCTAATCAACCGACATTTCTGTGGAGGTGCTGCCTGCTCTCAAAAAGAGCTAGTTAGAGGTGGATATGGTGTGAAATGCGTTGAAGTTCAGTAAATGATGCATTTAGCTACACGGAGTTTATACATCATGAATGATTTATTCATTTATAAATACTCCAAACTCCACGTACAGATTCTTCTGGTTGTTTAGTTTCTTGTAATTTATTGGTTCATTATTATTTAATATGCAAGTTATGTCATCCAAGAAGTTAATTTTTTTTTTTTCCATCTGCTTTGTTCACACCCTTCAAAGAGCAGAGGCAGCAGAGACTCGAGCTGCGGCCTCGGCAGGGCTGGGGCCGGGCAGCCTCCGCCCAGGCTTTCCTCCGGCTCGGCCGAGGGGCGCAGCGTGCACTGCCGGCTTTCCAATTCCCCCGGGAAGGCAACAGGAGAACGTGCCGGGGCTCGCGCACGCGGTGCCTCCCCGGGGGGCCTTTGCACCCCTGCCCTTTGGGAAAGGAACCGAAGCATGGGATTGTCCCGCTCCCACCGGGGATGCGTCTGGCTTCAGCTTGCTCTTCCCGCTCTCCAACCTCGAATCCCTTTTCCCCAAAACTGATCCAGTTTCCTCCAGGCTGTCTGAGGCCATGGCGGGGCTGCAGGATGCTGCTGTGTCGGGGACCGGTGTGCTACCGAGTGACCGACCCGGCACCCCCCACCTGGGACCTCTCCGCTTTCTGGGCCCCTTTGGGCAGCGTTTGGCTCTGCTGCTCCATGCTCCTCGCTGGAGCCGATGAGCAAACAGAGCTGACTTTAGTGGAGAAGGAGTCGGAGGCTCTTGTCCTGTCTAGGGGTGAAATTCACCCTTTGGAGCTGGAGGGGAGAACAGGACTTTTGCGTGAGAGGGTTTATCCTCACATTTCCTTTTCCTAATAGATCTTTGGTTCATGCCCACCCAGAACGGGTCGGGGCAGCCGGATTGATCCAAGCACGAGCCAGGTGGTCAAAGGAGCACGGAGAGCGCTCTGGGTGGGAAGGGTGGAAGGGAGAAGGCAGGGTTCAGACCTTGTGCCCCCTGGACCGGCGTCCCCGCCGGTGCTGCCGGGAGGGGACGGTGCTGCCGGCAGTGGTGCAGCCAAGTGGAGAGGAACTGACACCGGCAATTCTTTCATGTACTGTTAGTGAACAGCCATCAGAAGCCATTGACACTAACTGTGGGCCTTTTAAGAGTGTAATGTATTAGCAACTTGTCTCCTTGAAAGCTAATGACAAATGCCTTGTTTAAAAGGAAGATCAAAACATCAAGAAAAATTAGATTAAATGGTTATGAAACTCCCAGTGGAGGACGCATTTCTCAGAAGTATTCCCTGTTGAACCCTGGAAATCCGTAATTATTTCCCCTGCTTACTGCATTAGGGCTGGGAAAGTGTTTGCATCGCTTCAGCATGGAACTGCAACCGCGCTCCGAACGGCACAGCAAGCCCTGGCCAAACGCAGCGGGGGGAAGCGGCACGCTGGCCGAGGGGCTCTTGGTGCGGGGGAGAGCGGGGCGGCAGCCGGGCACAGGCGACGCAGGTGCAGCCGGTTATTCGTAGAGGGCAGGGGTGGCACGTGGTGCCGCGGCGGGAGGGTTGGCAGGAGCGGGCAGACCCCGTGGCGCTCAGGGACGGGGCTGCGGCGGGGGCACAGGCTGCTCCAGGACAGCGGGGCACGGCCCCCCTGCGCCTCAGCTGCCCCTCTGGGAGCAAAAACCCCCGGCTCTCGAGCAGCTTGGGCCCCGTCCATTAAAACGGCGTTTTACGCCCAGCTCCGTGCGAGGGGACATTTGCGTGGGCGGCGCGCTGCCCCACTTGCAAAAGTTGCTGTGGTTTTGTGCTGCCTGTGAGCAGAGAGCGCAGTGCCCCGTAGCGCGTGGCAAGGGGTTTTCAACAAACAACGGATCGACGGTGGCCAGGGCCAGCGGGCAGAGCTGTAGGCTGCTCCCGACCGGAGCTGCCCAGGTTTGTGCTCGCTGCGGTGCAGCGCTTGAAGCCACAGTAACGTTTGCGCCCGGATGCAAACGCGGTCGGTGCCGCTAGAGCTTTTGTTTCAAAGCAGGCAGAGCACAAAGTTTGTCAGAATTTCACCTTTGCTAGAGCACAGGCGGTGCGTTCCAGACCTCGCCCAGAGAAGACTGTTTACATATTTTCGGATCTCGCTTGTAGTAGCATGCAGTTAAGAGGGTCCCCAACCAAACCCCAGAGGACTGACCTGCCAGCTTTCCAGGTACAAATTATTGTAGGATATAAGAAAACGAAGCCGTTTTCCTTCTATTTTTTTTTTTGTTGGATGAACGGACTTGTAGTTCACTGCTGCAGGCAGCTGCTGTAACCGCGCAGTTTAACGCTGAGCGTTTGCACGGAAGTTTGGTGGTGTAAGAGGAGGGCAAAGCCCTTTCCTGGCAGAGGCCGGGCGCTGAGGGTCCGTCTCGCTGAGCGCTGCCGGCCTGCTCTGAGAAGGGGATGGAGGGATCTGCGCTGCCTCCGTTTCGCTTGTAATCAAAGCCAGCGGAATTAGGCTCTTTCTCTCCTGTTTCTATGTACCAATTTGAAGAGCTCAGATGAGAAGTGTTGCATTACACCAGCACCAATAAGTCACACTATCTATGTTGTGACACACAGAATGTTATTAATTGTCAATCACAAACCACCAGGCTTGTCAAGATGTTCTCTTCTGAACAGGCTGCTTTCGACCTGAAGTGATTTTTAATCAAATGTTAATAACACAGCATCTGTCAGTGGACCATTGGCATCATACAATAATAAAAAGTTAACATATGACATGGCAAATTCTAATGTTTTCATTTTTACTTCTTTCCAATTATCTGCGGAATTTCTGCCAGAATGAGAAGTGTGCTGACATTATTACATGCAAAACACACTGCTGAAAGATGAACATGTCTATTAAAGTCTGCGTTCCCCATCACGCGAGCTCCCAAAAGCACCTTTTAATCTCCGCTCTCGAGGCCTCGCTGCCAGAGCTCTCTGGTGCCCGGGAGCGGGGATCGCCGTCGCCGCTCCTCCGGAGGAGGGTGCAGCTGGGATGCGGCTGGGATGCTCTGAGATGTGGCAGCACCTCCGCCTCCCTCCTCGCCACGCTCCCCACAGGGCCCAGGATTCGGGTAAACGCGTCGCCCGCGTCCACCCCGGTCCGTGGGGTGGGCATCTGGGCAGGGCTGGTGTTGCTGGGGTGCGGGCAACGTTCCCCCTGCCCCCAGCCGTAGGGCGAGCGGGAGCCAGGGCAGGAACTTTCCCCGCCTGGTGCCCGCGCTCGCCTTTTGCGGTGCGTTATTAGCGCTAATAACGCTCAGCAGCGTGGTGATGCAGCTTGAGAAGGGCTGCGCTTCTGTCAAATATTCATAAGGCACCCGGGCTCGCAGCGCTCCAGCCGTGCTCGTTAGCGCGCGCCCTCCGGCTCCGTCTGGGCGGGAGGATGGAGGCACCCGGCGTCCGGCATTCGGGAAAGTTCTGCTGTGGAAAAGCGCGGGAGGAAAAAAGCTGCTCTGCAGGGCTGGGACGGAGGCGGAGGACGGCGAGCCCGGGGCGCGGGGCTGGGAGCACCTGGCGGCGCGCAGAGCCGGGGAGCCACCGGGGAGCGCGGGGTCCCCTGGGGCCGGGCCGGCCGTCGCGGTCCCCGCCGGCAGCAGCGTCCTTCGGGGCACGCGGAGTTGCAAAGGCTTTGAAACCCTAACAAGAGAGCTCGGTACGGCGGGGAGCGTGATTATTATTAATGGTTTGTGTTACAGGATAAGCGGTGCATAACAGATCTGCTGCAATATCAAGTCTTCCATCAGAAATTCATCATTTTGAGGACTTTGTCAAAAGTAGGCTGTGTATGCAGTGTATACAAATCTGTGTGAGCACAAAGCTATATGGAAGTTCCAAGCACCTGTGTATTTAAAATACATTCAATTTCCTTTTCTAAATGCATTGTTTTCACTTGAATACTTCGTAACATTGAATGGATTGCAGTTGCTTCGTCTATAGATTCAATTTGTGTCTCTGGACAGAGTTTGAATGGATTTATTATATTGAAATGCAATTTTGCAGACATAACCTTATATCTGACCCGTCATTACTTATAACGCTAAACTTTGATATGTTAATTCTGCCTTATGTTTTTATATATTTTACGACACTTGGCTTAAACATTTTTAATCTACATATTGGTTTATGTCCACCTAAATTATTGTTGCTTCCGGGGACAATGTGCACACAAGATCTGGCAATTCATTATGCTAGCCCCGCTTAAATGAATTTCAAAAATTTAATAAAGTTCTCTCCCTCCTTCCATTGTGTTCAGAAGCTTCAGCATAAACACCAGTCCAGTGTTATCAAATCACCGAAGAAGAATAAGGTTAACCTCAAACAGCCCAGCCATACCGCAGACCTCGAGAAATGTCGCCTTTGATTAACGCTCCCCTCTAAAGCACCACGTGCCTTCCCTCTGCTGCTGCCTGCTGCTGCTGCTAGCACGGATATCGATTTGCTCCCAGACCGTCCCTCCCGCCGGCATCCTCCCTCCGCCGATTCACGCCGGCGTGTCGCCGCCGAGGAGCCACGGCCACGGATGCCACGAGCGCTGGGCTGGTACCGCGGGCTGTCAGCCCGGGATGGGAGGGATGCCGGCGATCATCCGCCGCCGGTGAGAGGTGGCACCGCGGTGGCAACGCTGGCAGCGATCCCGTGCGGTGACTTGGCCCCGGAGCGGAGGGAGGATGCTGCTGCCGCCGCTGCCTGCAGACTGGCCGGAGGAGCGGCTGCGGCTGCCGGTGGAGGCAACCCCTCGCCTGCCTCCCGCTCTGAATCTCCAGCAGCTTGGAAGAGGAGCGGGGCAGCACGTGTGGGACTTGGGAGAGCAGCCGAGGGCCGCTCGGCGGGCTCAGCACCGGCTCCGC
>VZSC01016172.1:171541-189287 GCA_013398225.1 Steatornis caripensis | reverse complement strand
TATTAAAAAGAAGAGCCAGTGCGGCCGCCGGCAGCTCCCCTGTCTCCACTCCTCCGTGACGGGCTGCGTGACACGACTCGACGCCGAGGGGGGACCGTCCCGGCAGGGGACGAGGGCAGAGCGGGAGGGGGCTTGGCACTGGGGTCCCCGGTGCAGGCGCAGGTCCCCACCCCATCCCTGACTCTTCAGGGCAAAGCCGACCGAAGGGTTGCTGCCCGTCGGCAGGACTCGGATTCCTTCGTTGTTGGAGGGAATTCTGATGGTTCCTGGTTTTTTTTTTTCTCAAAATCAGAACAAAACAAAACATTTTGAAACCTCCCTGTGCAATTAAAACGGGCCTTTGGTTTTGCTGGAATGCTGAAACGCTTCCATCTTCCTTTTGGGGTACAGCTTTTCCATTATTATTATAAGCATATAAAACATAAGCCTACTTTGTTATGGTAGTAGAGAACCCTCAACATCAAGATCCATAATTTCAGTGTAAATACATTTGTCTTCAGCCTTAGTCAACTCATTGTTCAATGACTTTCCTTCAGGGTTTTAAAAATAAAACAAAGAAAAAGACTATTTGAACAACAGAAATTAAATCTTTGCAGGAATACTGCGTAGCAATGTTTGAGTATAGGTATAGCAACACTAGAAGTTATGCTTAAGAATAATTCTTGACGTTCTTAACCACCTTCAGAACAACTCTTTCACTTTGAAAAGACACGTCAATAGCTGTGCGTTCTCACAAACGTAAGCTTGATCAAAGCAATTTCCAGTATGGAAAAAATGTACGCTGGAATTTGTGCCTTCCCAATTCTTTCAAGTGCCCTTTCCTGCCACTGCAGCACCATTTAGCCAAGCTGCGTAAAATACACCCAATCAATATCAGCATCACTCAAATTTTAAAACATTGGAGGAGTTTCTTGAGATTTTCGTCCATATGTTTTCATTACAGTTGACTGGATAATTCATAACAAACTGTTTAGACAACACAATTCATCTGGTTTCTTCCCCCACCCCCACCCCCATCTCCTGTCTACATGTAGGCAATGTGATCCTTCATTCTTTTTTTTTAACTCCAGGATTTCTCCAGAAAATAAGTCTCTCTGAACCAAAAATGTCATGGTTCTGATGATCAAGGCTAAGGATAACCAATCTTTTATTAACCAGCTGGCTAGTTGTTAAAAGTGAACTTGCTTTTGGGCACACGTTAACCTGATGTGTCTCCAAAGCCTGTCCGCTTTGTCAGCAAAACCATTCAGTTTAATACCTCTCCCTGCAAGCTTCACTTTTAATGACTAAAAATGGCCTTTTTGCAAAGATGTACAACATTCAAAATTTAATTTCAGTAAATATTTCATTATTCAAGCTTAAATTATTCTTTTTGAGTAAGGAGAACTCGAAACAAGTGGAATCAAGGCAAACTTTTGGGTTGAGACTGAGAAACTTCCCATACCCCGGCTGTCCAGGAGCCTTTCATCCTCGGGATGTTGCCGGCTTCCCGAAGCTGGCTGTGGCGAGGTGCCGAGATCTTTCCAAGCAAAAACTCTCACAAAAACATCAGCAACTGACTGGCGGTGGGCAAGTATGCTTGTTTGCTGACTGACTCCGGGAATGAGTACATGGCATGGCACGGCTTACGCTATCATGACCGCAAAGGAGGCTAATTGCTCAGGAACAGGCCGGGAAAGCTAAAGCTGGAAGGAGGGGGAAGCTCGTGCCGTGCTGAAGGTCACCGGTGACCTGGCTTGCAGCAGCAATCAATCAGGGCGGCTGGGAGCTCTACGGAGAGCCTGGCACCGTGGAGCCTCCAGCAACGGCTCGAATGGATGCCTTAACGATAGCTGCTGGGGTGGCCGATCCGGCAAGGGTTCCGCTGCTGTGTTGCAGCGGTTAATTAAGTAGCCAGAATGGTGTGGGTCATGGAGCTGCCGATGAGGGGACAGAGGGTGAAGGAGGGCTGTCCGGCCTGCAGCGGGCAGCCAGGGCACCGCGGCTGTGCTCGGATGCCTGAGTCGAGGCTGGTGCGGCTGGGGCAGTCTCCAGAAAAGCGAGGAGCCCGGGCGGCTGCCGAGCCCATGGGTTCGCTGAGCTCCTGTGTTCAAATTGGCCGCTGACAACTGAGGTGTGTGGGCTCAGCATGCAGCAGCTATTCCACTGTCCTGATCTCTCTCAGAAGCACCAGCTGTTGTTTCATCTATCTTTGTGGCCAGCAATCTGCTACCTGAATTGATAGATATCATCCTTCTAAAAATAGCAACAGCAGATTTCAACCTGTCCGTGGTAAGAAAACGGTACAGGTAATAAAAGTGTCCCACCGGCCTGCAGAGCAGGTGGCCGGGACCCCCCCCGCCCCGAGCACAAACCCCAGTGCTCCCACCCCGGGGCACCGTGCCCGGTGCAGCGAGGCAGCGAGGCCGGGGCGGCAGCGACCACCCCATCACCCCCTGGCTGTGAGAGTAGCCTTGGGGTTCCCTCTTTTGCTCGGGGTTCACTGGAGCGCTCAGCCAATATAGAACGGCCAGGCTGCCTGTCCCGCGCCCTCCGTCTGCCCGGCGCTCCCCGGCCCTGCTGCCGCCGCTGCCGGTGTGGCTGTGCTCGCCGGCGGGGTGGCTGCGCAGCAGAAAGCACAGGTAGAAACAGCGCCGGGGTTTGGGAAGCTGTCACTGTTCAGCTTGTGCAAACCAGGGCTTTGCACGGAAATCAAACAGCGATGGGTGGGCTGACTCAGCTCCACTGGAGCCCTTCGCACACGCAGTGTTCCCTGTCTTGCACACCAGCCCTGCTTCTTGCAACCCTTTAAGCAGCAGGAAATGCCCCAAATACAGAAATTCGGAGAGATGCTCCAAATACAAGTTTGGGGCAACCTTCAGGTGCCTCTGGGGACCTGCCTTCCCTTGCCCAGGGCGCGCTACCAACTCCTCTCCCAAAGCAAATGGTTTGTCTCGCAGCCCCAAAGGCCGGCTCACACAGAACCTCAACCCTGCTCTCAACCGGCCGTGCCGCTGCGCCGGCCCAAGACGCAAGACTCCGGCCCCGGCCGGCACGCAGGGAGCCCTCCTGGGCTGCCAAACAGCCGAGCCACCCCCTGGCGCCCCTGCAAGCACGGGTGCCCTTGGGACAAGCTCCCGCGAGGCGACGTGCTCTCTCTGATCGACCGGCTCTCACCGACCCGGCTCTGCTCCGCGTGGAGCACGCACACGGAAACCTGCAGCGGGCGGCAAACAAAGGGATCCTGCGCTTGGAGCCATATGGATCGCACATATATACAATACACAATAAACAACACATTTTTCAGTCTGGATCTGTTTGAAACCTTCCGACATATGTTCTGCTAACAGTTTAACAAATCGATTGCTAATGTTATCCTGCTCAGAAATCNAGAATTGGCTTTGACTTAATTCACTCTCGGCACGGAAGGAGGAAAACAAAGGATGAAGAATCAGATTTCCCATTTAGCAACCGGCTCTTCCACCGCCAAGCTCCTCCCAAGCATCGTGGCTCTGCCGTGGCCGTGCTGCCGCTGCGGCAGACGTAACCTCTGCGCTACCGGTGCCTGCAGCGAGGCTGCCCGCAGCCCCCTGCCAGCTCCCGCGGGAACCCAAAACAAAAGCATTCCTACCTCAACAGAAATTCACAAGAAAAGCTATTAGAAAAGGCTTCGGGATGCCTGACAAGAGAGAATTTCATGCCAATTTGTGTGCTCGTTGGAAAAATCATTTATTAAAAAGAAGATATACCTTTATGTTAGTGAGACGAGGGTGTAAAACTGAGCTGGGTCTCCCACTGCTTCAGCTCTATAACTCAAGTTATATTCATCAGAGGCATATATTTAAATCATAGCTTACTTTGCTTTGTGTTCTGAAATTTATTAGCCTACTACTTAAATGTTTTATTCATTAGGCCATGTAAATAATGCATGGTTGTTTCCATGGCAATTTAACCCCTTCTCTCCAGGACGCCCGCAGATTTCCCATCTCGTGTGCCTGCTTAATTGCCACGATCCGATTTGCCGTTCTCTCCGCGTTGAGGCCGTGGCCATTTTTCTCCTCTTTGTGGCAAATTCATTAGGAGGAAAATTTTCAATTGACGAATAAGATGTGTTCGGGCATGAAGAGGGAGGGGAAGGAACCGTTTCCCAGGGCATTTAGCAGAGTTTGGGCATAGCTAACGTTTCCAGTTTCTGCTCTTCACTGGGTTCCTGCCGCACCGTTCGACCCTGTGCTGTGGCAGTGGGGCGTCCCGGCCCGATGTGGGCCCCGGGACACCCTGGGCACCACGGTCCCGCGGGGAGGAGGCATTGCTCTGCTCCGCGTGCTGTATAGAGGCCAGTGCTGGTGGCGAGGCTCTTTGGCGGCACCGAGGACGCAGCGAGGGACGGGGCTCTGGCCGAGGGGGCCGTCAGCCCAGGCCCCCTTGCGGGGTTTCTCCCCAGGCAAGGCCAGTGGCAGCACTCGGTCCCGCAGGCCACAGCGCTCAGGCCCCGGGTCTCTGGCCACGCAGCTGGAGACACCGGTAGCCGACGGGAGAGCTCCGTGGCCACCACCAGCTCGCCGTCGCAGGGCAGGCGGGAGCCCTCCTCCACTGTGTTCTGCCCAGTAAATACTCACGCCCTCTCATGCGTGTTAAACAGTTGGTTAGGGTGCAGGGGTCTAATTAACATACTTTTAAAAACTATTAATACACACAGCACTCCGAGAAGGAGCTCGCAGTCCCGCCCTATCCCCTCTCATTTAGTAGCACGCAACACTCCCCAACACGCATTTCTAAGAAACAAAAAAGAGCCCCCAGATCCACCAAAGAGGGAGGAAAGGCATAAACTGCCTTGTTTCTGCGTCCTCTGGCTTTCATTACCCGGCTGTAGCCTATCCTCTGAAACCTCTTACACTAAACAGGACATCCTCTTCCGTTTACAATGATAAAGACTCCCCGTGGTTGTCTCTGGAGCGGTGCGCTTGCCGTTACACAGACCTCTTCATAGGCAGCCGTAACAGGCTGATTTGATTTACACTAGCAACACGCTCAGAGCCTATCTTTCCCTTTCCCCCGCCAGGCTGCCCCCAGGTTTGAGCCGCGAAGCCTCTCCCAGGACCGGGAATGCTGCATGCCTGCACCCGCCGCATCCGCTGCATCACTGCACCCCTTCCGCTGCCGCAGCGCTGCCACACAGCCAGGCACCCGGCGCCACTCTGCAGGCAACGTCTCCAATCCACCGGCCTGCGCCCGAGGAGTAGGCGTCATCTGCGCGGCGTCAGCCCGAGGAGAACCCCCGGACAGGTCCCGCTGCCCAGCCTTTCATCTGAACCAGGACCTGCAGGTGACAGCGTAACCAGATTTGTGAGCATTTCAGAAACAGCAGTAGAATTTGAAATAACCTGCATGCGTTTAACTGTAGTCTGAAACCAATTAGATGCATTTTAGTAAAGACAAGCAGAGAGTAGTTCTACACGGAAGAGGAAAAATCGAACACAAATGCAGAGTGTGGATTGCTGCTTGAGTCAGCAGAAGACGGGGAGGATCCAGGGCGTGCGATAACCACCGCATCTGTCAGCAACGTGATGCTCTGCTACAGAGCCCCTGCTAGGACGCAGGGAGAAGGCATCGCACATTTCTAGCCTGAGAGAAAATTCAGCTTTACACCTGACAGAGGAGGGCTCAGCTTTCCCTTTTGGAGGGAAACAGAAGATGGGAGAGAATCCAGAGGCAACACAAACCCAGCAGGTTTAGAAAATGCAATGCACGACGGAAAACTGGAGGGGCAGGAATTACTTAGCACAGAGCAGAGAAGCTCTACCCATTAAACTCTGTGAGCACACAAAAGTTTGAGACAAAAAAGACAGTTGTTCTTTTTTCCTGTATAACGGGAAGGACAGAAATACTGTGCTGACATTGCGGGAAGGCAAATCTAGGTGGGATAAGACAGCGCCTTCCAAACCACAAGCACGATGTACTCCAGAGCAGGTAGCTGTCGCTGGCGGGTGTTGCAGACTGGTTAGAGAGACACCTGCAAGGAACCACCCAGGAGTCTGTGACCCTGCCTCGCCGCAGAGAGACGCACTCGGTGGCCTTTTGAGGTCAGTTCCCGTCCCACGTGTCTGCAGTTCTCTGTATAGAAGTGATAATGAACGCCCCTCGCTCAGGAAGGCAGCTGGTTATCGTCCTACAAATGCGAAGGTGCACGAAGCAGAGGCTTTCAGCCCAGCAGCTCAACCGGGACTTCTTCAGACAGCCTCTGTTCCACAGGTCAGCAGCAGCAGGCAAGCTACGGTTACTGTTGCGGCTCAGCTGGAAGAACATCTGGAGGGAAGCCAGGACTCGATCTCCAATTCGATCATTGGTGTTGCTCGTTCCAGCGCCGCCTGCCTGCTGACGCAGCGGCACCTTCCTTCCCAGAAACCTGGGGCCCAAGTCATCCTCTGTGTTTCTGGCAAAATGCAAGGTAAGCCCATAAAGCAAACTTCCCGGGAGCACGGGGTCGCTACGGGCAGCTTTGACATGCACGTTGGAGCTACAGGCGGTGAATGGACTCAGTCCCGTTATTTCAGATCTGGTTAAGTTTATTTTTAAAATGTAACCGTCCTGCAAGAACCTTTTCCGTATGAAATACAGCCAGGAACCAGGTAGAGGTTAGAGAGAGAAATCATTGAGCTCCACAGATCTGAATAGCTGAGATCAATCACCATGAGCCATGGAGATGAGATCTGGGACAACATCTCCGCACAGGCCTTCAGAGGCTTGTAGATCTGCCCAGCCGTGCTCTTGTCCGTGATGGATGGTAGGAGAGATCTGCTTTTCCTCAGAATTGGCTTTGACTTAATTCACTCTCGGCACGGAAGGAGGAAAACAAAGGATGAAGAATCAGATTTCCCATTTAGCAACCGGCTCTTCCACCGCCAAGCTCCTCCCAAGCATCGTGGCTCTGCCGTGGCCGTGCTGCCGCTGCGGCAGACGTAACCTCTGCGCTACCGGTGCCTGCAGCGAGGCTGCCCGCAGCCCCCTGCCAGCTCCCGCGGGCAGGCAGGCAGGCAGGAGGGCAGGCAGGCAGGCAGGCCTGCACCGCGGCTGTTGGAGGGCAGCGGGCTGCCGGACTGAGGGAGCTGCACCCACGGCCCGTGCGGCTGCGCGGGGAGCACCGAGCTCTGCCGGCCGGCCGTGCCTCCGCTGGGGCCTGCAGGGCCTCAGCCACGTCCCCTGAGGCACCGCGGGGAAACCGCCGCCCGTCTGCTCCAACATCCCACGTGTTTTCTTTCTCTCTTGGCAGTTTCCGGAAGATCCACCCTTGCCCCCCCTTGCAGCGCTGTAGCCCTCCACGGTGCCCGCCGTAGCTAACGGGCTGGCTGCTCCCGTGCCCCAGCGCTTGCTCTCTTCCAGAAACCCATTTATCTCTGTCTCTGGTTCCCTCCAACTGCTGCTAAGTTTTGTTGCTCTTCTAGAAGCTCCCTGCCACCGTCAGCACCACCACTCAGTGCCTGGGTGCTGGGGTGAGCCGGTCCCGCAGCGCGGCGGCCCCGGCCCGAGGGGGTGCGGGCGCCCGCAGGTGTCCGTGTCCCATCGGTGGGAGCAGGAGGTGAAGCGTCAGGCTGTCGCTCGCGCTGAGAGGGAGGCGAGCTGTGTGTCACCAGGAAGCCGAGCGAATTCATTGATCTCCCTGAGAACATCAATCTGTCTTTCTAATACCGCAATCAGGTGTCTCGCAGAACAATTTGCTGAGTGACAACACTCACAAAAACGTGTTCTCTTCCCTCCGGCTCCCTACAAGCAGAAACAGCCTCGACAGCGCTTGCTGGGTGCTCAGGGCTGGGGACCCTCCTTCCGTCTGGTTTCAAAGCTGCTCAGAGCGCGAAGGTTTAACGTTGGGGGTGAGCCATTGGCCTCCGTTCTGTGTAGAACGGATCCCAAAAGGCAAAGCCAGCGGAGAGGAGCCGCCGTGACAGCAGCCGATGCCACCTGCACACAGCATGAGGGTCCCGCTGCTGCTCGTGCGAGTGCCGGGCACATCCACGTGCACTAATGCTTGCACATGCTGGCCCGCAGCCAGGCTTCCACGAAACATGGTAGGCTAAATACAACTCAGGAAAAGTGCCAACTGAGTTTATTATATTGCAACGTCTGCTCCTGCAGTCTGTCATTTACTTTCTTACCAGCTATTTTCTGTAGAAGTAAGCATGTATTAAGTTTGCAGGACATAACAAACCTTGTGATGCCGGGCTGCCAAGGCTGCTATTAGCGGGAGAACTCCAGCAGCACGCAGCCTAATTCCTGTGATTCAAGTGGATGTATTTTATTAACAAGGCCATGTTGATTGCCTGTTAAGTAGCTCTGTGTTAATAACCCACTGCAATGCCCTTCTCAGGGAGCCACGTTGTATTTCCACATCTCCTCCTCCAGCCCAAGGACACCATCGTCCCGCTGTCACATCCGTCTTGGAAAGCCCCGCAACGCTCCCCAAGCCACCACTGCATGGGGCTGAGCCTCCGTCACCCCCGGCTCCATCGGGAAAATGGAGCCGTTTGTTTCCTATAACGTGCCAGGCTTTGCTGGGAGGAGGGCGGAGGAGAGAGAGCGTTACTTCTCCTCTTCGGAGGCATCCATCCCGAGTTCTCTGCCCGAAACGTGTGACGGCAGCCTGCCTTTCCTCTGCACCTCCGTATGAGACGACGGCACCTCGAGCCACCGCAGGAGCTCAGAGCTGGTGTCCTCGCACGAGCTGTGCCTGGTTCTCATCCTCTGCGGCGGGAGTCGAAACGCTCCCGTGGGATGCCGTTGCTCCTGCCGGAGCGGAGCATCCGCTCTGCCGCTGTGTTAAGCCGTTCACGCCCACAGCCCCCTTCAAATGCTGCTGGCAGGTTTGCAATCCTTCTGCTTCCTGCTAAATCAGCCTCGGGGAGGACATGAGAGGTGCCGCGTAGTTTTCGTGTGCTGCTGTTCCATAGAATTAACTTGGCGGAGCCTGTCCAGTGCTTCCAAAGGGAAACGGAGCCCTCCGCTGGGGCTGCTGCGGAGCCTGGGCTTGCTCTGCCGGCGGGCGAAGGGCTGTGTCGCCTCCGGCAGTTCCCTGGGCAATGCTGCCCGCACGGCTGCCTGCAAGGGCCAGCACACGGCGAGCATTTGTGTCTGGGTGTCGGGCTCGAGGGACAGGCAGGCAAATCATCGCCTTCCTTGTAGCACTCACCAAAACACCGGGCTCCGCAAGCTCCATTTAGTAATCAGAGATAACCCGCACTGCATCCTCCCGCGCGAGCTGGGTTCCTCGCACGGCCCTGCCACGAGGCCTCAGCCACGTTCCCCCGCAGGAAAGATCTCGAAGCCCACGTGAGCCGTGGAGCCCTGTCCGCGCCGGTGCCCGCGCAGGGCTGAGCCAGCGCTGCTCTCCCGCCCGCCGCACGCCTGCTGGTCCCTCTGCCGTAGCCGTCGTGCTGGGACGGTCCCAGCCCTGCGCGATGTCCCTTGCTGGGGAGAGGGGCACAGGACTTCCACCCCCTCCAGCGTGCCCAAGGCCGCCCGTGGCAGGCTTTCCTCTCCGGCCGTGCACCCCAGGGAGCAACTTACCGCTGAACGATTCTTAGAGGGTTTTGAAAAACAAGCAGCCGCGTAAAGGGTTAACAGTTTATTATATTTTTTCTGAGTGATTTTATCACTGTCGTTAGAACATTCATTGAACTAAGTGAGAAATCCATCAAGACGTGACAGCAATGTGCAGACTAATGGCTGTTAGATGGTAATAATTTTTAATATGATTTTTATTTCACTTAATTTCATATGTGCTTGACAAAAGGTCCTGTGTCACTAGGGAGCTGTGTGGAACTGGGAATACGCTGATGTGAAGGTCTATTAAACCAAGTCTTTGAAGTATTTTTAAGTCCCAACTTCAGAATTCCAGAGAAAACTCCGGGATTTTAACCTTTTTTGGCAAGAAGTCACTGAGACAGCAGGAAAACAGAGAGTGCCAGCTCCGAGGCGCGGATCATCCTTATGCGTACGCTGCGTGTTTCTCAGCTCAAACTCACTTCTCCAGGGCGTCCCTCAAATGCCCGACGCAAAGGCCGGCTGACTGCTGTGCGCTGGCGGCTCCTCTTGTCTGGACGCGTGCATGAGTTTGCCCTTGCGTCGGGCTGGGAGGCGTGGGACGGGGCCAGCCCGACGGAGGAAGATTCCCTAAAGCCCTGCGAGGCAGCTCTGCCCAGCGGTCACCTCTGCACCTCTTCCTGCTGCAGCAAGTTGTAGAACGTAAAGTTTGTATAGAAGTTTGCGAGCAGCTGCTGAGGGGCACCGCTGCAGACTAATAATTAATATTACTGCCAATAAATCCTGGCATGGTCTCAAGGAACAGCAATAGGACAGGCCACTACTGAAGCGCCGCAGTGTGACCCCCCCTAAAACCGCTCGTCACAGCTCCTGCGATCGAGATCTAAACGAGCTTCACCCAGCTGTAATCCTGCGAGAGCAGACCCACGCATCTCCTTTCGCGTGTCTCGACACCTATTTCTCCTGTCCGTCTCAAAGGTTAGGCATTTGAAGCAAGCCCTGTTTGCCAAGGAGGACGCCCCGCTGACAAAGTGTGTGCTGTCCAGTGAATGCGGAGCCGGCTGTGCTTGCGGGAGCTTAACGCCACCTGGCAAAGCGCGCGTGTCCTCGGACAGCTGAAGACAAAGCCACGGCCTCGCCGCCACACCAGCCACCAGCACGGAAGCGCGTGAGCAGGAGCTGTCTAATGCACATCGCGCCAGTCAGACTTCTCTTACCCGCAGCCGGTGGCTCTTCTCCAAAAGGGAACATCAGAGGGGACTCTAGCGCGGAGGGGAAGGAGCAGAATCAAGGGCTGTTGGGGCACGGACGGTGCCAGTGCCGGAAACAAAGGCAAGCACTTTATTTCTAAAATAAATATAATAAGAAATTTGGATTAGTCAAGGGCTAAACCCCTGCTCCAGGGAGCTGAGCACTAAGTCCCCAAGGGGTTTCCGTTAATTCGCTTTTGTACTTGGTTCTAGCACAGCTTCCAAGGACGAAACCTCCCAGAGATGCCTCTCCGCGCTGGCCGTGGGAGCCCCGCCGGAGCCCTGACCCCGCGGGAGGAGCAGTTAACGCAGCTGCTGTGTCTGATAGGGAGCGCGGCAGGACCGGCCGCAGGACACGCATGCAGGGAGCCCCGCACCGCCACCCCTGCGCCCCGAAAGGCCAAGCCCAGTGTGTCGGAGCTCCGCAAGATCCCAATTCATCTGCTTTCCTAAACACAGTTTTGCTCTGGTTGCGGCTAATTTAGCAAATCCTCTCGTCCGTCGTCTCAATCCTGGACGCCAGGATTCAGAACGGGGAGCACAGACCCGGGAAGACTTTTCCCCCCAGGTCGCGTTGCAGTTAATGCTGGAAGACCTGTGAGCACCTTACCCAATGGCAGAGCCCTTCGGCGCTAATTGCGACAACTCAAAAACATCGCTGTGCCTTTAAAAGAGAGGGAGGGTGTATGTGTACGTGTGCACGCGTGCTTAAGTATATAATATATAATATTTGTAGTAAGAGTCAAGTGTGGAAGCTATACATTCCCCTGATATACGGGAGGCTTAATAGAAAAGGCCGAGATAGATAGATTTTACACAATGTGACACTGGTTTAAGGAAGCAATATCAACCGTTGTTTAATGTAATAAAAAGCCAGAGGTGTAAGAAATGATGGTAATTCTATTGTAACTGAACTTGAAGATCCCTGTCAAATATGAGTGTGAACGTGGCAGTTATTTTAGGTATGTTTGTAATCTTTGCAGGCGTTTTGTCAAGGAGGCACCGTGATATTAGCAAGAGTGCACAAAGGCTCGGCAATGGTGTCATGCACAATTAATGTCCCCAGGTAGCAACTCCATTAGTCTTATGAAGTGAGCTCACAAATGGGAATACTAATGGGGACGCGCCTTGGGGCATTTGCTGAGCTTACTGCTAGTTTATTTCATACCCTTTATGCTCAACACAGAATTTACCTAGCCTGGATTTAAAATGTGTCTCGTTACACAGGCAGCATCCTTTTACTTCAGTGCTTCCCTTTTAACACGCAAGATTTGCAATTCTAATCATATCAAAACCTGACTACTCTTGCTAAAAGGCAAAAAAAGGGATAAATAAATGGAAAAAATAATCTTACGATGAAGACTGTCTGGGGTTTTAATCTTCCCTGACAGGCTTTTTTCATATGTACATACTGGTAGCACACGTGTTCCCGTTAGCAGCCGTAGGGACTCGGAGCCGCAGGCAGCGCAGCCGGCGGCGGTGGATTCGGGGTGCGGGACGAGGACCTCGCCTCCCGCTCGTGGGTTTGCATCGCTGCCGAGGGAGGACGCCGCGGCCGGGCCTCTGCGTCACCCGAGCTCTGCGCTGCAGAAGCCGGGGACAGAAACGGCAGCTTCTGGGCTGGGGCTGCCTGGGAAGACGCCGCAAGTCAGCGCGGCCGTTGCGGGCGGCCAGGGAGGACGAGGGCCGTGTCCGGGCAGCCCTGCGCGGGGGCAAGGTCGGTGCCACCCTGAGACGCGTGGCATGGGGGAGAGCCCTTGCTATCACCTGGGCGAGCGCTGTGATTTCCACCTCGCCGGCTCCCTTCCCGAGAGCTTGCGAGGAGTAATACCCAAACAGGTAAAAGCTGCAGCTTCGTACCTGCGGAAATCGAACAGCTATTTTATTTTAAAGAAAGTGAATCTCCTCAGCAAAGAAGCTTTACTGAGAATAATCCGGGGGGACACCGGAAAGGCGAGAGCGACACCTCGCCCCTCTCCCGTCTCGCTCCCTACCCCTTCTCCTCGGCCGGGTCCCAGCAGGGAGCACGCGGGCTGCGCCGGCCCGCTGCACACCGCCGCTCCCGGGGGTCTGGGGGACGCCGAGGCCCCGTGGGGGTCTGTGTGCCCGCTCGCAGAGAGGGCTCCTGCCCGCAGAGCTCCCAGCTGAAATCACATCCCAGAGGATGAACCGCTGTCCTCGCTTCTGGAGACGAAACTGAAATAGTGAGAAATAACAAGCTTTTCCTAAAAAAATCCAGAGAATTTGGGTTTAAGTCCAGCTCTGCCGCACGCCTGCATGCTTACCTGGTCCTTCCCCAGCACGCCTCCGCCCGTGGGGGAGGAAAGCATCCTGCTCCCCACCCAGGTGCTCAGCAGCCTCCCCTGACCGCAGCACCCTCCCGGGAAGGGGCATCTCCCACTCTGGCAGAAAAACCACCATGTCACCGAAGTCACCGGCTGAATGCCGCGGAACTTGCAGAGCAATGGACCCTGGCAGGGCTGGGATATCGAGCAAATCGCGGCAGCCTGAAAACCTGCGCACCCCCGTAGCCACGGCTTGGAAAGCCAGGCTCTGCAGCCACCGCCTGCTCGCCCAGGGAAACGGGCCGCATTCCCAATACCGAACGCCCGCCGACCAACAATCCGAGCGGAGCCAGCCGCAGCGGTGCCCCACGCCCGCGCAGCCTCCCCGGAGCACCCGCGCAGCCGGCATGGTCCAGCCTGCAGCTGGGCTGGAGGAGCAGCGCCTAACGCCGGCTCTCCCGGCACCAAAATGCCAGATGAGCCCCGGACAGATTTATTTCCAAATCCTGACTCGATCACAGTATTGGATTTGTAATCACAGGCTCCAATTTTAGTGGAATAAATATACTAACAAAACTAATAGTTTGTTAGCTGCAAGGTAGGGACAATCAAAGTGTCTGAAGTGAAATACACGGCTCCTCAGGAGAAACCTCTACATGGTAAAGACATTTAGAGTTTTATTTTTTTAAATAAATACATCGTGCGGTGTCAAGCTGTTTCCAGCGCATGCCGCTCGCTTGCGCTGCATGTGTGTGTGCGCGCAGTGGGGAGGGAGGGCTCGGAACGTTCACCAGCGTGTAACTGTCTCCAGCCACTGCACGAGCTGCATCGGGAGAGGACATAAACCAAAATGACTCCTCGGGAACCCAGAGGAGAAGCAGGAACTGTTTGGTGGAGAATTATAGCTATGGGTGAAATTAGATGTACTCAGAGCCCCAAGGCTGAGAGAAATAAAAAGCATTTTAAATGGAGTGTAGAATTCATATTCCTCAGTCACTTCCAATAAATAAATCCTTGACAATTTTTTCTGTAAACAGTGGTTACACTTTGCTCTATTGTCTCCACTTGCATATTCCAGACGGGAATGTGGGCTCTCTGCGCCAGCCGGGACGCGCTCGCCCGCCACTGCCCGGGGCGGTGTGACGGAGGGCTGGCAGGCCCTGCATCGAGCCCGTGGGCCGGCTACGGCAGGGGCTCGGGGGCTCGGCGTGCAGGCTGGGGCATCGGGCACCCAACCCCCACTGCAATCCGCACGTTTCGAGCACCTCCTAAAAATCCGAATCCACATGACCTCCCCTCTCCCCCCAAGCCGGGAGCGTCAGTGGGGCTGTGCCTCTGACCGCAAACGATCCCTGTGTTTCCGCCACCGTCACAGCACCATCGCCGGATGGGATCCCTCGACGCTCCCCAGGACCTCTCCGACCACCAGGCTCCTGGGATCCTACGGAGCTTCCCGGTGGCGGGAGCACCCCAACCCTCCCCCGGGCTCGTTATGAGGCAGCACACGCTGCAAGGCCCCCCTCTCTGGCTGTTCACATTTCCATTTCATGAACAAATGAAGCATTTTATACTTTACGGCTTCCCCACAATGGCAGTCATCCCATTTCACCTGTCTGGGACGAGAGATGATGGAGCGAGAAGGAGAGCACTGGGCTACGGGCAGCCGGCGCTGACACGCGGGAGGACACTTTCACATTCAGTTAACTTGCATTTTTATCAAGAAGAATAGTAACTCTTAGGGCAGTGATGACGAGTCTTCTCCTCTGTGGGGCTGTCAAGCTGGGCACACCGGTACACAAGGCGGGGAGCGCCCAGATGTGGCTTTAGCTGCCGCTGAGCCCCCCGTGCCCGCCACGTGGGTGCAGTTTGGGGATGCGGCCATAGAGCGTGTGCAGCCCTGTGCGCTCTCGGGCAGGAGCTGCTGGTGTGGCGTCTGCACAAGGGGCTGTGACACTCGGAGGGGGACACCGAGAGCGGCCGTTGCCCTGGCAGTCTGTCTGCATGAGCTCCCGCCAGGACGCGGCGGGCACCGTCCCGCCCCGGCACTCGGCAGCTTGGGTGGCCCCCGGACGAAAAGCTCCCAGCGCCTCTCTGGAGGGCACCTCGGCAGAGAGCGAGAAGCTGTAGTGCAGGGTCACGCGGGGAAACGCTGCGTCCTTGGGTCAATTGCAGGGAATTATGTCCTCAGACCCCGTTATCCGTCGGCCAACGAGCCCCCAGAGAGCCGTTGCGCAAGCAGCCAGGCTGGGAGCTCGGGGCTGGCGGGACGCCTGTTCGCTGCCACCGACCTCCGCTGGCTTGTGGAGGAGGCTGGAGCACGGCAGCTCCCGTAAAACCTGCAGCCGCTGGAAAAACGCTTGAAATGCTTTTCTGCTGACGGAGGCAGCTTTGCCAAGTGCGAAGTACTTTGCGAGCGGTGGCAAGTCCAGCCACGCTGGTGATTTAGAGCTGAGGTGTGTCACCCCCTAGTTTTTACTTTCGCTTGGGGCAGTCAGGCGCTATTTTTACCTGATGAAGAATAACTGATCTAAACAGCTGAGGAGTTGTCAACTTTGTTCAGAATTTCGTTTTGCAGAGAGAGAACTTCGATGTGCGTTCTGACTTTTAAATGGTTGGTAGTCTTCACCCTCCTTTTGAGGGTTTGCCCTGAACCTCCCCGGGGAGAGACTCCCTCCCCTGAGGGATCCCTCTGAGCGGAGCACCGAAGGCCAGGTATCTCGGATAGTCTCGGCGATTATTTAGTAACTGCTGTTGTCATAACGGGACCAAGGGGTTGCAGCCAGGCCCATAGTATCAGAAGCTGCACAAATGCACCAAATACAGGATCCTTTCCCCAAAAAGCCCCGCTGCCCGATGAAGAAAGAGGGTTTTGCGCAGTTAATATTACGGGGTCGCTACTGCTGCGCTTCCGAGGGTGACTAACGCTGCAGCACCAGGACACAGCTCCAGCAACAGGAACCTGAAGAGCAAATGCGAATACAAGCAGTTCTAAAGGGATCTTGGAAAAACAGCAAAACCGCCAGAGGAGGTGGTTCGAGTGTGCTTTCCTTCCTTTTCAGAAAAGAGATTTCAAAATTGTCTAGTAATTTTAAAAGAAAATTAAATCTTCTGCAATACGCTTGTTCGACCATGACTAGCAAAAGAAGATGAAGAACGTGACACGCGGAGGCAACGGATTCCGCCCCATGCCCAGTCATTTATTTTTGGCTAATTAAAAGCGTAAGATTTTTCTCTTTATTATGTACTGTTTGCCAAGTTCATTATTTGCTCACCCATAAATCATCTTCAGCAGCCAAAGGTAAACTCCCTCTCTGTTGCGAGGCTGCCGTTAGTCCGTGTCGCAAACCCCACGTCCACGGAGCTGCTCCTTCTGCTGCGCCCGTGCCGCAGGGACCGCAGGGCCCCCGGGACCTTGTTGGTCCTGCAGGAATTAGAGAAAGAACATGCAAAGCACTGCTCTTCTCCCCGCTCTGGCCTGCATGCCCCCGGCCTCGCTGAGGTTGGCCCGATCTGCGTTAAGTCTTCGGTGCTCCTACCCCAGCTACTCAGAGTTGCCAGGTACGGAAGCCCGTTCTCTACCAGCTGCGCTGCCCGACGTACCGTGCCGCAGGCAATTTCACATTCAGGTGCGACGACACTGCGATGCCCAGACCGGGGGGGGGCTCAATTCGGCGCAGGGGCGAGCCGCGGAGCGGGCGAGTTCCCTGGAGAGAGGGGTGGGAATGACGAGCGGACTCGCCTCCACCTTGTCCTGGCTCCCAACAAGTCCGCTCGGCTGTAAAACCCAGGGGAAGAAAGGTACCAGGGGAAGCAGCAGAGTTGCCTAAAACTTTCTCTGCGAACGACTCCCTGAAGCATCAGCGGAGCCCCAAGCCTTTCCGAAGGCTTGGACAGCTGTCAGTCTGCAGAAATCCGTGTTCCGCTCTCCTCCTCTCCGGTCCCTTTCCCGCAAAGCTGTTGGCCGTCTCCTGGGGTTCAAGAAGCAGGAGAGACGTGAAGAGCTTTTGCCTTCTGCTGTGGAGTCCCCGCGTGGGAAAGCCCAAGGAGCTGCGCACAAGGAGCAGCGAGGAGGATCTCGTTTGCCCGTGTAACATCATCGTACCCCGACGCTGGAGCCTTCCTTCGGGCTGAGGCGGTGCCAACAAATTTACCAAACTTTTTGTAACTAGCGAGTTATTGAGTGTCACTTTAGTACGGTGCCTGTGGAAAACGCATGGAAGGTGCCAAGAATGCGGCATAGTCTTTAACTATTACATTAAGCATCTGCTGCTGCCATTTATGGATCAGATAGCATTTTACTCTTGAGATATTTGATTTTATTACCTTCTAGGGAGAGAGCCAAACAAGTGTTCTTATTGATTTGCACATTAAATATATTAGTAATAAAACAACATCTCTGTAAACCAATTGTAAAATCAATATTAATTGGTACCAAAATATCACAAGTAGTTGAATTACAATTAAAGAGGGGAGCTTCAAAGTCTCCCTGCCACTCCAGAGGTGAGGCGCGCCGAACACGAGAGGGGCACCAAATCTGCGCAGAGCAACAACGTTCCGAGCGATTAACAGCTGTTCCAGGCGAAATATGAGGAGGTACTCGGATTCGTTAGAGGAGAGCAGGGGTCATTGAGATTCCGTTCATGGATAGCCAGTCATTTTGTCTGCATGGGCACACGCTCAGCTGATTAAATCTTGTGG
>VZSC01016172.1:149041-166541 GCA_013398225.1 Steatornis caripensis | reverse complement strand
TGGCGAGGCGCGGCCCGCGTGCGTGCACACGTGCTGCTGCGGCTGCTGCGCTGCGCCGGGTGCCACCGTGCTGCACCGAGCAAAACCGGCGGCAGCGGCGCGGCAGCACCCACCCGGGTGGGACCCACGGCCCCTCCATCCTTCCCCGCCTGCCTCGCCAGAGCCCCTCCACCCTCCGCCGGGCAGGATCTGTGCTGCAAATGAGTGTGGCAACCCAGTACTTACTGTGCATGTTTCCCCCAATTATTTCCCCCCTGAGCACAGGGAGAGGAATTCTAATTGACTCGGAGCAAGGAGATTGATGAGGCTCTGACTAACCCAGTAATTTTAACGCGGTCCCCTCTGATGTGCTGCCCACGCCACCGACCTGCTCCCCCGGCACCGGGCGGGCTCCGCGGGGACGAAGCAGCGCCTGCGTCCCGCACATGCCCCGGCAGCTCCCCCCGGACAGCGACCCTGTCTCGGTGCGAGGAGCCCCACGCTGTCCCTGGGCAACCCGCCCGTGCCCTCCGGCTGGAACCGGGGCGAGCGCCGCGCGGAGCACGGGTCCCTTCCCTGCTGCCGGCAGGAGACCGTGTGCCTTAAAAGTGTGAACGTAATGCCAGGTTGCATAAACTCCCCAGCGTACCTGCGAGGCAGTGATGCACGGGTTTGAAAGGAGCGTCTCACCTCGCCTTCGTGTGCGTTTGTTCTCTGGGTACCCCTCTGGTGCTCCTCATCTGCGGGCTAACTTGGGAAAACCCAGCGAAAGACACACAAGCGATTAAGCTCGCTGTTCCGAAGTTCTCTCGCTGAGGTGGTTTCGACGCCGGCGGGTTCCGTCAGTCTGCAGGAAAGCGGGAAACTTCAAAGCTTTGACCCTGACGGCGACCCGCGGGCCGAGCCCCCGCGCAGTCCGGAGGGGCGCGTGTGCGCGTTTTCGGAGGGAAACGGCGCCGAGGGCCGCGCCTGCGCTGACCACGTGAAAGCCTTCTCTCTAAAGGTTTTGTCCTTGGGTGCTTTTGAATCTCTTTTCTCTGATGCTCATTTTAAACTTGTTTTTAATTTGTTACTGTCTTTGTGGGCCTCCTTTATTTTTATTCTACTTTAGCAAAAGCGCCTGGATTTCATCGCCGTCCCAGACTTACCAGCGTTTTGGCCTTTGACCTCTTTTTAAAAAGATTTACACCGCAGTTGTATTATTCAATTTCCCAAAGTGTGTTTTCGCATCATCTGCAGAAATGGCCGAGACGAGAAAACTTTACAGAAAAGAGAGCTGCTCCCCGCGAGGCTGCCTAAGGGGGGCAGGGGACGGTGTCGTGGCGAGGGCCCGCACGAGGCACCGTTGGCCCTTCGCGGAGCGGCGTTGCAGAGCTGCTCCGACATCGCTCCTGGCTCTGCTGCAGCAACGCCGGTGCCTGGCGAGGGGCACGCCGGGGACGGCCGCCCGGCAGAGCCTGTGCAGGGGAGGCATCGCCCCGGCGCCGCGGCCCTCCGCACCACCCCGCGTTGATGCCGCTCTCCCCGCCGCCTCTCCCCGCAGCACCCTCGGGTTTGGCCTTGCACCCAAGCAGCACGCCGCCTTCCGCGCTGCTCAACCTTTAGCAGCTCTTTGCCAGGAATCACTTTCTAATGAGCACAACAAAGTGATAACAATTAATGAGGAAGCAAAGCATTTATTTCTGAGCCCTAATTAACATTATCCCAAGCATTCTCTCAATGCTCTTTTGATGTCATAAAGCATGCTGGAACTATAAATGAGCTGTTCTCCCATTAACACCGCCATGCCCCCATCCCCTCCCTCTGTTACCCAGACATTAACCAAACCACTACATTCTCGGGAAGTTAAAGGCCGCATCTTTATTCTCAACAAAACAAGATAAACAATCTGCAGGTGGATTTTGCTGTAATATCCCAGCATGGAAAAGGATTAAAATACTGATGCCACAGCACTCGGATAGGGCACGTGGTGCGGACGCGCCCACGGGCTCCTGTGCCAGGTGGCGGGGTTATCCAGCCTCGACGAGCCTTGCACGCAGAAGGGGGTCTCCACCATTCGAAGTTCACTTGCACCCTGCTTCTGAATGGAAAGATAATTCCAGCCTCTTCCCAAGGCAAACCATCCCTAGGAGGAGGTGCGCTGCAGGCCTCCCTCCCTAACTCAGAAGCCTGGACCCCACTGAGTTCACGCCCCACGGAACTCCCGCTTCATGTCCAGCGCACCCGCCTCCCCAGACACAGCTGCTGCTCCCGCTCCTGGTTGCTCTCTGCCTGCTCTGCAGGACCGAGCGTGCCCCGGTCGCGGCGCGCACTGCAGTGCAGCCGGTTCTGGGGCTTACCGAATCTCCGGTGTGACGCCTTTCCGCGCCCTCCCGCGGGGTGCTGTACGGGGTGTCCTGCAGACTACGGCACACGCTCCCGCGGTTACCTCCGGGATGCAAGCAGGGTCCCAACAGACTCCCAGATCCTTTGTTTCGAGGGTTTTGTGTCATGCTGGCGCCAGAACAACATCGGGCCCCGAGGACGAGCCCTGCAGCGCGGGTGCGGGAAGGGACGACGTCCCGTGTTATACGCAAAGTCCCTCAGCAGCACCCGAGTCAGCGTCCCCGCTTTCATGGGTCTGCAGTGGTGAAACTGCACGTTCCTCTCGGGGTGTGACACGGAGATGCACAATTTCCTGCCTTACATAATTCAAATCCGTATCTCTTCCAGCACAACTTGCACCCGCCCTGCAAAAGGAAGACCTGCAGGTACACGCCAGGCTGTTACACGGAGATCAAGGCACTGCCAAGACCGATTGTGTTCAAATACGGTATCTCCCAGGTATTTATCTGTTTTATGTGACTTATCAGGTGCCAGCGAAACCTCTGTTCTTGACGGGGTAATGGAGGCTTGAAGGCAAAAGAAACCCTCTGGCTTACACCACATCCGTTACTAATCCACCGAGACGCGTCACATCAATAACAATGGTGGAAAGGAGAGGAGCTGTCTCGGCAGCCCCTTCCTCCGCACGCGCGCTCAAGCTGCGGAGCTCCGGGTCCTCTCAGAGCAGGAACAGGTGGAATAAACTTCAGTCCGGGTGGGAAGGGGTCCGCCCCGTACGACACGGGAGTCTGCGCTCGGCAGAAGGGAGTCGGTGGCGAGGGCAGTCAACCTGCGTGGGCTCCCAGCTGCTTTTACAAACCAACCTCTAACTGTGCTTTTACACGAGAGCTGCCGCTTCGACTGTTCCCGCGGCGCGCCTCAGCGAGGAGCCATGCCGCAGCAGCCAAGCGCCTCTTCCTCGTTATTTGGCTTAAGACTGGCATAATATCAGCATTCGAATGTGCCTCTTCCCAGGAGGCAGGCGTGGGACGAGCCGTACGCGCTGCTGTGCAAACCGGCATCAGCAGCCGGACGGGGGGTGCCGGGCAGCCGTGTGGTCCGGGGCTCCACGCCGTGCCGGCCGGGGGACGACCCAAGCTCCCGTCCCGTGCCAGCGTTCCCCAGCCGCTGCCCGCAGCCCTCCCTTCCCGTGCCGAGCCCCTGGGGAGCCCTGCACGATGCCGGCACCCCTAAAACCTCACTGCCTGCGGCACGGAGGGCTCCCGCACTCAGCCATTTAGGAAAACGTTTTGATTTTGCAGGGGTTGAGCCGGGAGGAGAGAATTGGTGATAATGTCCGTGCACGGAGAGCTCAGGCGAGCTCGCGAGGGTCGCTGCCCGTGCCCCCGGACACCTGGAAAGCAGGGGACGCCCGAGAGCGCCCCGTGCACAAACGACACCCTGCCTAAACCGTTTGTCATTAACTCCCATTTAAACGAAGAAGGAAGCTGTGCAAACCATTAGGAAGATAATTGGTCTCTCCTCTGTATTTCAGTAAAAGCAAGGGACAAAATACCATGTATGTGAAATAACTACTTTAGGATAACAGCACCCGTCACCTTGACAACTCGGTCAGAGGTCTCGGCGCGGCGGTGCCTGCTCAGTGAGGTGTGAGAAATAGAGGACGCCGGGGACAGGGGGAAGATACTTGTCTGACCAGCAGAGATGTGAGGACCACAACAGGCTGTTAGCTACAGGGTTTCTAAACAGAAAGCAGCTTTCACGAGGAAACGTTAGAAAAATAACCCCTGCAGAGCCGGTGGAGCAGCGATGTGAGCAGTCCCGGCTGAGCTCCCCAGTGCCGGTGCTGGCTTGGCCGAGGCACGCGGTCGCGGGAGAGCCCAGAGCCTCTGTCGGCAGAGGAACCGGGTGTGAAGCGGCACAGAGCGCTGGTGTCTGACATGGGCGTTCAGCCCGTCCTGGGGTGGCGGGCCCCCCTCTGCTCCCCCGCGCAGCAACCGCAGCAAGCGCACGAAGCGCCTTCTCCCTGCCCAAACGCCCTGCCAGGGCTGGCTCCGCGTGGGGGCCGGCAGCTGCCCGCAGGGTCGGGGCTCAGCTGGGGCTCGTGGTCCAGGGTCTGCCGCGAGCTCAGGCAACGGGGTGGCACGGGCGCCTGCGCGCGGTGTGCGCATCGCAGGGACACGGCTCCTCCAAACACGCTCCCAAACGCACCAACACATGAGACAACATAATATTGCAAACAAAAGGTGACAACCTAACATACTAATATGAACAGACATGAAATCAATGGGAATTTCTATTTAGGTAGGAAATCAATAGGAATTTCAAGGTAGGAAAAAAGGAAATTACTTACCTTTAATTTGAGCTCTCTTGGAGTCTGGTTCACCATAGAGTGGTGGCGGGGGCTGGCAGGGCTCACGCGGCGCTAGCGCAGCAGGAGTGCTGCGTGGGCTGATGGCAGTGGCACCTCCCCGGCTGCACCGGGGCTGCGCACCGCCCCACCGAGGTCCCTGCCCTGCCCCACGCTGGGGGAGATGGGCCCACGGCCCGAACCGTCCCGTCAGTCCTCAGCGTCTCTGCTTGGCGCGCGACAGGGCTTCGCCGGAGCGGGGTGAAGTCAAGCCAGGCGGCTGCGGAGAGGAGAGGGTGCTGCTCCAACCCCCCGGGTGCTGCAGGGTTGCAAAGGGACCGCACAGTGGTGCGGGCAAGGTGGCCCGAGGTTGTGCAGTGGCAGGTTCTGAGCTTCGATTTCCAGTGTCCTAATCCAGCAACCGCAGCACCTCAATGGCAGCGTTTGCAAAATAGGCCATTCTTGGGAAGAGAGAGCCAACGCGAGGCGAGCGGGATATGGCGGTTCAGCCCTTACCCTGCGAGACAATCATGCAAATGGGCTCGTTGGTCCATGCAGAGCCCTTCTGAGTCCAGCATGCCTTGGCTGACGCTCTGAGCTCTGGCTGCGTGATGCTCTCGGAGAGACGAGGGCCTCAGTTTGAGACCCTTTGGACTGAAAGGTGTTATGAAAGCGAGAGTTTATTATTATTTTGTTAAAAGGAGAGCTAGCTGCATCTCAAACTCTGCCCCTTCAGTGACTGAAAGTTAAAAGACTTCTAGAAGTAAGTATTAGTATTCCACAGAGGATCTCGAAATCACCTCCTGATGGGGTTGAAGGTGGAAACAATCTTAAGCCATTGTTTCCAGATATATTTGCATGCAGCAGCAAAGCTCGACGTACCAGCATTTTGTATTTCACTCATTCACGAGTGCTAAAATGGTCTGCTGCATTTTAATTTAAACATAATAGGAGGGAAGTACGAGCTTCGGCAAAAATTGGGCAAGATTGCCTTCACCGAGCAAACGCAGAGCCTAAAATGCAGATGGATCTCTGGCTGTAGAGCAGAAGGCAGCATGCCGGAGCTCCCTGACGCTGGGCCTTTGGCTGCCGTAGGTTCTTTCACGGCGTCCAAAGGTGCCTTTCTCTTCCTCCCGGTTGGTATCGGCCTCCCCGCAGCCGAGCGACGCCTCCCTCGGCAGCCCACCGCACCGAAGTCACAGCAGGATGAGGGCAAGGTCCATCTGGCCCTGGATATTACGCGCGGGTTGCGTTTCCACTTTTCTGCAGTCACGGGCTGCTTGAAACGCACATTAACCCCAGGTATCATGGCGTTGATGGGTATAATCAACGAGGGGAGAGATTTTCAACAGAATAGGGACAAAAAATGAAAAACAACCACGTACAGAGGATTTTCTTGGCAGTTCTCTTGGTGCTTTTGCCAAAGGCCCATATGATGTTCTCTCCCACCACGGAGGTGTCAGAGACCCCCTGAGGGGATGGTATCTGGCAAAGTGCTCCGAAAAAGAAAGCAGTAGTCAAGTGCAGGTTTGCAGCGCACCCTGGCAGTTGTCCCAGCTCGGACCTCTGTTAGACAGAAAACCGACAACAGATCAGCTCCACTTGCCGAGGACGCTAAATTGAGGTGAGCACCGAATGAGCTAGCAACAGCAACAACAAAAATCCGAAGGATTTTATCATCTTTGTAGCAGAGGGGACATATGGTAAATAAAATTTAATGCTGCCAAATGGGGAGAGGTGCAGAATGACCTCGGAACCATAAAGCAAAGAGCAGCATGAATGGAAGCAAACTGGCGCAAGAGGGAGGATACTGAAGATAAGGAAACAACTGAAATCATTACAAAAACATCAAATGCATCCATGGATATTTACCGTGGTTGCAAAATAGCCACAGCGCTGGCAGAGCCGCCTGTGTTGCTGGTCCAGTGCCACACGGAGATTCGCTCCTGCAGGCACTTACTGTCCCTGTCCCTTTGTCTCTCTCCCCAGTATGGATCTCGGGAGCCCCCTTCATTCCCGACTCGCCTCGCCTGGGACTGGAAGAGCTGATCTGACATGTCGTCTCCTCCGTTACAGAACCGCAGAATCGCGGGGCTCGGAGCTGAACGGCTCTGCCTGTGCGAGAGTCCCCCCTGCGAAGGGAAGGACCTTCCCCAGATTTCGTTGCCTGGGTTTAGTCTGGACGTTCCAGTCCTCTCTCCTGGCTCCTTAACTCGACCCAGTCTTTAACCCCGTCACTCTTCTCGGGCAGCAGGGCCGTGTCCCGAGACTGAATTGTGCTGGGGCTCAGAGACAGGCACAAGGCTCATGGACTTCTTTCACCTTTAACGAATAACATCTTTTTTTTTTTTTTTCCCCACCATGGAAACTGCAGCCACCTTCACATTTCCCTGCAACACCATGCTTGTGCCTAATTAAGCTCTATTAATACTAATGAACAGGCTCACCATAGCCCATCACTTTAGTTCTTAATCTAATGCCATGTTGTGACACTTGTTCAATGATGATTCCAGCCCATGAATCAAATCATTGTGGTTCAGCCCATATGCCCAGCTCCCTCCTCTCTCCGGCGGCGCCGGAGAGAAATCTCATCCAGAAAATAGTAAAACTGGTTAAGGAGCTTTTATTGAAATAAAAAGTCAAACACGAAGGCCTGCAGTCGCAGCGCTAAGCGGCACTGGGGCCGGGGCGGAGGCAGAGGTCCTGCGCCTCCGTGCTCCAGCCTGGGCAGACCAAGTCCTGCCGGCACGCCCCAGCCCCGCAGCTTGCGTGCGCGCATGCAGCCCAGAGGTCGGGGAGAGCACGTTAAAGGGAAGGGGCACCCAAAAAGGGCAAGGAGTGACTCTGAGAGGGAAGGCGTTGTTAGTGAGGAAGCCCCAACAGCCCCTTCTTTCTTCGTTTCTCCGCTCCGCGTCCCAGAGACGAACCTAATCCGTTTATTCTGGGAGGAGAAATCACTCCTGCACTCTCAGTCCTGGCTCCTGGGCTGAATGCTTTGTGTAAGACTTGTAAACTCTGAAAAATATTTCCCCTTCAATCCCAAAGGTTCCGTGGAGACAAAAATGTCTTCTCTTCCTGACGTGTTCCCATTGCTTGTGCTTAGTTTTGTAGGGTGATGCACGATTTAATTCTCCCCATACCTGCAGACAATTTGCAAACTTTCTGCTTTCCTCGGGTACCGGTTTCCCCCGTTGCAGCGGGCCATAAAGCATCGTGTCTGCGCTGGACGCCGGACCGTAACCTCTGTTCCTGCTCTCCCTTTGATGCTGCTGAATTATTCAGGCGGGAGACTCCACTGAACTCCGAAGGCTCAAATAACAAACATAAAAGTTAGAAACTCCTAGGTTTGAAGAAGTACTGGAAGTGAAAAGAATATTTCAGCCAGGTTGATTTATGCTTAAAATACCTAAATATACTGCTGCACTGATCGATTTGAATTGTGTTGTCATGCTGGTTGGCAGAAAGAGATGAGATTTTTCAATATGTTAAAGTGTAAATGTTGCTAAAAACACAGTATTCGAAGATTAAGATTCTGACCCTTTACATTCCAATGATCGTAAAAATAAGACTTCCAGCCCATTAAAGAACAGCTTGCCGAGGCATTACACTGAATCACTCCACCACGAGGATGTTATAACCCTGTTTGAGCTTATTCATAGGCATCTGCTTATGTGGCATCTACATCAAACCGTGAATGCAAATGTAAGTCTGAGGGCTCGGATGTGCTGTAATAAACGCTGCCAGGTTCCCCCTCCTCACCTCCGAGCTCCAGGAGAGCAAGCAGCCCCCGCAGCCGTAGGACATCTGTGCGCCCCGCGGCCACGCCGCCACGGCCCATCGCGGCGCCTGTCCCGGACCTTCCCGTCACAGTTCTTTCTCTCTTTCTTCATTTATCTTAAATCAACCTTGCTGTCTATTGGCTGCAGGGAGCAGTCAAAATCTGGACAACTCAACGGAGAAAGCCCCATTGATTGAAGTTAATCAGGCCTCGCTTTTTAGAAGACCGTAAGACAGGTAGCTGCTCCAGCACGTACGTGGAGCTGTGCTCCCGCACGCGGCCAGCACACGCAGCGTGGGCACCGCTGGGCCACCTCGGGCACCGAGTCGGGGAAACGCTTACTTCCACCTAAATGTTTAGACCGTCGGGCTGGGCCGTGCCCCGTATGTCCCGAGGGGCGGCTGCTGGGTGTGGAAGAAACCCCGCCACCCCGAAGAGGTTCCCAGTGCCCGGGACCCGCCTGGCCCCCGCCAGCCGAGAGCGTTGCAGGCTGCAGATGCGGGCTGGTCGTGGGGGCCACGCGCCGGGCTCGTCTCACGCGGGGACAGCCGCAGACAGGCAGCCTCTGATCCTTCCAGCAGTGGCAATTATTTAATCTAACGGGAAGGATCCACGCACGGGAACTTTTCAGAGAGATTTAATGTTTTATGACGGACCAAAATTGTGTAAGAAAAAGCCTGGTTTCATGTGTGGGAAGTTACTTAGAGATAAAACGCGTGCTGGTGCCTGGGGACGCTGAGGCAGAGGAGGACCGGAGCCCCTCTCCCAGCCCGACCTTCCTCCCAGCCCCCCTCCTCCGACGGGACAGCACTTGTCACCCACCCCATCACCGCCGTCTCCAGCACAGGCCCTGGTGATGGCGCCGCGGGGGACAGCGGGGATGGCAGGGGGGCTCCCCAGCCAGGCCGAGCCCCCGGCGCCCTCCTTAAGCTTGAGAGCCGGGGCTCGTCACAGGAACGTGCAGATTCTGGCTCTTGTTTGAGGCAGGTCTGAAATAGCAGTGAAGGTTATTGAAAACATAACCAAAGCTCCTCCTTATTTCATTAAATACAAATGTGAGTGGGGTCATCAGTTTTTATAGGGGCTCGTAAAGCATCCCTCTTGTTCAAATAGGCTATCAAATCACCCAAGGCTTCTCTCCGTGAGGAGTGCAATAAAACCAGAGTTTCTTCTTTAAGAAACTCATCTCAACATCATAATAAAATAACCTTAAATAATACAGTATGGAACAGTTTTTCAATAACGTAATTATAGGCTTCCATTTTTTTCCTGGCAGGTCATTTCTTGGTACCTATTTTGGATGCCATATTGCAGAGGAAGGGGGTAGGGAGGAAGGCGTGGGAGCATTTTGAAGCATGTCCTCGGGTCACAGCAGATCACCTTGCCTCTCCTTTGTGCCACACAGGCACGGAGAGGCCCGGGAAAGCCTGGCCGGCTGCTGCCCAGCCCCTCCGCAGAGCCGTAGCCGGCAGAGACGGGGCAGCAGAAGCGAAGGTCGGCTCGGCGCTTCCCAGGCTTCCCACGGGCCACGGGCCACATTTCTCCCGTTGCGCACCCTCCACCGAGTGAGCCGGCTGGCGCGCGGTGGCCAGGATTTGAGACGGTCTTGTGTCTGCGGAGGACGAAGGAGGCACGGCCGTTGACGGCGCAGTCGTGCGCGGGGCGGCAGGGGCTGGCGTCATTCAAAGCCCTTACAGCGGTCCTCGTCCCCGCTTCTGCGCGATGCGAAGCCTGGGCTCTGCCCAGAGCACGCTGCGTTCTCCTCCCTCCACCGCGGGAAAGTGCAGTTCCTGCAGGAGCGTGCCCATTTTGCAGACAGATTAAAACATTCAGCGGTGTGTCTGTTTTCTGCTTCCTTTTTTTAGGTAATGGGTGGCTGACCCCCCCCGTGCCGTGGTGTGTCACCAGACCCCCAGGAAACGGATTGCTGCCAGCGAGTGCGTGGGCTGGCCAAAGGGCAATGCAAGTGGCGTTTGTGTTGCAGACCTGTCACGTAAAGGGGGTTTAACCTAAGCTGTATCTCCCCCTGCCCTGGAGTAACGGTCTGATTTTTACCGTGCAGGTGTCCACGGGGTGTTACCCGTTCCGCCTGGGCACTCTGGCTTCAGTTTTAGCGAAGATGTATTATTTTTTGCATGCTTCCATTCGAAGATTTATTCACAAATAATAATTAGTAGCTGTTTGCAAAAGGCTCTGCGTCTGAGCTACTTCAGGGCAACACACACGACATAATCAAAGCCGGGTGACGTAATTCTAAAGCCGTCTCCCGTACAAAAGCCACGCGCCCGGGCATACGCGCGCGCACCCACGGTCCCACACACTGGACACTCACGTAAAAAAATCAATCCATGTACATCATCCGCACATGTTTGCAGATAATACAAAGTTGTGTTTAAAAAAAAGCAAGAAAGAAAAGCCTCAAGTGGCAGAGCAGTTAAGGAACTCCTAGGTGTTTTTAATAACATTGATCAGACCAAATGAAAAAAGCCGGAGCAGTGGGAGACAGGAGCAGCCAGCAGATGCTGACATTCTATCACAGCAGACACATATTGACTAGCGGTCTGAACAAGTCACTCACTCATCAGCGGCCAGCCTGATTGAGTTGCCTGCAGCCAGTAAATGAGCCTTCCATCCACTGTGGGTCGAAATGAACTGCAATCTTTTCAGACCTCGTTGTTGGCCAAATGAGAGATTTAAAACCCCGGAGGACTCCAAATGAATTTACCAAGGAGCCACAGTGACTAACAAAGCTACAATACATCAGAGCGCGGGGCACTGGGTATTACGCTTACTGCTCGGTGATCAGCGCTGGGTATTACACTCGCTGCTCGGTGATCAGCCCGCGCTGAGCAATGCAGAGGTAACCAGATTAACCAGTGCGAGGTGTGTAAACCTTTTATGGTTTCTTTAAGGATTTAAAGATTTTGATGAGAAAACACTACAAGCTTCCCAGGGGAAATTTGCTGTTATTGATTTAATGTTTGCTTGCATGCTACCTGTCAATTTTCCAAGCGCTTCAGCAACAAAATTCTTATTTGATATTTGACAGATCTCCTGCTAGTTTGCATGAGCAGAGCAGTGGTGTGCAGGCAGCGAAAAGGGAAGAGAGGCAGGGGTGCCTGCCACACGCGCCCTTTTAACCGAGACCGAATCTCGGGCTAGAACTAACTCCAGGACCGACTACAAGCTCCGGGCCCTTCAGGGGATGGCCAGGGACACAGCAGCCTGGCTGGATTTGTCCGTCGAATGAGGAAGTTTCGGTTCTGTTTGGGGTCAGCTTTGATTAAACATCCCCTGCTCTTGCAAACGCGCGTGTGTGCGGACACACCGTACGTGGTTGTGACGGTTCAGGGATTTCACTTGCTCTTCCTCCTGGCTTGGCCTCAGCTTAGAGAGCTCAGGTTTTCCAGGTCCACTCCGGCACCCTGGAAGCGTGTTTGTTGTTCTGACTCCAGACACGCGAGAGGCGCGCACACCACCGCTGCGCTCAGCCAGAGTCGCCAGAGAACCTCCAAGGAGCCAAATGGTGAGCTTGACCTGAACCCGGCGCAAAGACCAGGGAGGGCGCGAGCCAAGAAGTGAGTCCTCCCTCCCGCGTCCGCTGCGGCTGTGAGAAGGGATTTCTCGGCGTTCCGCTGGTCTGAAGGGCCCAGCGTGCCTGGGAGGCAGGCAGAGCGCTCGCCCTCCAGCGCCGGCCTTCTGGAGATCAGTGCCGCTCCCCAGGGCAGTGATTATTCGATCGTCGCTAACATTCTCGTGATAACAAATTGTTCGCTAGCTGGGGAGACAAACGCAGTGCTCCTTCCCTCCCCCTGCCGATTCCTCCCCCTGCCCAGGTGCCGACCTGCTGTCTCCCTCGCTCGACGAAGGCGCCGTGTGCAATGACGCAGGCCAAACCCCGCTCCCTGCTCTCCCCGGGTGCTCTCCCCCGGTCAGCGCACCCTCGGCACCACACGGTTCTGGTGTTGGATTGCCTTATTCCAGCTGAGCACAGTAAAATGGTTTGTCATCTTCATTTTTTTGCTGTAGTGTCCTGGAGGAATATGCTCCAAAACGCCTTCAGCAAGAGCCTCTAATCTGGAAGAGTCATTTCTGCCTCTGCCTCTCACAGTACAGGAGCAATGCAGTGGTTGCTGGCTGGAAAATTAGCCCAGGGAACTCTCTCCTCTGTCTGTCTCTCACCTCATTAGACTAGTGAGAAAATGTAATTGTAAGTCTCTGAGGCTTTCTCCTCGCAGGCTGGTGGGGGACTGCGCTTCACAGGGGCTAGCGGAGAGCAAGCCCCGCACCCCGGCTGTTAGCGCCACGCTTCAGCCAGGCCTGCACGGCGGAGTGACCCGCCGTCCCCCGCAGCGCCCGCACGGTTCCCGTCCAAGAGCGGCGTGCAAGCGGGTCCCCGCCGCAGCCCGCCGTGGCTGCCACGCGCTCCCCAGAGCAGCCGTCCCCGTGCCACCTTTAGTCCTTAGGCAGAGCGCAGCACCCCAGTGTAGGAGCCGCAGACGGAGGCGGCTGCGGGGACGGGCTCACCGGGGCTGGCCATCGCCCTGCTGCCCGAAGGAGGACCTTCTCCACCGGAGCGGCAGCGATGGGAGGGCAGGCGCTGGCTGGGGAAGCAGCGGAACGAGCCACGTCTGGGCAGGCTGGCTTCGCTTTGGGTGGAGAGCTGCCTCGAGCACGGGCCCTGGCCACGCCACGGGGAGGGCGCACAGTGCTGGGCACCACGGGAGGCTGGGGCTGACCTGCGCGGGCCACCAGCAGGCAGGGACGGCCGCTCGCCTGTCTGCCCATGCGCGACGCCTTCGGGGGCTTCCGTCACGCCCAGGCCAGGGCGGCGTGGGGATGGCCACGCTCCGCAGCCATGGAGCCAGCCCTGTGCCTCCCTGGCAAGCAGGGGGGTGCCCCGTGCAGGGCTCCGCTGGGGGAGAAAGCGGCAAACTACGCATTGCTCATGTTCGTTACCGCCGGCTCGTCCACGTCAGACGCTCCTGGTGCTGCGATGGTCCTCCCAGCACAGGCAGCGCAGGGGTCATGGGGAAATCACAGTAAGTCTTCGGTACTGCCACGTTCCTTAGACCGCCGTCTGCGCACCGGTTCTGACCTCCTCTGACTGTTACGACCGCATCTTCCTTTTCTGGGCTATTCCACCCTAGATTAATTTCCCTGCGTGTTTTACCAACCCTGTGATTGCTAATTGCAAGCACCGAACATTTGCTGGGAAGTAAAGCCACGAGCCCAAACGGAACGGGAAGTGTCTGCACGTGAAATCCAGAATAAAGAGGGATGTTGTTTACACCAGGCTCCTGGCGTGCGCGCGCGCGCGCCCGTGTGTTTGGCGAGGTTAACAAAGATTAATACACAGAGGCTGTTTTTGGTGTAGAGCGGGAAATGCTGAGGCTGAGCCTACCAACCGCTTCAGAAATAACATGTCTGCCTTGTATTTTAAGGCAGGAAGCAACGCCTCAGCTGAAATCACTTAAACAAAAAGATTGCAGCGAGGGGCATAATGCAAGAAAGTAATAAGGTTTAAAACAGGTCAGAGCCCTTTCCCTGCTCCACTGCTCCTGAGTGAGATGCATTATTTAATGGTCTTTGGTCACCGCTGATATACTGTTGATGAAATAGATGATTTTGTTCAAAAGAGCATTAGAGAAGAAATATACAATACTGCATTACATTCCGGCACAGTTCTCTCTCTGGTAAAAGCCGATAGATTGAAGGTTTTTCCTCTTGACAGGAAAGCAAAGCAGTTGAAATGAAAAGTCTTATGAAATGGCGAATACAAATGGTAATAATGCCACCATATTCAAAATTAAATTGTTGTAATTTTAGTTTCTGAGCATGGCAAAGTAATACAATATTCAGCACAGGCTTGGAGAGCAGAACCCTTTGGCAATAACGACACTGCCTCATGAGCTAACCAAACAATCTTTTATAAAAATGTAGAGTCTGATGGGTCTCTCCATCAACCATAAGAGCTGTTGTGTTGTGGGGACCCCAGACACGGAGTTGTACGGGCTGCAGTACAGCGCTTGACCTAGAGATGTCTCTCCTAAGAGAAAAAAATGCTTTAACTGTCCAAGTACGCTCAACCGGAGATCGGATCAACGACGGCCCGCAGCCAAACCTCGGCGGTGTCGAGGCAGAGTAGCTGTCTCTCCCTGTTTTGCTTTGCCTGGTTATGGCACGGCTGCAAGAGTTTAGCGTGGCGCTGGCTGCAAAGCCGCACTGCAGAGCGTCCGCGGCGTCTGACGGCACTGCTAATTAGCACCAAGATGCGAGCAGGGCTGAAGCAGGGCTGATCCCACCTCGCCTTCTGCTCGGCAAGCGCGCTGCGCAAGGAGCCCCCCAGTCCCTGTAGCAAACGGGCAAGCGCCTGCCTTTCCCACTCTTCTTGCCTCTCCAAGCCACTGCAAATAGCTCTCGGTATTGAATCTTTGTATTGCATCTGCACCATGTTTGAATAGCCTGCTGACCTTTCCAAGTAATGCCTCTTTTATAACCTTCATCTTCTGCTGGGGTTAACGCCATCCCTGTACTTACAGACCAAGAATTCAGTGTGTAATGATAACATGGAGCCCAGCTTTCCAGCCGTGCAATTATTCGCTGTGTGTCCCTGTTTACGCCGTGACTTTCATCGCGGTTAAACGCTGCTATTTTCTTTTGCCAGGCCCTGGGAGAGACTTGAGTTTGCCCTCGACAGGTTCAAGTCTCTCCTGCCAACAGAAAGATATTACAATGCATATAAATAACGTGTCTGACTTAGCGCAGGCTTTTAGCTGGTGTGGACCCGGACCCGTGTCCACAGGGGCAGAAGGAGAGGGGAGCGGGGGTGCAGCGCAGCGGGTGCGGAGCAGCGCGTGGGAACCCGCCGGCGGCAGCAGCCTGTCCCCGGGGAAATTCCGGAACAACCCTGCGGGCAGAGAGGGCACGCCGAAAGTGGGCTGACACCCCGGCTCATCCTCTCTACCGCTGTATCCCCAGATGGTGCATCAGTAAATCGGAGCAACGTGAGCGGCAAACACGGCTTTGGGCCGGGCGCCCCGTGCCAGCGAGGTCCGCGGTCTAACGATGGGAGCCACCCTTGGACGGGTGCTGCCGGTGCCAGGCAGCCCCGCTCCGCGGGCAGACGTGCGAGCCATCCATTACACAGTAATGGGGGGAATGCAGCAAAAATGGCAGTGAGGGAAAGGAATACATCACTGGTAATTATCTCTAACCAGAAATCTCCTCCACTGCTCCAAGCCCCATCATTCCAGCCCCTATTCTAATAAAGTGACACCTTTTTAATTATGGTAAGGACAAATCTGAAATTCCGGTAAGTAATTAGCATACATAATTTGCCATCTCTGACACAATGTGACTTTATCACAGGCTACCTCAGTGCAAGGAAGAAGTGCAAGGCTGCTGTATATCCTGTTTTAATTTTAGAGAAACCCAAACTGTCCGTTTATTTTTATTACAATGTATTTCTCAAGTAGTTGAGTGGACAGCACCGAGAGTGCTCCGACAGTGCAAATAAACAGCAGCAGCCTTGGAATGTTAAATTTAAGGGTTGTTTTCAAGACCAGGACACTTAATTTAACAATAAACTATGTTTTTATGTACCTCTATGATACCCGCTGTTACTGAGAGTACAAGCTGGCTGGGCCCGTTTTTAGGTGCACGGGACCCACTGAGCCATTTAGCCTGGTTTATTTTCAGTGAAAAGGAAATGCCCATCAAACCGGAAAACACTTTCACGTTGCAATCAAATTATTTATTTGCCCTTCCAAAGGCTGCTCCCAGTTTTATTGTCTTTCTCAGTTCTCCCCTGCTATTTGCATGTGTGCTCCAAGGGTGGTGCTTGGCTCTGGTAATGGGCAGAATACCAAACCCTGCAAACCGTGGCTAGGAGAGATTTTTCTTGAAGAATCGTAATCTTTTGCAGCAGTCGGCACACGATGCGGTAAGGTTCCTAGCTTCCCTGCGACTCCCAGGGCTAATACGCCTGCAGCTATTACGCTTTTGAGAAACGTTTAGTCTGGGCTAAATCATGAATACTTTTAAGTTTGAGCCCTGCTGTCCAGTCGTGATCAGTCAGAGAAGCTGCGTGGTTTTGTTTCTCCTTGGCGAGTGGGCAAGTGCTCCTAACCTAAGTGCTTGTTTATGAACGCAACCGTTTGATATGCGATGTAATAAGACATGCAAAATAAACCCTGCCGTTCGGGCACGCTTCTGTAGGTGTTTGTACACGGCCCAGCACAAAGTACCCACCTTCCTTCGGAAGCTGCGGTGACCGAGAGAACAGCGGCTGTTGGGGAAGAGGGAAGCAAAACCTGCCATCTGAAGGATTAAAAGCATGAACAAAGCGAGCTGCTTCAGATTCCGAAGTATCAGCTGTCCGGTGCCCCTACCAGAGCCCAACGTCTTTACTCTGAAACGGAAGCCGGACACCGGCGCTGCTGGGGAGAGGGTGCGGGGAGCGGGGCAGGCAGCCGTGCCCTTTGGTGCACCGGTACCTCCGTGCCGCCGGCCCGGCACCGGTGAGCGGGACTGCCGGGAGGTGCTGGGCGGGAGCCTGCTCCGGCACCGATGCTGACACGAGGTGTGCAAACCTGGCCGGGTTTCACACGGCGACCGAGCCCGCACTGCGGTTCGTGCTGTCTTCTGGCGCGTCGTGCAGTCAAAGTCGAACAAATAAATACAAAAGCCGCGCTGTATGGTGAGGTAGGAAAGGCGCTCTGCAAACAAGGTAATGGGAAGCAGGAAGGGCTCTGTGTTCAGCGGGGAGATGTGCCCTGCAGTCCACCGGCACGCAGGCACGACCGCTGCCGATAATGCCGTGTTACTCCGCGGCTGTGACTATCCATCAAGATCTAGCAAAAAGAGCTATTTTGGTCTGGCAACATCTGTTTGCGTTAGTTTGAAAGCCAGGATAAAACATTCCTCATAAATAATTAAGTCATCAGGGCACACTCACAACGAGAGCGAACTGTCCTGCGGCGCGGCCCCGGAGGACGGGCTGCTCGAGGGCGCGGGGGCCCTGGCCGGGGAGAGCACCCCCAGGCAGCAGCGGTGCCGGCGGGGGG
>VZSC01016172.1:132477-148897 GCA_013398225.1 Steatornis caripensis | reverse complement strand
GGGGGGGATCCCGGTGGGTCCCGGGGAGGCAGAGCCCGGCTCTGCGCTGGGAATGCCGGAGGGCTGTGCTCCCACCGCGCTCTCCCCTGCCCTTACGAGGGCTTCAAGCGCAGCCGCTTAAGCAGCCCTTTAAAAGAGACTGGGCATTGCTCGGGAATTGTTCTTCATTCGGGTCATGAGCGCTTTGGGGGTACCCCGAAATCCCAAATCCCAGGCTGGTAATCTGTCGGGAGGTGGGTGCGCCACGAGCCTTCGCAGAGCAGAGGAACCCGGGCCGGTCCTAAGCGAGATGGAGATTTCACCGGCGCTTTGCGTGGTGCGGGCTGGATTAAACCGCGGGGTTTCTGTAGGCGTGTGTTGGGTTCCTGGCACCCTGGGGCAACTGATACAGCAGAATCTAAACTTTTATTTTGGGAAGGTGGCTTTCGGTCGCTGCCTTGCTCAACACCTTTGGAGCAGACAGTAGTATCGACGACTGATTAATTAATCGGGTCAATGTGATGTGACCACCTCAGGTAGCGCGGCGCCCCTCTGCGTTCATGCACGCCCCAAAACTCTCCAAGGAGCCTGGGGAGCTGGAGGGGCCAAAGACCTGTTTTAGCGTTTCCCACTGGTTTGGGAAAGGGCAGGACACTTCCCTTTCTGAAGTTCTGAAATGTGTTTTGGAGAAAATGATCAGAATTGAAATGTCGACTGGTTTAGATTCCAAATGACGTCCAAAATGAAACAGTTTGAGGATTTTCTTTGCACCGGCAGTACAAAGGTAGGCTTTTGCCCCGGGATGGGACACTAAAGATCAGTTTCCGTGGCGGGGTTAGCTGTCCTGCGTACGGCGTGGGCAGGCACTTGGGGTGCTGATCCCTGAGCCGAGCGCCATCCTCGGTCTTCCTCACCGATCCCAAGCATCCGTCACCCCTCGCCTCGCCTACACCTCCTCCTGTGGCACGCCGGGGAGACGCTGCCCTGGTCGTCCCGCACCGCCCCGCGCCTGCCGCGCAGCCCTCCCGAGCCCACCACCGCCCCACCGCCCGGCGCGGGGCTCCAGATTTGTCTTTTCTTGTCTGCGTCAGCGAAAGGGAGAGGCATTAATAAGGCAGGGGAAGCAGGTTCAGTGGCAGCCCTCGCTCTGCTTGAGGAGGAGTGATTGCTGCGCAGATCGCTGGGAGGCAGGAGGATATAACCCTAATGTCTGCACCTCGGGACACGCCATTAAAAAGGCATCTGCACTGACACAGATCTGTTGTTTATCAATAACCTGACAAGCGTTTCCCCTGCAGCATGGCAACACCTACACGATACAGCGGATAACCGATGGGAGCGGTCCTCGCCGGGCGCCCCGCCAGCCGCACGCCGCGGTGCCCGGCCCTTGCCGACGCCTGCGGGCAGCACAGGCAGAGCAGTCGTGGGAGCCGGCGAAACGGCAGCAAACGAGCGCGGCCGGAAAATGACCGGGGTGGGAGGGATGCGAAAAATGCCGCTGTCTGACCTAGACTATTTGCAGTTCGGTGCTTCTTTTAGGGAATTTTCTGGCTTTTTACGTCAAAGAGAACTTTTACGTGTAAAAACTGATCAGGAACAAAAGCCAAAGATGGTGAATTTGTCAGACCCAGACACTTTCAGACTGACAAAAGCACAATTTTCCATCCGGTTCTGTCCTTTTTCTTCGTCCGTCCCCAAAATCAATTTCTCGTTTGCCCTGAGGTGTGCTTTCCCAGCTTTCCAGCTTTGCCCAAAGGGGAAGGGCAGTGTGCTTTCAGAGGGGCGGCGCGGGAAGAGGGCCCGCCAGGGGCAGAGCTTGCCCCGCGCGCCGCAGCGGAGCCCCCCTGCACTGCCCACGGGACGGGCTGCGGGGCAGATCACGCTCGCATCCCCCCTCCTCCCATCCTCATTTCATGATTCCGACCACGCAAAACTCCTCAGAGCGAGAACGGCGTCCGCTTCAAAGGCTCTGAAACCACGGCTGCATCACTGTCCGGGTCAGCTCCGACCTCCACCTCAGTACGGCACGAAAATGCATCAAATCTCTCAAACTCACTTTCCGGGGGTTGTTAGGTCCCCTCACCCCTGCGGCTGCCGCCCGCTCCGCTCACCCTCTGCGTCCCGCCGGCCGGCGGGGGCTCGTGCGCTGCTGCCTTCTGTCCAACACGCAAATGAATCAGCGCTGCCTTAGAACTTCAACTTACATGTAGCTTTAGTTAATTAAATGTAAAATCATTGGAATAAAATTATCCTTTCATTAGAAATTAACTCACTGCTTAAGACTTCAATAATTACTTTTTTCTTCCCAAACCACATACAAAATGGTCAGTTAAACAGTATGCAAAAAAAAAAAAAAGTTTAATGACCACATAGCAATCAAGATTACTATTATTTAAGCACAAGCTATTAACATGTGCAATGAGGTATTAGCTAATAAATTATCTTTATAAAATTAAATTGTAATTTTATCACAAATTTTACAGAGGTTATGGTTTTTAATGGCTGTATTTAGCTGTGGCACTGAGCATGCCGCTTTCCTTCATTACTTCATTAACACTTTGCATTTATACTCTTTCTTATTATTATTTTAATCTGGGAACAGGCTTAATTGATTTATTTCTTGTCTCTGCAGGGAGCCACTTGGTCTCTGCCATCGCACAACGGCCGGGTGTCCACCACGGACCCGAGCCCGGGGACGGCTCGTGCCCTCGCCTTGCTTTCATACAGCGAGGAGCGCCGGGGCGCCGCAGGGAATTCGTCCCCGGCCTCGAGCCTCCCGAGTCACCCGGTCTGGGCGTGCGGCGCGGCAAGCCCGGGGATGGGAACGAGCCCCTCGGATGTACTTGTGCTGCAGAAGCACCCGGTGCTCTGAGATGGGAGCTCACGGAGCCCCGCGCCCGCCGGTCCTCGGCTCGTGCGTCCCCCCCGTGCAGCCTTTCACACGTATGTTTATGGAGGAAGAAGTCACGAGGAAAATTTTCGTGCCTCCAGCCAGCATTTGCAAGTTGAATCGTGCTTCGCTGAATCGCTGGTGCCGCTCCTCGTTCTCCGCCCCACGACGGGTGCGCGGGTGCGTTTGCGCCGACGTCGGGAGGCGCGAAGGGCCCTGGCAGCGCAGGCTCCCCGCTGTCCTGGGCTCCGTGGCTCTGCTTCACAGCCAGAGCCGTCCCTCCGCGCCGGTGCGGCAGGGCTGGGAGCGGCGCTGGGAGCGACGGCCGCCGCGGCACACGCCGGTTATAAACTTCCTCCACGAGTTCCCTGCAGACAGATATCCTTGAGACTCACCTCCATCTCCCGCTCAGGTCACAGGGAGATTTAGAGATGGGGAGCTGTAGTTAAGGTCCAGATCTGCTATCTGAACTTGAGTGATGGAGGACACATTCCCGGGACATGTTTATTGTCACCCGGCGGCCGGCAATCCCGCTCTCGCGGAGCCACCTCCATTCCCCGTATAATTCATGGTCTGACTCCGTGGTGGAGTGACTGATAAGGCCTTCACGCCGGGCTTGCCGGCCACATGTCTCAAGGAGACTCCAGAGGAGCTTCGGCACAATATAAATGTGGCTCCGTGTCAGCCTCAAACCCCTGGAAAATTCCCCGTCTCGAGAGTGCAGCATTTTAAGTAATAAAACCATAGAGAGATTACAACAAAATGTGACAGGAATTTATAGCCCTCTGCATGAACCTTTTACCTTAAGATGGAACAAAGTTGAGGGAAAAAAATTGCGTGGTTCACCGAGGTAACCTTTCCAACAAGCTCTCCTCGGCTCCCGGCCCCACATTCCTCTTTGCTGATTTAATAGCAGGAAAAAAACCAGCCCTAGTGAAAGCAGGAGCTGGGGAAGCAGCAGTGCACGGCACCGCGCTTTTGTTGCTTTAACCCTCGCTGCTTCCTCCCGTCCTGACGCACGACGGTTTCTGGGCAAAGGCAAGGCAGGGCCAGCTCCGGCCAGAGCCTGCCGCTGGGCCGGACGCCGCGTTTGAAGCCCAGCTCCTCGCTGCCGGAGGCAGCCGGCAGGCTCTGAAACCGGCCCGCAGCCAGGGCACGCTGCCTCGCACGGAGGGGACGGGTTTCTTTTTCCTTTTGCTTTATTTTCCCTTGGGAGACAGCAAAAATCCTACAGCATCTATAACTTCTAATGAAAATAAGGGCTAAGCAAGGGCTTCTGCACGCACCCATTCCCTAATGACACGGGCTATGCCTCTAAGTGCTACGGCCCTTCGTGCTGGGAGGTGTGTGTTTTTATTGCCCGTGAAAGGGTCATGTAGCATAGCTAAGCAGATTCCTGGCTCTCCCTGATACTGGATTTACTGCCACTTTCAGCAATAAAGAGTGGAATTAATCCTGAGTTTACTAATCCAAAGAGTAAACAATATCCAGTGGAGACACTCAGGCAAGATAAATGCAAGGGAGCTAAAAGCAAACGGAGTGAAATCATTCCGCTCCAAGCTAAGGAGTCATTTGAGGAGCATGAAGCCTCCACATACAGCATTATCAAATTGTTAATAAACGCTTCCAAAGTCTGTCATATTGGGAAGCTTTTCTTTCCAATTCATCACGATAGGGGATTTTATATATGAAGCATGCTCGGTGCCAGGCAGTAATTTCACATCGTACAACCTGTCAGTTAAGGTAGTGTTAGTTGGGAGGACTGATCATAGCTGCTGGTACTAGTTTAAGACTTAGGAGACTAATTTCCTGTTATCTGTGTAAAGCACTTAACTTTTTAAAATTCCCTGATACGGTCTATGGAAATAAATAAATTCTAAGACAGTTTCTCTTCAAATGCTCCAACGCTTTACAAATTATCTGTACCGTGTTTGCAAAAGCCAGCGGAGACGCAGGAACCACCGCAGTGCCTCCGCTCTCGGATCGGGCGCCCCATCGTGAACAGCTTGTAAGCAGTTCTGTAATGTCCGGGCTGCACGTTCTGTATCATCGCCGGCTCCTTTCGTAGTCCCAACTGTTCAATCCCCACAAGCACCTCAATTACTTTAAAGTCACCGTTGTGCCTTTCGGATTTTTGCTGGAGGCTGCCCAGCGCCTGCCTGCCAAGGGGAGGCTCCCGCGGCGCTGGGCTGTGACCGCAAGCCCCCGTGGAGGCGCCCAGCACGTCGCCGCTGCGCCCCATCCACCTGCAGCTTCCCGCACAACCCCTCCCGGAATTCGGTGTCCCGTAGCTGCGGGCCCCGCCGCCCGAGGACGCCGCCAGAGCCCAAATGCCCCTTTCCCAGGAGCGAGTTGGCTGCCTTGGCACCTCAGGCTGGCCGCGGCAGAGAGTCAGAGGGGCACCCGGACCCGGCGCGTCGCGAGCGGCAGACGCGGCTGTGTCTGTGAAGGGTCGCCGGCCCCGGACCAGGCCGAGCGTGTGGCCAGGAAGCACCGCTCCGTCCGAGGGCTTCTGGGTGCCCTGAGCGCACTCAGCTGCTCCTGAGAAAAATCCTGTGTGTGCTGAAAAGCAGCGGCGTGACCTATTGCGTATTCTCTCCTGCCATTTTGTAAAACTTGGGGCCAAATCTCGGAGGAGAAATGAAAGTTAACTACGCCAAAGGGTGCGTTTCTCTGTTGCTTATTAAACGCTGAACGCCAGAGCTGTGCGTGGCATTAGACAGTACTTGCATTGCGAGAACAGGGCAATCCCGCCGCGAAAATAAGGGAGCAGTCCTGTAAGGCGTGTGCCCCAAAGTATGGTAAAATAAGTTAAAATAATCACTCCTGCTAGTTCTGTAAGGAGAGAGACCGTGCACTGAGCGTGGAAGCGAAACCACATCTCAGCCCCAGCAAACAGCTGAGGCTCCCGAGAAGCGCCGTGAGGGTAGAACCGCTGCCCGTTCACGTGAAGTGGGAACTTTTGTCTCTGGTGCAAAAAACCCGACACCTTCAAGAGCGCCGCATTCCCACGCAGTGTTTTTGTGCATGTTTTATGTTATCTGGGGTCACTGCTGTGCTTGTGAAATAACTAAAGGCAGTGGACGCGTTATTTACTGTCCATGTAGCGCACCAGACCCACGGCTTCACTTTGACTTTCGGTGCAGAAGGAACTGTGACACAGCCCTGGAGAATACTTCCGCAGCGTTAATTAGTGTGGCGCAGTACAAACCTGCATCGCTGTTTTTATTTGCGAGTCAGAAATAATATTTGATTGTTAATTTTATTGGTTAATAAATTTTTAAAATATTACTTCATGTTTTCGTAGACGGTGTTTTATAGCTACCAGATACGGCAGAGTAAAGTCCGACTGGTTTCGGGGACCATGCTAACGGCAGCGCCGACGTGCCTCCCCTGCGCAGGAATCAACCGGCGTAGCACGAGGGCGCACCGAGCAGCCCGGGGAATCCCTCGGGGTGCAGCCGTTAGGACGGACGCTCCCGGCCACCCTTGTCCCGTGTGGGTCTGCCGTCCCGCCGGTGGGCGCGTGGGGCCCCCCCGCTGTCACTGCAGGCTCTGGGCCCCCAAACTGGAAATTTTTTGGTTGCCTGACCTACACCTACAATCCTGTTTTCATAGTCAGGATTGCAGGCAATGTCTTTTTGAACTTGAAACGTGGCAGAAAACGGAAAGGGTCGGGGAAAAAATCCTGATGAATGAAAACTTCTTCCTACAGAAGAAGGTTTTAATTTGTCTTACTCACGTAAGAATAAGTTGGTTCGGTAAAGAAAAGAGTACAAATTATCAGCCCTTCAAAGCTTTCCCATTTAACCACTTTATTGCAATACAACTGCCCATAACATTTGCTTTTAAAGCCCATGATGCTGAGTGTGGTTATTACATTGCATACATAAAAGATGTTTACAATTTTTTATATATATGTAAAATGTTGATCCCCTGGGCCACATTGATTTGTGCCGGCTTCACGGCTGGGTTGGTGCAGGAATTTCCCAAAGAGATGTGATTAGGCTGCAGGGAACTTTCATTCTTTTCTCCTTTTTTTAATCTCCTGCTTACCAATTTAAAGGGCCTGCCTCATATTCCACTTACATCAAAATTCCACTTACATCTCAGAAGCGGCTCTGGGAGCTGCCCGGACTTCTCCCTTTGCCTGGGCCAGGGACGGGAGCAGCATCACCAGGCGGCTCCCGTGGCGCGCCTCAGCGGGGCGGCGCACAGGTCCAGCCGTGCCGCACGCACCGGAGGTGCCTCCCACCACAAGCACGTCTGCGAGCGCCGGACTGCGGAGACAGGTCGCTGACCGCTTGCGCCCTGGGCCACGAGCTGCCTGCGAGAAGCGAGCTGGAAAGGTCTAAGCCTGCAGAGGGATTTGTAAGAAGCTTGCGTTTTCGTAAAGCAGAGACGTAAGCAACTGCAAGGATAAATAATTTCCCGGTAACCTGTTTTATAATGAACAGTGGGTTGTAATTAAGACGGTATTCATTTTAAAGAAATTAACTGTTCTCCAGCAGAGAAGGAAAAAAAAATGCGTCGTAGTTTCAATCTTCAAACTCTGACAAGCTAATCTTTGGAGTAAAGTGATAGCGGGGGGAATTGTTAGAGATTTATCACAAAAACGAACAAACTCCGGGGACGTGGAAGGTACCCCAAGCGGGAATGGTGGGTCTGTAGAGGGGACCTGAACAGGTCCGGGCGGAAAAGGGAAGGTAACCCGGAGGGGGCTCGCGGCTTCGGGCCCCTGGAGGGAGCGGGTGCAGCCCTGGGCTCCATCCCCGCGGGGCAGAGGCCGCGGGCAGTTCCGTCCGCCGCTGCTCCGTGCGCGCGTACGATCCCGCGTGTGCACATACGAGAAGGCAAACGCACAGTTTATTTACACATTCACCGTGTCTCATCCGAGGGCCGATGTGAGAGAAAATAAGATGTTTAGATATTCACTGCGTTTAAGAAAAAAATGAATACGGCAGCAACTTTTGCGCTGTTTTCCCTTTCTGGAAGAAGAGCAGAGGGATTTTATCTGTATATTATACATTTTTAAAAGACTCTAAGTGTAATCCAGGGTATTAGACACTATTCAGCTTTGCACAGGTACCTGGCAAAATGGTTTAAACATTTATTAAATATAGAATGATAAAATACCTTGAAGATCACATCCAATCAACAGTTTCTGCTGTGGAAAATCATGTCTCATTAATCTGTTAGAATACTTTGAACCTACCGATATATAAATGGATAAAAGAGAATATCTTGACATATTTTTAGACTTTCAAAAGGCTTTTAATGAGGTCTTCCCACAGGATTTCTTAGGAAACAAGATAAAAATGGGGGTAAGAGACACAGTAGCATTATGAATCAATAAGACGGACTAAGAGGAAGGAAACAAAAGTGGTAGATAGTCCTTTATTAACCAATGTAAAGGGTCACTAGCAGTGTCCTGCACAGTTACGCACTCCATCTAATGGCATTAATATGTTAATTACTGACCTGGAAAAGGAAACAGTTGCATAGGTTGGTTAAACTCAGAAAAGATGAAAGAAATTCAGAGAAATTTGGCCAAGGCAGAAGACTAAATGACGTGATAGCTGGTGAGGTCTGACCTTGGTAACTACGTGCGCTCTAAAACCGAGAACTTCCCCAGCATACAACTGGCCGATCTGGAAAGCTGTTCGTTGCTGAGGCCCTGAGCAGCGCACGCTCCAAGCCAAACGGCAAACAAGATGCCGGGGGCTGAGAGGCACGGGGATGAGAAGAGCACAGAAAATGAAACGGCTGCCTATGCGTAGCCGGTGCGCCTCCTCCCTGGATACGGCGCGGGGTGCCGGCGCGCCGTGTGTCTCAGAACGGTACCGCGGAGTTGGGCCGAGCTCAGAAAGCAAAGCGGGAGACGACGCGGGGCCTTGGGAACTGGGTCTGAAGGGTGTGAAACAACTGCGGGTGTCACGAGGACAGGCTAGACAGGAGCTGCCCTCCCTCCCCGCCCCAGCACAGGAACCGGGGGGCACCGACGGGAGTTCAAAGGCGGAAATGCAGAATGTAAGGAACGACGTTCTCCCACGATGTGGAGCGGTGCTTCTTGCAGAGACCACGAGAGGCCAAAGCTAAGTATTGGTGTCCAAGAGACAGCTGCGGTGAGGGGAATCGCCGCGCACCTGACCACCAGAGATCAGCTCTACGTTACCTCAAAAGGAATTGCTCTGGGTACGGGGACGCCGTTGCAGTGATGCTCGAACACTGCGGCTCCGAGTATGCAAACCCATACGCTAACTGCACGAACACCAACACGGGCAATTTATCCATACATTTTTGGATCTATAAAGCTTGGTGCTGCACGTTCAGTTTTCTAGGTGGTTCCTGTTGTTGCTGTTCTGGAAATCCATTCCGGTTGGATACCAGTGTTGAGGCTTCCAACCCAAGCGGCGGGACGCAGTGCAGAGCGGTGACACTGAGCAGCCCCTGCAGGCGCGGTCTTATAAGCACGGCTTACCTCCACAGACATTTTACAGTAATCACACTTCTCATGAAGCTCTAGTTCCAGTGCCTTCAAATTAAATCTCAGCACTAAAAAAAAAATGAAAACCGAAAAAACCAAAAAAACAAAAAAAACCCTAAAACAAAAAAACCCATGAAAACAAAGGCAAAAGGAGGAAAATCAATGGGCTGTCGGTGCAAACCCCAGTTTCACTTTGCTTGCAGTTGCCTGCGCTGCCCTTTCCTCGTGTCCTGCTCTGGCTGCGGCTGCCCACGGTGCCCCGGGCGCAGGGCTGGCAGGGCAGCGCGGGGCTGGGGGCTGCGGGGGCGCAGGCAGGGTCCCGGCACTCGGCAGCCTTTCGGCGGCCCCTGCGGAAGGACAAGCTGGCAGCCGTGCGGGTAGCGAGGGGCGAGCACGTGCCTGGGTTTCACTCCTCTCTTCTCAGTCACCGCGTTGGCAGAGGGGGCCCCGGCCCTGCTGTCCCCCGCTGCTCCCGCGCAACGGCTGCGGGTTGCGTGGACGGACCGAGCGTGCCGTGGGGGCGGCAGCTTTTGCCCTTCCGCAGCACGGCCGTGGCTGTTGGGAGAGCACGCCTCGGCGGCATCCACTGCGCTCAGGAACAGTGTGCCCCGTGCCAAACCCAGCGTCCTGGCGGGGCTTCGCTGCAAACCGCTGCTGCCTTCGGAGAGCTCGGGCAGCTTAATTGTCTTGTTAAATATAAATGGGCTCGTGATTTCTTAAAACTGGAAGAGTGTGGAAAGCCATCGCGCAGAGGATAATACCAGCGGTCTTTAAAAATTAAAATCTGCTGTAGCCAGTCGTGGCAGCAGCAGCATTTGTCCTTTGGAGCCTGACTTTGATAGTCACTCATGGATGCTATAAACACAGAGGCTACGCTTGCAGCTAAGCAATAAAGCGACTGGTGCATTTCTTTTTGCTTTATACACCACTGTATTGATTTTGTAGTTTATTTTTTCTTGGAGGAGAAACTAAGGTATTGCGATTTCATTTAGGTACTGCATTATAATTTCCCCGATGATTTTGTCAAATGTTCCTGAAGGAGAACACCTTCTCACAGCGAGCAGGATTCAAAGACACAGAGCCGACTAATCCATACCTAATTGGATGAAATCGTTATGCACTTTCCCTCCTTTTGGAGGTTTTTTCAGAGTTCCTGGTTCCTTAGGGATCCTAAAAGCCACTGAAGAGGTTATTATAGTATGTCCTCGGGGATGTTTAATACCCTGGCCCTGTTCAGACATGCAAATAATCTAATTCAAAAGCTTCCTAATTAGCAAGCCAGCTACAGTTCTGGATAAGGGGGGTGGGGGATGAGAGAGAGAGAGAGACGTCTAAAAGGACTGTGCTTTTTCCTTTTATAGGCTGCTATTGTGCAAAAGGCAGCATAATGGATAAAAAGTAATTGTTCGGATTTTAATTGCGATCCACTATTTATAGTTTCGTTCTGTCGTCTGAATAACGAGGGGATTTTGTTCACCCGGCTCCCACTAAACACGCTGCAACTTAGTTTACGCAGAATGCAGCAGGCGCCTGGCGTTTCCTCCTGGAAGCACAATCTTGCATAGCAGAGATGGTCCAAGTAAAAGATGTTAAGCTCGCTAATGAATTAGCCATTTAATTAACATAATTAGGGATAATTATTTTCTTTTAATCTATTGCCAATTTTAGGACAATTAAACTAAACAATGGTGAAGCAGATCACAGAGGGTCCTGTGCAATCCTGGTACACGCTCTTGCCCTAAATAAAACATTGCTAAATGCGAGGGATGCGACGGTGGGCGAACGCGAGGGCGGGCTCCCGGCTCACCTCCGCGGTGCTGGTGCAGAGGCGCGACAGCCCGTGGCCCCCGCCTGCCAGGAGACCCCCCCACCTCTACCGAGGGCTTCTCCTGCCGGGGTGCGTGGCGACGGGCCGTGCCCACGGAGCGCAAGGCCGCCTTGCCGAGGGCGGACGCCTGGGAGGCAGGCCTTCCGCCAGCGCTTCTCAGTGCTGTCGTCGCCAGCTCTGCGCCCAGGCTGGTGCTGCGCTGAATCGCCTTGCAAAGTCCACGCAAAGATTGCGTTTACCAAGACCGCGTCAGGCGGCTGGTATGAAAGCACGCAGATACCTGTATTCTTTATGGATAAAACGTAGAGAAAAGCAACCATAAGGCTGACGCCGAGCCGGTACCGGTGTGGAGCAGAGGCATCCGCGACGCGGGAGTGTCGCAAAGGCTGCGAGATGCCCGGCCGCCTGCGGCTCTGCCCTGCCTCGGCCAGCCTGGCTCCGCCGGCCCGCGGGCTGGCTGAAGGGCGCCTTGGCGCTTCCGTAACCCCTCCGCCAAACAGAAATATTGATTATGAGGCAACAAAGTATTTCTTCAGTGTTGGGGCTCTATTCTCCTAACAGAAACAAACCAAACCAAAGCAAAGCAAACCAGACCCCTCACCCCAAACAAACCTGGCTGGAAACAGTAATGTTTGGGTAATGCTGATGACCAAAAATTTACCAGGTCCTTGTGTTCAGTAGTGGATTGCCCTAGGCAACTTACACGCAGGCCTACCTTCACGATCTGTCTATGAAGTGCCTGAAGTTCAGTAGCTTCCGTTTTCCTCCAATGCTTCCTCAGGAGCATTCTAAGCAGCAAAAAAAAAAAAAAAGTTTTAAAGTTTTAAAGCATGAACCTGCTCCTCTGCCTGACAAACCCCAAGTGCCAAGGCTTCTCAAAGCCTTCCTCTCTGTGCAGTAGCCAGGGCGCGCAGCCAAAGGACCGGGAGGACACCACGCGCCACGCCGGCCACCTCGGCAGGGAGGGCTGCGGCAGGGGGAAGGAGCAGGGACAGCATCGACCCGCCTGGCTCCAGCGCCAACAGGGAACGTCATCGGTTATCTGCCGCCGAGCACCACGTCCTGCGCTTTGGGTGCTGAACTCAGGCTCCCTGCGCGCCGCGGCACCGGTCCTGCCCTTGCTGTCCCATCCCTGCCAAGACCGCCTTCACCAGCGACTCCCAACACGCGGCTCGGGGAGGGTGGGCAACCGCGGCACCTACCTTTGACCCCCCTCCAGCCTGCACCCCATGCACCCCAACCTCCACCCGCCCGCTTGCAGGCGGCGACGCTCAGAGGCGGCGATTTTCGGCCAAGTACCGGGTTTTGCCAAGCCTGTCCCTCCCAGCGATGTGCACTCTGCTGCACGTGGCACTGCTAGTCAGTTCATTATCCTATTAGATTCCCACACAGCACCTGCTCAATTGGAGCCTCGTGTGCTAGCAATTAATATGTTATGCCCTGATTAATTAGCAGGGTTAATTATGATTGCTGTTGCTTAAACCTGTGTAGAGAGAGATGGCATCGTGTTGCTGTGACTTGCAGCGCGGAGGATGCACCCCTGGGAACCGGGACCAGCGCGTGTTAGCGGCCGCTGTCCCCGCGGGACGCGCTCGCTTGTTCCTGTGGCACTGTGAGCTTGGGAGTCGTGTCCCTGCTCGCTCCGATTAGTGCTTCCTTAAAGGGTGGCATCTCCCGGCTCCTTGGTGAGGAAAACGAACGCAGCGGTTGGTCCCGCAGGCACTGAAGGGACTGTGGCCTCCTGTGTACTTGCCCACATTTTGTCCAGCGTAACTGCGAAGTGAGCTGTTTGGAAGGTAAGAGTGCGATCGCCAACTGGTGCCAACCCCAGCCTCGGCAGGTGCTCTGGGCGTTCACAGAGTGCAGAAGGCTCCGGCCAGCGTCCGCGGGCACGAGCGCCGGTGCCCAGAGCAGGGAGCCGCAGCCGAGCGCCGCTCCGGCTCGCAGTGGGGAGAGCTGGACGAGAGCAGTGCGGCCATGGGGCCAGGGGGCACCTGGGGAGGAATTTCTCAGCTCCGCGGTCGCAAAAGCTGGGTGAGAACAGCAGGGTAGGCTCAAATCCTGCGCACCGCTGAGCAGCACCGCTTTCCCCTTAAGCTTTTGGTTTGCCCGTGTGTGAAATAGTGAGACTTGGGGCGTTTTTGGCAGTTGTGAGTGAGAGATGACCACCCTTCTCATTGACTTATCCTTTTGAAGCGATCATCACTCATTTCTCTTGGGAAGAGAATGTGAGGCTCTGGTAAATAATATAGGGTTGTGTATTTCTTTATCTCCCATAGCGCGTTGTCTCCTACATGCTGTTCTGTTCTAACAACATCCATCAAGACAAATGCGTACCTGAGAACAGCCTCCCTCAAACCTCAGAAATCTTTTTCTGAGGTCACAAACTATACAGAGAAGACAAAGAAGAAACAAGAAGGAAATTGCGCAAACAATTAAACATTTTTTTTCCGGAGACATCGAGGATTCCCCTTGTCTGCACAAGGCAAGCACCCAAATAAGAATGCCACCTCTCAAACACGAGGCAATCTATTATTCTCAGAGCAGTAACATGATACATTATCAGCCACCTTATCCTAGCAAAATGTATCATTACCTGCACTTTCTGCACTTTCCAGATCAATCCACTTTAAAAATGTAGTAATATAGAAGGGTATTAGGTACTAGAAAACTCATTATGAAAATGGCGCACTCAAATTCTTTAAAGGTGATATTTCATAAAATATACTATGCCTAGCTCTTGGCTCAATCATTCTTTTTAATAGCTCCATAGCAGCCAGAAAATAAAGTATTCATGAAGATTGAAGAAGATGATCCCATGAACTTCAATTTAATTGGTGCAAATTAAAACGATCCATCTTTTCACGCTGCCCGTCTATCTCCAATCATCAGTGCACCGCACGTCCAGCACCCTGATTACAATTATCTTTTAATAGGAAAACTTGTCACTTTTTGTGTGATTTACATAAGCTTGCACAAACTTACTGGTATCATTTAGGGTTGGAATGCACGGGTTTTTTTCATTCAAGTCCCCTGATACAGTTCGGGGCGGAGGGGGGGGGCCCAGAGGTGAGGCGAGCTCTTGGCAGGGGGCTCATTTACTGCACTTACAGCCCGGACTTGGGCAAGAAGAATGGCAGAGAGCAGCCTTCACTACGTCTTCATTCACCAGACCTCCCCCCAAAGAAGTGCTAATGCAGCCGGATTTCATGGTGTCTTTGCAATGACCACTGCAATTACGACACAAAAACCTAGATGACATTTTGACTTTTAATTAGGAGGGAAATGGTGCTGGTCCCTGCTGATGGCTCTCTCCCCCCTCCAACCGCTCCTCGCGCTCCCATCCGGAGAAGGTACCCTGCAGGGTTTAATAAGCCATCAAATCATAGTGGTGTGGGACGTATTCTCAAGAGTTCAAATAAAATTACCATAAATGTATGTTTACTGTTCCTGGCCTAGCGTCTGGGATCCGGCTGAGGGCCCTCCAGCCAGGAGCAGCGGAAAGGACCCACAGTATTAATTACGGCTACTATCATTATTGCTGTTTTCTTTGTGATGGCCACAATCCAGCAGCGAGGAGGCTGCAGAATGATTCATTGCCCGGAGCCATTTATGTATAATATCTTTCAATTTTGTTTCCTTATCTTTGAAAGGCAACCGTCCTTATCACAGATGGCTTCCATGCCTTAAGATGTTGTGAGATTTAGCTCTGTCTTCTGCGGCTAGGTTTTTCCACGCACTGAAATAATTAGCATTGTTTAGCTTCTGTCCGCGCATCCCCCGATAACATTAACCCTAAACGAGAGGTAGGCCACCCGAGAGCAACAGACGCGACCTTCGTGATCTTGCTGATCCTGCTCACACCTCTATGGCGCACGTGGAGGGACGGGTTTTAATCAGCACTAATTTCCAGCTCCCTCTCCTCCACAGCAGTGGGGGGCATCTGGAAGCGCCTCGCTGCAGCGCACACCGGGGTCCCTGCAGGGGTTATCAGCGTGTGAGTATTAAACTTTTTAGCACATCCACTGCAAAGCAATTTTGAGGATTCCTTTGCTGCCGGAGTTCAAATGAGACTCGTGGCTGATCTCATTAAGCGCATGAATATTAAATAGGATCGTGCTCGAGCAGGATGCTGCAGAAATGAACATTTTTTCCTCTCAGCCCAGCACTCGGCGCAGCTGCTGGTGCTGCAGACTCACGTCTCGGTGTGGGGGGCCGGTCCCACCTCCCATGGCGGTGGGGCAAGAGGGTCCCGGAGCCGCTGCCCTTGCTTCCGAAAGGCAGGGCTGTCCACCATGCCGCGAGCTGCCGGCGGAGCAGGAGGGCGGACAGCGTGAGGCCTGCAGTCCTGGGACGAAGGGATTTGGGGAGGGTGTGCCGTGGCAGAAGACACCCCCACGCCTTCCCCGCACCGCATCATGATGGCAGGGGCAGGTTGGTGAGGGACAGCGGGGGGGCGGTGGCGGGGGGTGCAGCCCAGCTCCCCTCCTGCCCGCACCCCGGGCCGCCCCACTGCCCGGTGCCCTCTGGACACTGCTCCCCAGGCAGCTCCCTGGAGCCCTCCACATCAGTCTTGTGTCACAGCAAACAGCGCCGGTCGCCGTGACCCAAATAAACTCCAATCCACTTGATCTATCAGGGAAATGCGCGGCACTGACCTGCCATAAATCCCCGGGGCCGCGGGAGAGCCGGCCGGCACCTACTCCCTCCTCACCCCGGCCTGCCGCCCACCTGCCGCGCTCCCCGGTAAGCAGGTAATCATGAGCTGCCACAGAAAGGTGACCCATTACCGTGATGGATTTGGTGTGAAAAACAAATGGACTGAGACCTGCGGATTGCTGTCCTTACTGCACCTTGGCCTTTTGTTCTGTCATATCAATATCCGCACGGGGCCTCATTACACGCCACTCCCGCGCCGTGACGGGAGCGCAGGGTCAGCGCCACGCACCGTGCTCGGCTGCGCGGGCGGCCCTCACCCCGGGGGCACGCCGCGCGCTCCTCTGCTGGGCACTGCCTGTGAGCCCGCAGCCCCGCGTCGCCGGGTCCCGCAGCCCCTGCCATGCCCGCGGGCCTCCCCGCGGCCTTCCCCTCCGGCACCAGTGCCTCTCCGCCATTCACACGTGCAGGGTCAGCACGGACATCGCGCCCGCTGAGTAAATCCAGGGACGTGATCCAGTTTTATTGTGTTTTCTTCGCACCCTGGTGCCCCGAGGGTGGGTGGCAGGCGCGGTGCGGG
>VZSC01016172.1:80702-132303 GCA_013398225.1 Steatornis caripensis | reverse complement strand
CCCGGGGAGCCTGCCGTGCCGCGCCGCGCGGGGAGCAGCTGTTCCTCACCAAGCCAAGCTCCGTGCTATTTGCTCAACATGGAAGACAAGAAGTTAAAAGAAGGGAAATGTTTTACACCATATGCCAACCCAGCAATACAAACAATTCGATAATGCATCAGTAACATTTTTAAGTGCTGCTGAGCAGACTTGCTCTGTCCTCTCCTGGTGAGGCTCAGCCCTCTCAATGGCGAATGGGCTCCGTCTCTCCAGCCGCCGAACGAGCTGCCAGCACTGAACCGTGCCCCGAACGCGGTGCAGCCCCGCCGCCCGGGCACGCTCGCAGCGGCACCCCGGGAGCCTGCTGCAGCCGGAGGAGCCCAAAGCCTTGCCAGGGAGCGAGAGGTGTAGGGACGTCTGCCGTCACTGCGGGAGGAGGAGGAGGAGGAGGAGGAGGAGGAGGAGGCAGAGCCGGCAGAGCTGACCTTGAGGCTGCCCGAGACTGACCCTGAAGCAGCGAGATTCTCCATTCTGTTCACAGGCACTGTCATCTCTCACCTTGCAGAGAGCGCTCTCCTTGCCCATTTATCATCACAAATGTTTCTATTTAGGCTTATTTGTTTGTACAGTTAAGCCCTGTTACATTTACACCAAGAAGAAGGACAAATTGTGATTTTATCCAATGTTAGATCATATCACTCCTTGCTACAACATTCACAGCATTAATAAGGATAAAGGGAGACTTTGGAGAAATCCAATAATACAGCACATGTGATAACGGCCCAGCGGAAGGGCTCTGGGGAGGGAGTGCAATTCCACAGCGGAGACTCTGCCACGGATATTCCCCTCGTGCACACCTTGCGTTGTCTCGCCAGGAAGGGATTTCTGAACTGGCCGAGTGTGGCTAACGCGACTCCAGTGACGAGGTCCGGCTCATTAACGAGCATTAGTCTGGAGCCCTTCGTTTCCTGAAAAATATCTTGCTTTTACACAAAGCGCTGGATGCCTGTAAGGTTCCCAGCTCTTCCCACCAGCACTCACCGGGTACAGAAACGTGCTTTTTCTAATAAAGACAGAAGCGGTGGCAGAAACACGGCAAAACAACGGCAGGTCTGGGAAAACAGAGCACACAAATACAGAAAGCAGAACCCAGGAAGCACGCTGGCCCGTGAGGACGCAAAGCTGCTGCCAAGTTCACGAGAGCAGCTCTCAAGCAAGACCCCAGCGAGGGGCATCCCCAGGAGCCCCGCAGCACTCACCGCTGCCAGGCAACGCGGTGCCCGCTCCACAGCTGTGCATTGCTTGACCTACGGCCACCTCGGCCCCGACGCGACAAGGACCGGGAAGCACCTGTGCGCTTGTCTGCAGCAGGAACGCCTTCGCTAGCACCTCTGTGCTCCGAGCCGTCCGGCTGCAAGCCGCTCCCGGCCCAGGAAAACTCATTGCCCTACGACACCTGCGTCAGGAGCAGCTCCTGCCAGGCACCGGAGCCCGCGTGCACATCAGCCCGAACTCTTATAAATGCTCCATCTGATGGAAAAGTTTCCTGGGGGACTGGCAACTTTTCCCCGTGGAAAGCCCACAGTGGATGCAAGTCTGTAAGAAAAAAACCCTTCCCTAATCCCGTGCTGCAAGAAGTACCTGCTCAGGCCGGCGTCCCGCTCGGAGGAGCGGCTGGGGCCGTGCGCAGGCTTCCTCCTGTCTCCCCCTCGGCAAAACGCTCGCCAGCAGCGCCGGGCAGGGGGGCGGCAGCCCCGGGGTCCCTTCTGCGGGCGGCTGTGCCAGAGCACGCTGCGCCGCGCCGGCTGTGCCTGCGAGCTTTGGCCTGGGAGTTCCTGCCTCAAACCAATCATCATTTATGTTATCCTTACAGACGAGGGCACAGACCATCAATCATTCTTCCTAGTTAGACACAATCATCAGCCAGATTTGTCTTGTTTAGCTGAAATACATACACAATAACTACACAGCCCTGAAGATTGTCAGTGGATGTTTTGCTAATCCTGCACGCTGAGCCCCCTCGGTCCCCGCATGAGCTTTTAAGGGGCCAGGTTTGGCTCGAAGTCTGCTCTCCTCCACGCCAACACATTTTCTAAGAACACGACCGCTGCTTCAGAGCAACTCCAGCCATTTCCAGGAGCAGAAGACTGTGCCAGGCGTCTGGCAGAGCGCGGGCCGAGCAACCCTTGCTGTCACCTCTTGCAAAACGCTCATTCCTTAATTAGGGTTTCAAACTAGCACCCGCGATTCCTGCGCGGGGTGAGGGAGGCTCTGCAGATCACCCAGGGCCAGCGGCCGTGGGGACACGTGGAGGCTGCGCGGGTCGGTGGGCACAGCGAGAAGGGGCCGCGGCACCCGACAGCGCGCCTGGAGCTGCCGGGACGGGCTGGGTGACGCCTCCCTCACGGAGAGGCCCCGCTCGTGGCAAGTCAGCGCTGGCTACCGCGGACGCCGCTTGGCTACAGCCGGGTCCTGCTTCCCATGGGCGCTTCCCTTTCAGTGCGTTCTCAGCCTGCTTTGCTCCTGACCACGACGGGCTTGCCCGGAGCCAGCCTTTACGGGAACGCCCGTACCATACCCAGGCGGGCACGGGGATGGCAAATACAGCCCCGGTGGGGAGCGAGTGCTGTCAGACCGCTACGAAGTCTCCTCTCAATGCACACATATTTCCTATTCTTTTTATGATCAGCTAAAGATTTCTTTTGCATCTGCCAAGGAACTATTTTCACAAATAAGTATGTAAATCCTCTGTAAATGTATGCTAATTACTTATTTTAATTACAATGTAAATAAGTAATTACAGAATAATTTTAAAGTATTTACATGGGGGTTGTGTGATTTAAAAGCTAAGTTGTTGGAAGTACAAAAACTATAAATTTTACAGTAATTATATCACTATTTATACACTGTGGCCAAATACCGTTTCCATGTGCTTCTTAGGAGATAAATAAACGCGTAATTCCCCAGTAAATACGGCATAATAACAAAACTATCGCACGTTTGTTTTTTCCCTGTTAAGTGAAAAATGCCCATACACTAAAACAAATTCAAGTTGAGATTTTTCACAAGGATAACGAACATTCACCCATCGGATCCTGAGGAAGTTCTCAAGCAGAAGAAGAAAGGAAAATTCTGGAAGAGGTTTCTCAAGAGGGGGCAAGTATAAAAGGAGGAAAAACGACACAAGGGCAACGTGGGGCAAAGCCCGCTGCCGGCACCCTCGCCCTTCCCCTCATCGCTCAGGGGCCGTGGCGCTGGCGGCCCTGGCTGTGCCGGATGTTTCTGCCGGGTCCGGTGGGTCTGTGCCGTGCCAAGGCTGCCGGGCGCGGGGCTCCGGGGACCCTCCCCGGCCCCGGCTACTGCCTCGCTCGGCTGCTGTTTCCTGCAAACGCTGACGCGGGAGCAGAGCTCGGCAGGAAATTGGCAATCAAAAGGTGAGTATATAAACAGTTAAATTATATTTCCTGTGGGGTATTTTTTATTAATTTCATTGCAATAATATGTTAAACACCAGCACTGTGAAAATTAGTGTTAATGAACATTAAATGTGTTGGACAATTTAAATGGTGTGTATATATCACATCTCTTATTATTGGGATTGGCCCGGTGGTAATATCCTTTTATCGATCCTCTGCCTTTCTCCTTGTCTCTGTCCCTGTGGAAGTGGTCGTGAAGGACACCGTAAGCACACAGCTATCAGAGACATAATCTTTTAGCACTTTAATAACACAGTGAGCAGCCATCGCCTACCAGCCCTTAATAACTGTCTCCGTCAGCTCTTTAGAATTTGCAGATTGCAGAGTCCTTCTAAATCTTCCCTGAAAAGGCCAGGCGCGTTAACGAGCCTACCTGGGCCCCAGCTGCCGGCGTCCTCACGCTCCTCCCTCGGCCCGCGCCGGCTCTCCCCACACCGCCTCCTCCCCAAAACAGCTATTGCGCAGCCTATTCGGCGTCAGGAAGATACAGGGATCTATATATAGATTTTGTATTCCAGCTTGCGGTACTCTGCTTATGCCCATGCGTGCAGCTTGCCTCTAAGAGCTGCCGTTAATTAGCTTTGCACCGTAACACAGATTTAAAAGAACAGGTGTGGGCGGCAGGTTAGCTACCGCGGGCTCATTAAGGCCGAAGACAGATTTCTCCGTAGCACGCGCGCACGTGTGCGGTGTTCCTCCGGAGCCGCTCTGCTCGGCCCCGGCTGCTGCAGAGGCGAAGCGAGAGCCTGCGCGCACGTGAACCTGCGCCGGGGGCCTCTCCTCCCCTCTCGCGCAGCGACTTTGACTGCAACCCAAACGCTCCCTGCGGAAGAGCCGCGCGCCGTTGCTGCCGCTTCAGTTACGAAGTCAGGAGCGCTTTAACGTTCTGCCACACGGGAGCTAAGGCTGCCCGTCGGTCCCCAGGTCCCCGCTCCCTGCGCGCTGCCACGCAGTCGCGCCCGCCTGCTCGCGGAACCCGGGCCCTTCTGAGGCAATGCAAGGCCTGAGCCTCACCCGGTGCTCAGAGGGCTCGTCCTCTGTAGCTGGACAAATATTTTCTTTTCAGCCGGTAGGCAACGGGCGACCCCGGATGATGTAAAGCTGGCACTGACAGCAGAATTACGAGTTTCCTCACCGGCTCTCTCCCGATGCTCAGCAGTGCAACGCAGGTGCTTCACACACGCAAATCGCACTCCCCTGCACAATGCCGCTGTACGGTTGACGTGCCAATATTATCCCTGTTGGGGAACCACTGTATTTTTATGCCTCCGCACTCATCTTACATCTAAGTTTTGCTAATAACTGGATTTGTGCAGTTGCACAGCTTTAAAAGAACAGGTCAAGGGGAAAATTGGTATGTGTTCGGTAACTCTGAGTACCTGGATTAAGATGCTTTTTTTCCCTCCCAGAACGCTTCGCGTTTCTATAGCCTTGCACATGTTCCAAGCACGGGCCCCACGCAGTTGCATTCCTGGTGGGATTATATTGCTACTCCAAAGGATTTTTTAAAATTAATGATAAAACGGCTGTGAGATCTGCGGGATGTGAGCATGCCTACCTGCACCAAAACCTCTCCACGGCTGGAATTAGTTTGGTTGCAAAATTCCTTTGAGTACGAGCAAAGACGGAGCTTCCAAGCAGTGAACCTTCCCTACGCTGTGGTCGATTTTCAGGGAGTTTGTAAAATGTCCTTTCTGAGGACGGGGTGAGGCAATTTCAAGCCTTTGGCCTGGAGTACAAAGGAGCGCAGGTTTTTTGAGCAAGGGATTATAAAAATTGTTTAAATAACAGTGTGTCTTTGCTGCAAGCCTCTTCTCACACAGGAATCTCCCAAAATTATCTGTATGGCTCCTGATGCATTATCTGCTTGTTCGCCACTCTGTAAAGAACTTATGTGGGGGGAAGCTTCAGGGAAATCCTGCCCAGGAAGGGCAGCCGGCAGCCGGCCCGCTGTGCGCAGGGGCTCTGTTTTGCAGCCATCGCCTGGAAGCGCAGGCAGCGTTTGTAATTGTAATTTTTCTTTCTAAATTTCTGCTTTATAAAGAATTAAATTTGTTTCATTGTTGGAGATTCATGTCCAACGTTGCAGAGTAAATTTAATGCACAGTGGCTACACTTTAAAGTGTTTTAGTTCCTAAAATGCATAAAAATAAATAGGAAAATCAATGCTTTTGTTAATATTCTGTCATTTTTACACACTTTAAAATTCACAGCAGCTCTAAAAGCACACCACAAGCGTAGTGGGCTCTGGTTTGGTAAGCAGCTGAAGATGCTGAGCAGACAAAAGTTACGTTAGGAAGTTTAAGCCTCTGAGTTTTGAAATCCCCTGGTTCACCCGTGCAAGCGGGGCCTCGGGGCTCCAGCAGCCTCCTGGCATCCTCCAGGAGCGAGCAAGGCGCGCGGCTGGGACGGCCACGGGCGCCCCAAGGCCCCCTCCCAACAGGGACTCGCCATCGCCCCAGCCGGGAGGGCACGCGGGGCAGCTCCCCGCCCGCCCGGGGCGCAAGAGACCCCAAACGCCGCGGGGGCCGGGAGCCCTTCCCCAGCAGCTGGGCGAGACACAGGAATGGCAGCGTTTGTTTGCGCAGCCCCGGGCTCACGGCGGTGGCCTCGAACGCCTCCTCCCGCGCGCAGCCCAGGCACAGCACACGTGGCACCCCCGGCGCGGCCCCTCCCCACGGCGAGGGCTCTGGCGTGGCCGTGTCTCTGCCCAGGGTTTGGGACTCAGCGCCGTATGGTCTCGTTTGGTCTCAAGGTTTTTCAGCAGCACGTTCCAGTCGCGTAATTGCTTTACCGGGCTGTCCCATGAGACGCAGCACGGAGGCACCAAACTGCAATCTATAACCCTGTTATAACATTGAAATGCTCATTATTGAGTCAGGCCTCTTTCTTGGGCAAAAAATGGAGGGCTTGGTGGCATTAGCCTTGTTGTGGGTTTGCAATTTGACATTTCTTCTGTCCATGAAGGGAAAAAAATATTCCATCAGAATAATATGGGGACAATTAAAAGCGAATAAACCAGAAAATTTCAAACTTGGCTCGTGGAAATCTACCATGCGCGCGGTTAAGATTCCCCCTCTAGAAAAATAATCGTGTGAATTCAAGCAATTAGAGAGGTAAATATCCTCCCCTGGTACGCAAACAAAAGGATCCACAATGAGACAGAAAGCCGAAGTAGGAAATCCCATTTTCTTTGTGACTTTTTAAACCGCACAGTGTTAACAGCCACATGGAAAATCTTTCTCATTAACACCTAGGGCTCAAGGGAAATGTTGTCGACGAACGCCTTATTGCATATAACCCCAAACCCTTTAGGACCTTGAGACGCTCAGACGAACTGGAGTAATGACCTGGAAATAGTCCTCTGGGCCTGCTGCAATAATGATGTGGCTGGCTGTATTTTTTTAATATGAGGAAAGAGATTAAAGAAAATAACAGCCCTGCTTGACTCGTTCATTATTACTGAGGTGAAGTGACCACTAAGAAATGATGACAGAAACCTTGCTCACCAGTCACCGGGACCCAAATGGGGCTGCGAAGGTTTCACACGCTGCCTGCCTGAAGGCAGCATAATAAATTCAGACATTATCTGATATGGATGTATCATAATGAAAAATAAATTTGCAAAACAGTCTGATATGAGTTAATCCATAAAGTATTTTATTACTTCATTTTCTTACATGGAATCCATCACGCATTTTTCTGGCAGCACATTTTTAATTACTTTTAATTTAAATATATGCATCCGCTGCTCAAATTGTTTTTGACACTGGTAAATTTTTTTTTTTTTTTTAAAAAGAGCAATTATTGTCCCTCTCCACCTCCAGACTCCCCCGCGCTCCTTCCCCTGCAGACTGCGCAGCGCGCCGGCAGCCCTGGCCCGGCACAGGGAGGCTTCTGCCAGTGAGGATCTGGCCCCGAGCCCCAGCGAGGCTGGCGCAGGCGGTGCTGGGTGCCCAGAGCTCCTTCCCCGTTGCTGCCATCTTGCTTAGGGGCTGCAGAAACGCCGCTGCCCCCTCTGCCAGCTGCGCCTGGACCCTGGGCGTCCGGCGCCTTGGCCTCGGCGCTGGGCAGGGGCGAGGGGACGTAACAACCGCACTTGGCGCATTCATTACTACTGATGCAAAAATGACCATTAAGGAATCATGGCAGAGACCCTGCTCATTTGTGGCTGGGACAAAGCACAGCTGCCCGGGGCTGCCTAATGAAATCTGAAACCATCACATTTATTTGTCATATGGGTGTAACGCATTTGCTGAGCACTCTAATAAATGTAATAATCCAAATATTCCTCCAGTTCTTCTAGAAAAAATACACTTATTGCCTGTGAAGCCTCCTAATAACGTTTCTTAATCGTTTCCCCGCCTGCCGCTCTCCCTCGCCGTGCTGGGAGAGGGAGGTTGCCACCAAGAGTTGGAGCCCAAACTCTCCTCCGGCGTGAGCAGAAGGGCTGAGCGAGAGCGGCTGCCGGAGCGGCGCTGGCAGCTGACACAAACCTGGGGTTTTATCCACGTACGTTGCTCTGAAATAAACCCCGAGCTTTTCCATTTCTTGCGAACGCAGCGAGATTCGTATTTTGTGCCGGTGCGTGCTGCCCACAGCAGTGAATGGGGAGTGGGGGTGATGTGTGCGGGGCAGGAGCCCCTGACAGCCCCTGGCGAAGGTGAGAGCCCATCACGGCCCGGCTGGCGCTCCCGGTCTCACTGATGCCAGCGACAGCCATGAGTGCCCCCGCCCGCGGGGGCTCTGCCGTGCCATCCTGGCTGCCGGTGGGAGACCATGAAGCCAGCGCTCCGGCGGCGCCATGCCGCGCTGCACCATGCTGTGCCATGCCGTGCCATTCCGTGCTGTGCCACACCATGCCACGCCACGCCACGCCACGCCGACCAGCTGCTCGGCCGGCCCGCGCCAACGGCTGTGCAAGGCTCCAGCTCCTGCCTGGCAGGAGCTGCGTCAGCCTGCCCGTCCCCCTTCCGTCCCGGCCTGATTAGCCATGACCCGGCGCAGGGAGCACGCACCACATCTGGCCCAGGCCCCTGTAAACAATTAAGCCGTGTTTGATGCCAGCTGTTTGCTTACAATTGCAGAACGGTGCTCAGCAGCTCTCTGGAGGGCCCTGTGCGAGGCCATGGGGTCACTGCCGAGAGCTGCCGCGGGGCCGTGGGGCCGAGGCTGTCCCTGCCACCCGGCGCAGCTCGTTGCCGCAGCAGGTTGTGCTCGACTCGGGGATCGGCACCGTGCCCAGCCCCTCGTGCCCCCCAGTCCCCTGTGGGGCCTGCGCAGGGCCTGGGCGGGCGGCGGGGCGGGGAGGCACCGGCACAGCGGCTCAACGCGCAGAGCGAGCGCGGGGCTGGGCGGCAGGGCTCAGCGCCACGCGCTGCTCACAGCACACACCTACAAAGCCGCTCCAGCATCGGACTGGTTTCCATTTCGCTGCACTCACAACTAAACAGCGTTCATTTCAAATTTTCTTTAAAATCTTCCTTGAAATGGCCTTTTACAATTGAGAGACAGCTCTCTTCTTTTTAAAAATGAAACTAAAGAAAAGTTTTTTGACTATGAAACCCCATAGGGTTTCCAAGGGAGCAAATGAGCCGCAAACACTTTCCCAGCCTAGGGGATGTTTTACACGGGAACGCTCGGAGCCAGAAAGCACCAGTTGCTCTGTTTGCCACCAGTTCGCTCTGGCACGTCAGAGGTAGTCGGGCGTCCGCTGCCAGCGAACACGGGGTGGGTCTGTGAGCCAGGGAGGGGCCTTCGGTGCCTCTGCTGATGGCCCATCTGCAAAAATGCCAAAATTCAAACGTCTCCTGTAGTCCTTTCCCATACCCAGCGGGTTTTCCCACACCGGTAGAAGCAGGAGGCAGACCCTCGTGTTAGCAGAGTGTGAGCTAGCATTTCACACACCACCACGCCAAACAGAACTTTGATATGCTAAGCAAATATTGAACTTTATTGGTTTAATTTAATTAAAATTTATTAACCTTTTATTAAACACAAACCCTCATTAAAATTCTCATTCGTGTCTCCTACAACAGCACAGCCATACTCTCATTTCCAAGCTCATTAAATATCACCCAAAGAGAGCCTATTTCTTGAGCACTGATTGTTGATAAACTATAATATTAACCCAGGCATGTCCCAGAGACTTTGGGGAGAAGACGAAACGCAATCCAAACACGAGCCCTGGTGCCGTTGTTTGGAAAGGAAACCTAACAGAGGAACAAAGGTCCAGCCTCAGCCCCTGCTGCGGCACAGGGACCTGTGGTTGTGCAGCCAGGCTTGGGGACGCCGTCCAGAAACAGCACCATCTTCTGCGGAGCAGCATGAGGCTCAGCGCCCTCATGGCAGGGGCTTTACGTTCAGCTCGTCTCCGACGGCGGCGCTCAGCCCCGGGGCCACCCACTCCCTCCTGCCCACAGGTCTCCCCTTGCCGCCCGCCCGCCGGCAGGTCCTGCAGCCGGGACAGCCCTCGGCAGCGCCCGGCAGGGCTGGCAGCGGGGTCAGCTCCAATGGTGCCCGGCAAAGGTACCCGGCGTGACACGAGAGCCCCCACAGAGGTGAGGAGCCGGGCCCCAGCCCTGCGCCCCCAGCACAGTGCTGCTCCCCGCACGCGCCACCGACTTGGCGGTGATTTAACAGACACGGCTGCTGCGGCGCCAAGATCTGCTGAGGGGGTGCGTGTGCCCTCATGATGCATGATGTACCTCTGCTCTACACCTTTCTGCCTCTGCCCCAGAGATCAGCGAGGGGACCTGACAGCCCAGGATCCAAACCCAGCGGAGCCCTGCTAACCGCAGCGCCGCAGCCACGGCAGTGCTCAGCGAGCCCAGCCCTTGTGCTCGCGCTGAAGCACGCGGAGGGAACGGCAGTTTGGGCAACTGCCGTCACGGCCCTGGCAAGAACGTAAGGGTGGCTGGTCAGCGGGCGAGCCGAACAGACCAAGGTGGCAGAAGGGGGAGGCTGGGTGGCAGCCAGAGGCACGGGCAGCGGTGGGCAGCCACAGGCAAGGACAGTGCTGGCAACACAGAGTTGCCTGCCCTGCCTCCACAGGGGCCGGGAAGGGGCCAGACCGACGAGCACGGGCTGCACACTGCTTTGCAAAGGGAGCTTTGCGGCAGCCTCTGCTGAATTACTCATGGATCAACATCCCCTCGTCACACGTCGTTTTATTTGAGAGTAAATGAAGCACAAAGCCCGACACTCTCTGTGGCAGCTGTTGGGGTTAATCTTGGGGCCCACGGATCACTCCAGACTGCAAAATAAAAAGTGGGGAAAGCCTCATTTAGGGGCTGCGCACTTTCCGCCACGCAGCGTCAGCCACGGTTACCGTGGCCCGCGGCCGGGTACAGCCCCGTTCCCTGGCCAGCCTCTGGGCTGGTGTCCCACCAGGGCTCCCACGGGGCACCACAGAAGCACCCGCAGCAGCGGGGAGCGAGGATGGCCGTGCTCCAGGTGTTGGGAGTGAAACCCAGCTATTGCCCTTGGCTCTGTTGGGGCTCCCTGATATACTCAGCTCCTTTCGGAGCAGCCTCTGCCCACCGAGGTGCACATGGTCCGCCACGGGCAGTCACGCCTCAGGGCACAGTCGGCACCTCTGCTCTCACACAAGAGCAGCTCAACACCACTGCTGCTCCAGGGCAAGGCAGAGACACCGCTGCACCCTGGAGCAAGGTGGGGCCAGCCCAGGAGCCCCCGGCATCCCTCTTGGCGTGACCCCTCTTTGCCTGATTAGCGAAGACACAGCCATTCCTCCTCAAAGCCTGGAAGCAGCACTCCGGTTGGAGAGGGAGCAGGGGTCCGCAGGTCAAACGCCCGGAGCCCCGATGAATATGGAGGAGTGCAGGGCAGGTAATTGATTTCAGGGAAGTGGGAAAGGGGCAAGCGGTGACAGAGGTCTGTGGGACCGGGGGATCCGTCAGGAAGGGCAGCAGGGGAGAGCAGCTGCGTTTCTCGCAGGGGGGAGCGGGAGGACAGGTGTCCACGGAGACCGGGCTGCACAAGGGCTTAATAAAACAGGATCTGTCCAGTGCGTTGCAGCTTGCTTGGTTCCTTCATCTCCTCCTTCGGCTGGAGCATCTCTGTTTGCAAGCGTTTCCCCCAAAAATGATGAGACTGCAGGAGTTCGGACAGAACCACTGGGTTGTTTCACGCCCTTTACAAAGCCAGGTCTTCTGTTTCAGCATCCGGGGACAGCTTTGGAAATCTTGTCCCGTGTGTTCCTAGAGCTTTGCTCCTTGTCATGCGCTGGTCAACCCAAATCCCAGCCACGGAGTGCCGGCTGTGAAGGTGCCTTGGGCCTTCCCCAGTCCCCAGCCCTCTCCCTTCTTGACTCCAGAGTTTTCCAGTTTTCCATTAATACAATGAGCAGGTCTTAAAATTTGTGGCTGCCACCTCCGGATTGCACAGCCATGGGGAAGAGGCGGCCCTTCTACAAGCGCTGGAGAAGCTTGTGCTGCAGTCAGCTCGCTGTTGGGTTCCCAAAGCAACTCGGCGCGTGGGCGCCTGCCAACACCTCGTGCCAGGCAGCGGTGCGAGTGTGGGACCTGCCCTAAAGGGTGGTGCTGGCTTGGTGCACAGCTTGACCTTGCTTATGGCAGACAAATTCATGTGCAATAGCCATAAAGAAAAGATATGTTAATTGTGCCACATAAAATCTGTGATTACGCTGGCTAATCTGTCAAAGCTGGGAAATATTGACTATTGTGGAAGGGAACCATTTGCTACCGCATCTGTGGAGCTGAGGCGAACGCTGAGCGGCTCCAGGCCACTGAAAGCATTTGCAGTAGGAGGGAGACCAGAGCTACACAGAGGAGCAGAGGCCGCGTGGCTCCGGAGAAGGGGCAGGACTGCGGCGGGTCCAGCAGACTGACGGGTGTCTTGAGACATTTTCCCCTGGAGAGTCGGGCACACCCCAGTCACCAGCATGGATGCTGTTGTCATCTAGCGGCTTCCATGGATGGACGCTCACTAGCAACGAGGAGGGCCAGAGAGGTTTAGAGAAGGCAGTGGGATGCTGGCATGCTGTGGTTCACCCCGTGCTTGCACACTCTGGAGCGCACGCGGTGCCAGCAGTCGGTAAGTAACCCACCCTTTCCGCCTGCAGCTGCAGCATCGTACACAAGGATCGCTTCACTTGCTTGTTTGCAGGCTGGTCCAAATCTGACATCTCGTCCTAGATCCTACAAAAGCTGCTCATGAGCTGCTAGGGACATATTTTAGGTATCTTTATCCTACCACAGCAGAATGACCCAAGCCCATAAAAGATTTTGTAATTGATACGGACTGGGTACGTGTATATCACTTGTGGCGTCATCCCACCCCTGTTAATAAGATTAAAAGCCACTGCTCGCATGTGCCAAGCTTACCAAATCATTACCTGCTGTATATTAAGTGTTTAATTGCATAAAATGACATCATGTTTATCTCCACAGCATTAGCATCTAGTCCGCAGTGTCAAAGCGGTAAACACGCGTGATATCATCAGTCATTATGCGGACTTAAAATCAATTGCTCTCACTGCACCCTCTTGTACAGAGAGGAGCACAATACATTAATGAACTTGAGCAAGAACCTAAGTGACAAGATGAAACAGCATAAATAATATCACTTAAAATGTGTTATCTATAACAATGAGGTGTCTCAAATAATAGAATTATGGATTCCAAAGAGGAAAGCGAGTTATTGAAATTCACACCATGGGAGCATCAGTGTGTGCTCATCAACAAAATCACCAATAAATTAATCTGATTTAGTGCTGGACGTAGGCTGTATAAGACACCAACATCATTAATCAGCTTTATTTTATAAATATGTCCCATTATACAATCTATTTGCCTGCATAACTTGACTAAGCAAGAATTTAAGATGTGGGTCAAAAATTTTTCCCCTTGCCTTATGATAATTTCACTTAGGCCCATGTAAACAGTTCTCCCGGCAACTTATTAGTCCCATTATTTCGGAATTTTCTTCAATGAACCATTTTTTAGCTGGCAAAACATTTAGTTCCAGCTGGCTTCAGTGATATAGACTTCAGACCAACTGAATTTATGAGTTTAACAAGATTACATAGTCAAATAGCCATTCCTTACAGAGTTCATATTTCTAAATAAACTGTCAAGGTACAACCCAGAACAAAGTCTATTAGAAGAGGACACGCAGGGTCCATTGACTTTAACTGTATTGATTATGGATAATTATTTGGTCTCTACTGTCTTCTCACATTTTTACAAATTTTCTGTGGGAAGGCTGGAACTTTATTGCTTACTTCTCAAAACGAGGGAAAAGGACAAGGGCAAAAATCCTTTCATCTCCCCTTAACCATCGTGAAGTCACCCCACGCCCTACGGCGGTACAAAAGCTAAGGCTATCTCAGGGTGAGAGCGTTCCTAGCTGGAGGTGCATTATTGGCAAAATCAAAGCCAAGCCGGATGACATTCTGTAAGGATAAACAAACCATTCAACCACAAGACCATGAGTACTGACCAGAAAGAAAAGAAGTATCTTGCACCTAGCGTGTCAGGCACTTCCAGTTCTGCAGCTGTAAAAACAGAAAAACCCAACGGCTCGACAGAGGCTCCTTGGTGCGGCCGTCGCAACATCATGTCGTTTGTTCTTTTTATTAGCAGGAAACGTCCCGCTCCTCGTCCTCTGCCCTTGCAGTCCACCCAAGCCGAACGACCGAGACGCGTTGCACCACTGCAGCCGGCAGAAGAGCACGCACCGCCGCTCGGGCTTCGGGCTGCGCGCTCGCTGCGCTGGAGAAGCAACGGGGCATTCCTGCGCCACCCAGGAGCGGGTGCCCCCGCCCTTCCGCAAGAAACCTGGCCTCTGGACGAGGCCGGGGTCCCCAGGTCGGGGCTGCCTCCTGCAGAGCCTCTGTGCCAGGAGCGCCCCCAGGGCCGTGCCCAGGGCCACCCCACCGACTCCACGCTGGCCAGGAGCCACGGTGGCCCCCGCTCCCCTCAGGCCCCCCTTGCTCTCCCGACAGCAGCCAAGCAGATGGGGACACCCTGGCACCCACTCTGAGGGACTCCTGTTGAAGCCTGAGCTGCTGTTTCATGCGGCGCGCTGTCCCCCAGCTGCCCTGCCCCACGAGGGCTTCGTGCCTGTCGGGCACACGCGCGGGTTTGGGCAGGCAGCCGGCAGCGCCTCGCGTCGAGGCGCCCTGTCCGCCCACCCCGGGAGCCCGCGCAGCCCCACACCCGGCGCCAGCCTCCCACCACCGCCAGCGCATCCGCAGAGCCCAGGGCTGCCAGGGTGCCCTGGCCAGAGCCGGGACCCGACGCCTTGTCGCTGGGCCTCGGCAGGGCTCGGCCCCCTGGGTGCCTTCCCAGCTCCGAGCAAAATTTGCGCAGGCACCAGGCGCTCCGGTGGAAGCCGATCCAAGGCGTCGGGGGCCCCGTGCCTGCCCGAGCCTCCGCAGAGGAGACTTCCCGAGAGGGCGCGAGGCCACCAGCCGGCGTGTCCCCACGCAGCGGCGTCCCTGGAAGGAGCCAGCGGGTCTTGGGGCTGCCTCCGCCATGACCCCCACGGGCCGGGGGCGATGCCGGGTGGGTGGGCGCTGCGGGCAGGGATGTGGGGGACCCCAAGGCCTCGCGGCGCGCCCCGGCCAGGTTTGCAGCAAGACCCTCTTCCTCCGCTGTGGCCGGGGTCTCCTCATCCTCCGCAGCCCGTGCGGCTCTCACCATTGGGGGTCACTGTTCCAACAAAAGCTGCGTCTCTGCGCCTTTCTGCGATTATTAAAAACAATATTTCTGCTACAGCTGTTTCCTGATTTGGCTGATATGTTAAGCTAGACTGAAAGGGTTTGTTGGGAATTTTTTTTCTCATTTACGGCAACTTCCTTAACTTCACTTTGAATTTCCTCTAAACTCTGATGAAATACAGTTCATCTGCCACCAAAACCTGAACCGAAATGATGTGAAAAAGAACCCATGAAAGGCTTTTTATGAGATCTCATTCTCCCTGCACAGGCAGCCCTGATCAGGGACTGTAGGCAAGGAAATAATTTCTTTTAAATGAGTGTCTGGTTCCCCTTATATTTTTTTCTTTTTCTTCAGATTACAAGGGAAAAAACCCAAGGTGTCAATCAGCTTTAAAACAGTTGAGCTGATCTTATTTCTTCTACGTACTGTATCCAAGCCAAACATTCCCTGAATAGAAAAAGCATAGAAAACTCATAATAGCTAAATTGGTGCTTTTAAAGCCCAAATTTAACGTGCTTCCTCAGGGACATTTTCCCAGCATAGAGGAAAACAAATATACGTGATTTAGTGTCTATTATAGAGGTTAAAATCTGCACCTATTCTTTCTTAGACCCTGTCGTGAGAAGAAAGGGNAGCCAAACATTCCCTGAATAGAAAAAGCATAGAAAACTCATAATAGCTAAATTGGTGCTTTTAAAGCCCAAATTTAACGTGCTTCCTCAGGGACATTTTCCCAGCATAGAGGAAAACAAATATACGTGATTTAGTGTCTATTATAGAGGTTAAAATCTGCACCTATTCTTTCTTAGACCCTGTCGCGAGAAGAAAGGGTGAATTTTGGGTGGGAGAGGTATCGGGGGGCAGCATTGCCCGCGCTGCCGGGGGTAGGCAGGGAGAGAGGAGCTCTCCGCCACCACAGCGCCCGGCGCAGCCAGGTGATCCGTTTCGAAAGTGACACCATTTTTTGCGAGAAAACGGGGCAGATCCACAGCGGTTTCCTTTTGAACTCAATAGATAATGGGAAGGGAGCTGTTTTTCTTTGCTTTGTATTTAATTTTTAAATCTAGCTGGTAACAAAACTCCGTGCAGGAAACCAAGAAGGACGCGGCCCGGTCAGGCGGTGCGAGGACGGGAGCTGCGGGTCTGGGCCCCGGGTGTCCTCGCTCTGCTCCGGGGAGCAGGGTTTCAACATTTTCAGTCTTGCTNGCGCAGCCAGGTGATCCGTTTCGAAAGTGACACCATTTTTTGCGAGAAAACGGGGCAGATCCACAGCGGTTTCCTTTTGAACTCAATAGATAATGGGAAGGGAGCTGTTTTTCTTTGCTTTGTATTTAATTTTTAAATCTAGCTGGTAACAAAACTCCGTGCAGGAAACCAAGAAGGACGCGGCCCGGTCAGGCGGTGCGAGGACGGGAGCTGCGGGACTGGGCCCCGGGTGTCCTCGCTCTGCTCTGGGGAGCAGGGTTTCAACATTTTCAGTCTTGCTTGTCCTCGGCATTGGAAGGCTCATAGCGCCCTGCTTGCATGATTTAGCGTTACACCAGGAAGGCGTCCCCTCCTTGGAGAAGGAAGCAATGTGGGGAAGGGGCGGCACAGCCTCGCTGGCGCAGGGCTGGCACAGCAGCGGCCTGCGGCACAGGGCTGGCAACAAAGTGCTGGGGCTTGGCGCATGGCGGCATCTTCCTCAGCCTGCTGCGTCCCAGAGAAAACACACATCTACTTCGTTAAAAGGGAGCTTTGTTGTAGTGGGGTGCAGGAAGAGCAATGAGAAGGCTGAGAACGCAAGGTGTTCAGACACCTAACCATGTGAACGTGCTTAAGGAGGTTTTCAAGCGCATTCGGGCATTTCAGCCACACGAGCGGCAGCTGTGCGCCCCTGCGCGCATCCTTGGCGTACGAGCATCTTCCCTCGGGTTCGGGGCAGCCCCTGCAGGCCGGGCTCTCCTCACATCATGTGTGCTGCACCCAGGCTAAGCTCAGAGACCATCTCGACCATCTCCACCCCCTCCTGCCCATCCGGAGTCATCCCTGCTCCTGCACCAGTCACCCTGCTTAATACCCTCTTCACCTGCCTGCAGTCAAGCAATCTGGGAGGGTGGGGAGCTCTCAAAAGCCCTTCAGCCAAGGGGCTGGCTGTGTTCCTAGTGCAGCTGAGGAGGGGGCGAATGGAGAAAAGATGGTGGCGGCAGCTACCGCACCCTCAGCTTCCTCGGGCTGGGATGATCCCTGCGGGCACCTCTGCCGGGCGCGCCTGGAGTCCGGGGTGCATCGCCTGTCCGTCCGNTCAGACACCTAACCATGTGAACGTGCTTAAGGAGGTTTTCAAGCGCATTCGGGCATTTCAGCCACACGAGCGGCAGCTGTGCGCCCCTGCGCGCATCCTTGGCGTACGAGCATCTTCCCTCGGGTTCGGGGCAGCCCCTGCAGGCCGGGCTCTCCTCACATCATGTGTGCTGCACCCAGGCTAAGCTCAGAGACCATCTCGACCATCTCCACCCCCTCCTGCCCATCCGGAGTCATCCCTGCTCCTGCACCAGTCACCCTGCTTAATACCCTCTTCACCTGCCTGCAGTCAAGCAATCTGGGAGGGTGGGGAGCTCTCAAAAGCCCTTCAGCCAAGGGGCTGGCTGTGTTCCTAGTGCAGCTGAGGAGGGGGCGAATGGAGAAAAGATGGTGGCGGCAGCTACCGCACCCTCAGCTTCCTCGGGCTGGGATGATCCCTGCGGGCACCTCTGCCGGGCGCGCCTGGAGTCCGGGGTGCATCGCCTGTCCGTCCGTCTCTGGAGATGGCCGTTAGTAGATTCCTTGAGAGAGGGTGAAAGGAGCAGGAAAAAAAGGTATGAAAATGATTAAAACAGTGTGTCTGTCTGCAGCCCCTGGGTTCTTATCGGTAATAAGGGAATAATATGTGAGCAAAGGGAGTGCTGGTACCTTCCTATTTTTTAATCTGCTTGCTTTCATTTTTCATATATTAATTCTTCCTTTTTATCTCTTGTGGTACTTTTCTTTTGTCTGTGTCGTCTGTCCCTTCATTAGCCTATGAAGCTTGTCCTCGGCTCAGTTAGGGAAACTTCCTTCCGATTTCACCTTCTAATATTTCCTCTGTCTCCCTCCAGGCAGTCTCTCCCAGTACAGTGAATCGGAGAGGTGCAATAGCTGTTGTGAATTACTCCTTGAAGTCTGCTCCTGCGCTCCATATTTATTACTGGATTTACTTTATCCGCAGCGATGCGCTGCCGCAGTAATCTGCGTGTCCGAGCACCGGAGGCTCCTGGTGCGGGGTCTGCAGGGCTCGTGCGCCCTGGTGGGCACAGGCACGCTGCGCTCAGCCCGGCCTCGGCCGGGAGCTTGAGGCTGTCCTGACCCCGGAAAGCTCCGCTTTGTGCAGCCTTGGCGGAGGAACTGCTGTGGAGGACTGGTTTTTTTGTTGGTTTTCTTTTTTTTTTTTAATGCAACGAAGGTTAAAATGACTTGTGGTGGTGCCCTGGGGCTTTGGCAAGGTCTGAATTGTGAGAACTCGCAGTGCTCCTGTTTGCAGCAATCAGTTAATCCCTTCTTGGGCTTACCCTTTCTTACAGAGAAGCTGAATCTGGCAGGGAGAAAGAGTTTAAAATCACTGTTAGCAATTGCATAGGACCTACAAGTTATAGCGAGTGGGTTAAGAAGAGTGGTGGCTGCCTGATATCTGGAACTATAGCATTTATTTGGGGCAATAAATTGTTTCCTCTCCCCCATCAGTTGTGTCACAGGATCTGCCGCCCCAGTCTCTCCTCACCTGTGACGCTCCGGGCTGAGAGAAGCAGGCGAGCTGGGTAAGCGGCCGCAGTCGGGCTGTGGGAGCCGCACCAAGCGATGAGCCGTGGATTGGGAGCCCGGCTGGCTCCAGCACAGCACCGCGGGGCCGCCAGCTCCCACGCAGACGTGGGCCTTGCATCGCGTTTCTTTGGGCCCAAACCAATGAGGAATTCAAATAAGTCCTCTCCGTTGATGGCGATGCGCCTCTAACGATTCCAAGTACATACGTTTCTACAGAAGCCTTTCTGGGCCGAAGGGCCAGAGTGCAAGTTATTTTGCTGGATCAGCTAAGGGATTTTTTTTTAATGTTAGCAGAAACATCACCAGCTTAATTTTTTAAACTGAGTTCAGACTTGTGCATCCTGCCTGCAATGAGGCTATAGCTCAAGTACTTCAGACAAATTGTGTTCCTTCCTTTCTGGCTTTGCTTTGATTCCTTTTATTTTATCTTTAATTTGATTCTAAATGCTGTGAGATGACAGAGGAAAGGGTCTCCTTGAGCAGCGCGCAGAATGCTAACTCTCCCGTTTCAAACACACAGCATGCTTAGCGACTTAAACCAAGCACAGCTTATTTGCGGANTCCTTCCTTTCTGGCTTTGCTTTGATTCCTTTTATTTTATCTTTAATTTGATTCTAAATGCTGTGAGATGACAGAGGAAAGGGTCTCCTTGAGCAGCGCGCAGAATGCTAACTCTCCCGTTTCAAACACGCAGCATGCTTAGCGACTTAAACCAAACACAGCTTATTTGCGGCGGGTCTAAACAGTTGCTCCTGAAACTGCAGCGTGGATAAATGTTTAAATTCTTTGAAAATATTAGTATAAATCTGCGTAGCATAAATTAGGAGCTAAATCCTTCCAAGCTGGGAGAGAAGGCAGGGCCCTTTAGCCAAACAGACCCAATGTTTTGTTAATCCCAGGAAGCATCTGGGTACCGGTGTTTTCTTCGTGCATCTCAGTCTAACGCTTGCTTAGCCAATTAATCATCAGTTACAAAAAATGATTTTTGTTAATATTTTTTCTGGATCAATAGATTTTATATAAGAATCTTTCTGCTCATTAATTGGAAGGCAGCTCCTTGAAACAAATTCCGCCTGTGATTCTCCCTTAAATTCATCAGTAGATATTAAATAGGTCATTGGTGTAATAAGGGCCAAATTTGCTTCTCATAGATCACAGTGGCCAGTGCTCCTAGGGTCTAATTATCCCATATTTGGTCAATAAGCCATTAACATACAGCCATGGATGTTAATAACCATTTCATGAAAAAGTCCTGGTAATTTATGAGATCAACATTGGTTAGGAAAATTAATAAATATTTCATTCCGTAAGATTTATCCGAGGACACTTTGGTCTGAGGGAGGAAGCACTGGGCTGAGAAAAGAGGGCCCAGGCTCAGGTAAAGGGAGAAAGGTGGGGGAAAGAAAGCACAAATGCCAAGCCCATGGTAGCTGGGTTTAACCTGGGCTAATAAAAATTTACTTCAAATCCTATAGCTAATAAATCCAAAGGGTGTATGAGGGAGTCCAGTAAAACCTGGCTTAACGTTATGTTAGTGCGATTAACAATATTTATATCGATGTCACTTCACAGGAGAGTTAAAGCTGGTAAATTATGGGCCGGGCACAGCGACTCACGTCACGGAGCTGGCATGTCTGTGTACTCGGGTACCATCGCCTGTGCCTCTTTGGGTAACAGCAGTTTAAAATAACACGGAAGGCGAAGGTGGCAGGCTCAGAATTTCCGATAACTTCTTGCCTTCCCATCTCAGTAGACCCTGCCTTGGAGTTTAATAAACTTCGTCACAGAATTTAATTTACAGTGTTTACCAATCTATTCTTCAGCTGATAGTAAATCCATTATGTTTTATTAGGTCTACAGCAGTTATAAAAATGTGACATATTTTTTCCAGCTGCGGTCTTTAGCAGCCGTCGTGTTTTGCACACTTCTGGATACAAAGTACTTTCCGATGGCTAACCAACCTAGTGGAAGCTTAAATTTTGTGTTGCATTCAGTTCTGAAATGTCAACTATTATTAACTTTAGACTGCTCTTAAAAACCCAGTTTTAGCCTAGATTATAGTTTATAGGTTAAACTAGATTATAAGCCAAAAAACTGGATTTGGAGATTAAAACCTGGATTGTGTGGTCGTAGAGCTGTGAAGAGCAGCCCCGAGGGTGTGCTCACGACCGCCTGTACAAACACACCCAGCCTGGGGAGTTGTGCTGGCGGTGGCCGTGTGTGCTATAAGACCACGGCTGCGGTTGGGTCTGGGCGGCCACACACCGCTCCAGCCTTGGTGGATCTGGGCTAGCAGCATCGGCAGCGAGCTGCTTTCAGGCCAGGCTGTGGCCACAGCGGTGGAGGTGTTTGACAATCAGATGAAATGAGATGCTTCGCTTGCCTTTGCTGTCTGGCCTGAAAACTTCCTGCAAGGAGAGCTCCTGGGGGAGGTGCTGGTCTGTTTGGAAGGCAGGTGTGTTCAGCTCAGATCTTGAAGCAATAGCGTTGCATTTGCGGGTCCTTTCTGCTTCAGCCTCCTAGAGTCTCTCCTGGCTCAGCACTGGAGGCGCTTGCATTGGGGGATGCTGCAAACACTTGTAGGCTATTGACTCTATTGCTAATCTATGTTGAATGATTGCGCTATTCCATCCTGCTGCCTCTCTCTGATTAGACTTGTAAATGAAAAGCCATAAAAGTCAAAAGTGAGAAAATAGAGGACAGAATGAGAGAAGGCACTTATCCCCCAGACGAGTGCCTGAGCACTGCAAGCAACCCCAAAGCTGGGAGCTGGGCGCTGTGCACAAGAACGCTGCTCTGGGTGCTATGGCTCTCCCATCCTCGGCGGGCAGCGGCACCCCTCTGCCTCCCGCTGCCAGCTCGGGGCCACGGGGCCGAAGAGCAGAGGGGGCGAGGGAGAACGGCCACTTCTGCTTCCACTAGGTGCTGGTGGGGTCCCTGCGATAAAACGCAGTCTGGCTTCAGGTCTTTACTTGCTGATTAAGTTTCACCACCAGGTTTTTCCATCCACTTCTTGGCCTTTACGCCCTCAGTGACACGATGTCTATTGCCCCTGCCAAGACTCTCTTCAGTACATTAGCTTAGCTATGGGTAAACTCAGACATCAGGAAAAAAAACCCCACTGACAGTTAATAGAGCCCTGTAGGTCCCTGACCCCTGGGGATAAGCATACAGTAGCTGGCAAAAAAATGCATTCTAACGTCTTGGGGAAAAGGTCAGAGTAGCAAGAGAAAATAGGCTGTTCGTATTTTGTGGAATATTTATCCGGGCTTCAGGCTCCAGGGCTACGCAAGGGGTAAGGGTCTCTAACCGGTGCTCAGACAGGGCTTCCCAAATGCCGCAGCGCAGAGGTCTATGCGGCAAATTGCCAGCAGTCAGAGGGCTACACATCATTTGCATAATCTGCAAGATCTAATTGTGTCTTTGGGCTTTTAATAAAATGGGATTGGTTTTATTTCAGTGGTTGGCTCATAATAAAGGATTCAGCATTCTCAAACTCAGAAGGGATCCTGGGTGCTATTGCAGCCCTCCCTGATTCCAGCCCAAACACCCGGCACCCCGCGAGCCCCGTGTCCACAGGGCCCGTGGTTCTGCGAGCACCGGGGAAGGAACCAGGAGCCGTTGTCCAGCTGTCCGTGGCAGGACATGCTGCGTGATGAGGATGTCCCTTTGTCAGCCTAAAAAAGACACAGTATATTTGTGCTTTTACAGTGGTGGGGTTTTTTTTCCAAAGTGGAGAGTAGAAAAAAGGGAGGAAAGCAGATGAATAAAAAGATTGAGAAATGGAGGACGAAAGAAAGAAGGGTATAAGCAAGGTGCTGTGGAGAAAGAAGGAGTAACCACCCCTCGGTTTCCACTTGCTCAAGGTTTTACCGAGGCTCCTAAAGAGCCCAAGTGCTGTTGCGGTGTTCGAGGCCCACGCCTGAGCCCCAGCAGCGCCGTGGGGAGCTGTCAGCTGCTGCTCCCCTCCGCCACGGGATGTGCGGGACAAGAGCAGCCACCCTGGCTCTGGGCTTGGTCTGAGCGCTCGGGCAGCGTGGGGTCGAGAGGAAGCACGCTGAAGCAGGACTAAAGCACGCCTGGTGTTGCTGAGGTGGTTGTACACCACAGTGCAGAGCCACAATATAATATTAATGATCAGTCCTGCGAGATGCGTAACCCTCTTCTCTGCGCCCGAGCCGTGCAGTTCTCCGTCCCCCTTCCGCAGCGTGGCTTTGGCTTTGCAAACCTTTGTCTCCCCTCTCGGCTCGGTGGCCGTGCGCCGGGTGGGCGGCAGGCAGGACGTGCTCTCCCCGGCCCTCCCACGGCGCTGCCGTGCCCGCATCTGCTTGCCTCCCACCTGGCTGCCTCAGCCCCTCTCAAATTTAGATCTCCCTGCTGGGAGAGCAGCGTGGAGCTGCTGCACAAGCAGCTTGGCTGAAAAAAAATCAATAATCTTTTCAATAAAGCATTTTATCCCTTATATATATTATCTCTCATAAAGATTTTACACGGACAAAAAGTTCAGAAGTTGGTGTAAAAAATGTTGGGAAAAAGGTGAAGATACGTAAGTAAATTACAAACTTGAGGCTGTTTGCAGTACCTTGGGAAAGGGGGAGTTATATTGATGAGTTTTTATTGATTTACCATCATTCCCAGTGTGGACATTTTCTGGTCTATTATACCACAGTCGCGGCATATTCCCATCGCAGCACTAAAGAGGAAATATGGACAGCCTGACCTTGGCAATATGGAGATAATGAAATACCCTTAATGATCCTTCCAAAAGATTTTACAAGCCAACTTCAGATTGTATCTACCCTGTGCTACGCTAATTTTTAAGAAGACTTGCAAGCAATACCGGGGTTTTACAGCTCAAATCCCAGCCGTGGGTATTTTGGGGTTGCCTGGAGCAGAAACGGGTGACCTGACTACCTCACAGGCAGGCGCTGCTGTGGAAGGGCCTGGCGTGCCCAGGAGGACCTGGGCTTGTTTGTCCCCTTCCAGGGGACGGCGGTTCGTGCAGCCAGCAGCCCGCTTTGCTCTGGCCCCGTCGGACAGGGCTGGGGCTGCCCACCCGCCGCGGTGCCCGGGCTCGCCCTGCGGCGCAGCAGGACTGGCCGTGTCACCGGCCCGCTCGGCCCCACCGCGCGGCTGCGGCCCTGGAGGAGAGCGCTCGACGCCTGGAAGAGTTGTGGCGCTTCAGGGTGACTTTGGGGACAGCTCAAGGAGATTTACCGTATATATACCTGCCTGGAACGGTACCTAGCAGGGACATAAATAGTAGTTTCCAGTGCTCTACTTCCTTCTTCTCCCTTCCCCAGCCCAGCTGGCAGCACAATTACCAGCCCCAAAGTATTATTTTCTTAATAAAAACGTTACGTGTAAAGCAAAGCCACAAATGAGTAACAAACCCACGCAGATTTCCATCACTCCCTTCTTTATTCCCCAGCGAGACTGCTAATGACCTTCACACAAACCTCCACCGAATCTTTTTTAAAGGCAAATATTAATTTCCTAGCATGAAAAAAGGAAATAAAAAAGCCTATTTTTCATGGGAACCGCACAGAAAGAAAGATATATTTTCCTTCAAAATGCGGGGAGAATTTTTACATTTTGTCACTCGCTTTGCATACACTTGGTACTGCCGTTTGTTCACCTCTGAATGTAATCTCTCCCCATAAAGCTTGGCTTTAAATTCCTCAGCTACCTGTTAGGCTCTGGTAGCTCTCTAGCTGCACCCGGAGCGTTGGAGGCTGTGCGCTCCTGCAGCGTTTCTGACTCGCTGGGAAGAGACTGGGAGCGGCTCCTTACATTTTGACCGTTGAATTGTTCGTTTTTAAAAAGAATACGCCAAAGCAACGTAACGTTTTATAGCAAAGTCTCCAGAAGTCATTTATAATACAAAAATCCTTTGTAGGAAGTTGCATTGTACCGTGCTACAGCACCCGTGCCCTGTGCATTTTCGCATGCCAGCAAGCACCAAAGGTTCAACGTGGGAAGTGATGTGGGAACGCACGCGGATGCGAACTCCTGCACGCACACGGGGCTGAGCAAAACCAGCGCGCCGTCGCCTAACTGCGCGGGTGCCCGGGGGGCAGATCCTCTGCGCGCCCTCATCGTTCGCAATGTGAGCACAGAGAGGGAGCTGCTTCCACAATGAGAAAAGCATTCTTTGTTTGTTAGGCCACCCTTAAACGCTGAGGTTTGGTATTTTAATGGTCTGTTGAGCCGCCAGACTAGATTTACACGTGCTCGGGGTGAGTTGGACCTGGACCTTCGGCTGCCACTTGCTTCCAGCAGACTTTCCACCACCTCCAGGTTTGTGTTTGTGCCCCAGGGTCCCACCTAATGGAACACGTGGTAGGAAATACAAAGCTGTCCCAGAGCTTCACCACGGAGATCAGGGCACCCGAACGAGTCTGTGCAAAATAACGTTTGTGCCTGATTCCGCAGTCAAAGCAGTGGCAGAGCTGCAGCTTCTGCCCTTATTTTAGGCTTTACCTGCACCTTCTTTGATGTTTTCTAGCGTTAGCTTCATTACTCAGTTGAAGGAGCGGTTTGAAGGGTATTTTCTGGAGGTTGTTTGCTGGGCTTTTATTCCTTAAGTCTTGTAAACTTTTCGCAGAACAGCCCACTCAAAAGGAGTGCAAAAATTCTACAAGAACCAATATCGAACAAAACTCTGCTGTGAGCCATGCCTACTTGCTGGCTCCATTCTGGCTCCGGCATTTTCTCATCTCCGTGTTGCCCGTCCGTAGCCCTGATGCTCACCCAGGCCGTGTGCTGAATGAACGTCCTGATGCGCTCCCGCGTCTTCCCAGCACCATGAGGCGCTCAGGCCCATCCTTCCCTTCCCTTGCCAAATAGCGCCGTGTTCACGCCTTAGGAAGGAGAGGCAGGACACTGCGTTAGCTGTGCTGGCCTGCCAAACCACGCAGATCCGCGGCGACCCCTCCTCGGCAAAACTCACCCGCAGCGTGTGCCCCTGCAACAGGGGCCGGCGAGAGGGGCAGAGCCCCCCAGCAGCCGGAGGCTGAGCAGACGCAGCACGCTGTCGGCGGTGGCTGCGACCGGGACCCTGAGCACGCCCACAGCCTCCTGCCATGCTGCCCCGCGACGCCAGCGGGCAGACCAGCCTTGTCGCGGGAGGTGACCCTGCGAGCAGGCGGTCCCGCTGAGCGTCCCCCCCGGGGCAGGGCTGAGGGCGCTGTGCCCGGCGTCGGGAGCCAGCGGGCAGGCGGGGAGCTGGGGCTGACAGCCCAGCCCCGGGAATGCCCTCCCCTGCTTCCACGGGTCGCCAGCCCGGCACCGCGCGCAATAAGCAACAGTTTGCCTGCACATATTTTTGGGGGAAAACAGTTAATATGATAACAATAGCACTAAATCAGGCAGAGAACTTCAAGTACAAGTCACAGCAAGAAGTTGTTAATACCTTTATTATGGGATAAAATGTATTCATGATATTAAAGACATCACATTTCTGCCCTGGTGTCACATTTTAGATGTAGCGTAGATAAATGATATATCACCGTAAGAGATCTACAAAAACCATTAGTAACCATGACATTTTGACGTCAGATTTTAAAAAATTCCTAAGTAATCTTTTTGATTTATGAAATGGTGTCCAGGTTCATCGAGACTGATCTCAGATTTATCACAGCCTGGTTAGAATTATTAATGATTTTCAATTTGTAAATCCAATGCCAGCATGTCCAAGTGCTCTCAGCAAAATCACAGAGAGCTGACAGGGAGATTTTGCTCAATCCATAGTTTTCAGCTATTACAAGATTTTTCTGGTTAACTCTGTGCTGCCCGGTGCGGAGCCGGCGCGGGCGCGCCATCCCGGCGCACAAAGGCATTGTTCTGCCGCGGCACAAAGGAGGCGCGTCCCGGGCACCGCCGCATGAATCACGGCCAGAATGGCCATGAAACACATGGCGTCAACAGGAATGAATGATCTGACTTTTACAGGCTCCTACTGAAGACCCTTAAAGACTTAAATTATAATGAGAAGAAAAGCTGATCTAAGCCAAAACAGACGGGCTTGGGTAGTTTTTCCCTACAATTCATCACGAGAGCAGATGAAAGGGAGGCAGGGGCAAAGGAAAAAGCACAGGCGCGTCTCCGTCCCTCAGCAGCCCTGCAGGAATATCTCCGGAGAAGACAGCGCACCTTGGGTACGCGGTTACAAACTCCAGAGCCCATGCAGAATATTTATTTCCTAATTTATGGGATAATTGTCCCACCGCTACAGGAAGGGAGTAGAGGGAGACTTGGATGCTGAATGTTCTTTACAGTAGCGAGCAGCCTGTTCCTCGGGAGCGGGGTGAGCAGGCTCTGTACCGATGCACCTGCCCGTTTGCTGTGGCACATGTCACCGAGCGGACGCTGCGGGCGTCACCCGCCGGCTCCTTCGAGACCAACATTGCCTTTTTTTTCTTTTTTTTTAAGATGGTTAAAGGAAAACTGCCACAATTCAGCCTTAGGCTGCAGACAGCTAAAATATTATTTACTTCAAAAAATTCTATCTGTGGTGTGCCTGAGATCCTGAGTTTTCAAGACTTTGGGCTCGCTCAGGGTCCACGCTGCAGCCCTGAAGCACCGGGGGTGCCGGCAGCGGGGCCAGCACGGTGCCCCATGGGCAGGAGGGGGCTCCTCACTGCTGAGCCCCACATCCTGCCCAGCCCCATTCTGCACCCCCTCCAGCCCAGCAGCGCGATGTCGCACCCTTCCCCTTCCAACTAGGTTTGGCATTCTTATCTTTACATTTTGCAAAAAGTCTTCCCAAACCAGAAAGGAAAATCGTAACTCCTTGTGTGGGGAAGCAATGCGAAGCCCCCGCTGCTGCTGCATCGCCGGCGGCTGGGGCGGCGGGTCCTGCCGTGGCCCCGGCGGCTGCGGGAGCACGCTGAAACGTTTCGCCTGTGCCTCCGTCCGACACACCGCCCAAGCCGCCGGCCTCTTCCTGCCAGAAGCACTCAGCTTTGTAAAAAAAAGGGCAAAGGCAACTAGGGCTGTAGGGCACGGCGGGGGCTGTTTTAAATTACTCCTGCTTCTTGTGTCCACATCCAGGCGGGTGAAATAGCCATGCGGCCCCAGACCGTGTGGAAGAGCAGGACCTGCTGGTGCTCCTTCAGCCTCTGAGCGATTTTAGCTTCATACTGTGGGACATCAGCAAGACAACATTTGGTGTACGGTAAAGTCCCGGTAATCCTCCGGGCCAGGGCTGCCGTGGCTGCTGGTACTTCGCGGAGCACTTGGGTGCCTGGAGAGAGTCAGTGTCTAGGTTTTTCTCAAGTACTCCACCTTAATTGGGCAGGTAAAACTCCATAATTAGGGACCTTAACTGGGGAATTTTTCTAATCCATCATATCTGCTCCATTATTCAACTCTATCAAATCCACGCATGCAAGGAGAAGCAGGACATTCTTCACAACACTGTCAATATTAACGTCTTTCCAATTACAGAGCATTATAATGGCAATCTAATGAGGAACTGTGACATGCTGGCTGCAACCCCTAACTTTTGATTAAAGCCTCCTTCAAGATGCTCCCCTTTAATTTATGGTGCAGGGCTGTCCAGGCGTGGGTAAGGAAACGCCGGGAGCCTCCAGCGCACGCTCCGGGCACCCCGGGAGTCCCCGCAGCCCCGGCTTTCTGCCAACCCGACGAGCCGCACCGAGGCCAGCCCGACAGTGGGCTTTTCCTCCGTGCCTCCCCCAGTGCCCAGGGCTCTGCCGGGCGGGTGACGGGTGCCTGCTCTTGCTTGCCCAGGGCTGGGGTGACCTCTCTGCCACCAGGAGCCCGGCCACAGCCCCGTCCCAGCCGTCCCTGACAATGCCAGCTCCAGCCGAGCAGCTCCTGCCGCCCCAGGACACCTCCTGCGGGACAGAGGGACGGCATCTTTCCCTCTGACAGTGACTGACGTGTCTGTCCAGCCCAGGCCCTGCCGCAGACCCTGCCTGCAGCCTCCCAGTTTATCTGTTCACGTCCTTGCAGCCTCGACACCAGGCAACGCGTTTCCAAACTGATAACGACACCTTGCTTCTTACACAGCTGATCTCCCAGATGAGACATGGCTCCACGCGAGGACCGAGACGCTCGGCGGCATGTCTAGATAGGCACAGGCCAGAGTGGCCAGGCGCCTCGCGCACCCCTGATGTTTCCTCTTTTTAGCACGAGGCAGCCCTGTTCTCCGTCTGCATCTGATCCTGCTGTCCCGCTGCCACCGCTGCTCTGCCCACCCCGAGCGCCCCGGAGCCCGCGGCAGCGGTGCGAAGGGCAGCCCTGCAGCTCCCGAGTGCTCCCTTCCTGCCTGGCAGAGCGCCGCCGATGTTTGCGTTTTCCCGCTGCGTCCTTCCCAGACGCCACCCAACGCAGAAGCGCAAGCAGGTTTGCCTCCTGGTGTTCGGGTAGACCAGGCACTGCAGTTTCAAAATATTTTTTTTTATTATTTTTAGTATCTAACTCTGAACTACCAGGTATCCAGGACTAAATGCAACAAATACGGTTCTGTCCATCCCCGAAGAGCTCCTTTCACCTTTTTTGTTCTCTGATGTGTCACTTCTTCACGTGACCCAAGTATTTGCTTGCTCCCACATTACGCTGCTCGTGCACGGCCGGTTTACTGCCCACGGCCGGCCGGCCCCTCTTCCAGCAGCTCTGCTTCCTGGATTTCCTTGGGATCTTTGAATCCCTGCCGATGGAAAGGTCTATTTTAGAAGCCATGCTTTGCAAATTGCTGCCACATTGTATGTTCCCTCTAATTCAGACTTCGCTGATTTCTCTTTAAAATGTGTCAGTTACTTAAAAGCAACGTGGACAATGAGAAAGAGCTTTATAAAGAGAGCCTCCTTTGCACGGGCAGCACGCGAGAAGCCGGATGAGGTGGGAGAGAATTTGCTAATAAGCAACGTGAAGGGAGCAGCTTTAATGCCCTCTGCTCACCTGTCATCAGCCGTGTTCTTGCCCCTCACAGCGCCCTGGGCACCCGTCTGTCTTTGAGACCCTCATCGCTTGCGGCAGCTCTGATGCTGGTCCGGGCGCTGCCCAGGGCCGCTGGCGCTGGCTCCACGGCCAGGCTGTCGCTCCCTGCAGGGAAGGTCCGGCAAGCCCCCGCACCAGGGATGCTGGGCGGTTTGCTGAGGGTCGCTGTGGCCGGCGGAGCAACGCCAGCAGCTTCCCAGAGCTGTTCCAGTACAAGCCCCTTCTCTAGATGATAGCAGTGTTTGGCGGCATCAATACTGCCCGTGACGCGGCTGACACCGGGCCGGGAAGCGTGGCCGTTACCCATTACTGCTGAATCTTCTGCCTGGGATCCCACTACAGACCGCCTCTGGGTACGAGAGCGGATCGGGGCTAGGCCTGCCCTAGCCCTGCCAGCACGTGCAGGCGCCTGGAGCACCGCTAAGGAGCGAGCGGTGCCGTCCCCAGTTTTGCACCTACCCAGCGCAGGCCACTCGTCCCTAAAGCGGCGCCGGAGGAAGCCCGGTTGTGCGCCCACACCTTCCACACGCCCCGGGAGGATGCACCGGCGCCTGCGCGGCCTCTGCCAAGTCCCTTGCGATGGTCTGTAGTCAAAGCCCCGCGTGCAGCTTAGCAGCACGATGCACTGCGTTGTAACCCCAAGTGCTCAAGGGGAAGAGGCCGAGGCACAGCTACTCCCCAGGAAACCTCCGCAACGCCACAGGGTCCAGCCCCTCCGCTGGCTTTGTTCTCTGATGGCTGCTTGGGCTCCCTTCGAATGACAAGGGAAGAGCGTGCGTTGTTGATACTGCAGCTGAAAAAGGGGGTTTATTAAAATATTCTTCTGACAGGTTCATTTTCTGAATTCCTCTGGATTATTTCCAGCATTCCGGTTCCATCAGAAAAAGCTCTATTCAGGGGACGGGGAGATGCTGTGAGCCATTTCTTCCCTTTTCTTCTCATTTAGATGGGAAAGGTTAATCCTTTGAAAGTCTGAACTAGCCACAAGAGCGACACGCAAGGGAGCGTGCCGTTTCACAATGCAAGAGAAGTGCTTGGACACAGCAACGTCTTGAGAAACTGTAATCCTGCAAGAGAAGTCATAATAACAGAAGGAATAAACTGTCACAGCTGTCGCCATTTGTGTGTTTGGGTTACGTAGGTGGTGTCGCAGCCACGGCCAGGCCATAAGGACTCGCGTCCCCTTGCAGGGGAGCCGGCCGCTGCGGGGTGCTCGCCCTCGGCGAGGTGGATGACACCGTCTCGTGGACCTGACTCGCAGCGGGGGCGGCGCGATCCCAGCAAGCGAAGGAATGCTGGTCACCTTTTAAAATTACGCTTTCTCATCAAACTTCTTAAAAAAGCCCTGATCTGGATAAACTCTAAATTACTGTATCCTCAACTAGAGGTTTGTCACTGTGAGGCCTTTCACCCCTTTACAGAGGAATTCGTGCGTGTCACACACGACCAAAGAACAGCAAAAGACCATCAGGTTCGCATGAGGACCAGCGATGCACGTGTGGCCAAACGGCCCCGTTGGAGGCAGCCGCGTTGCCCGTCACGTGGAGCCAAATCCAAGGGCCTGCAGGGAGTCCATCGCAACAGCGACCTGGGGAGCGGCGCCTGGGAACGCGGGTCCTGCAGCCCAGCATCGCGTGCAGGAGCTGCGTTCGGATGCTCGCCGAAGGGCCCCCAGAGCCACGGCTGGCAGGAGCCCAGCCGCGATGCTCTCTCAGCCACCCCCCCCACCCCAGGCCATCGCCCACGCTCCACCACCGGTTTTGGCAAGTCCTTGACCACCAGTGCTCCTCCACTGGGTCCGGGAAGCCAGGTGCCGCAGAGGACGGGACCTGCGGGAGCTCAAAATGGCAACAAGCCCTCAGCCCCAGACTGTGGGGTTGGGAGGGAAAGGGGCCGGGGGTGAGGCAGAACGTGGGCATCCCCCCAGCCCGGGGCCGGCGCCCACCCCTCGGCTGCCCCGCTAACGAGCCAGCGCCGGCGTCTCTTTCCGGAACAAACGTGATTCCAATTGAAAACTAACATGACAACAGGCGCACACGGTAATAACCCAGTGCGGAGACGTGGCTCTCAAGACATCTACAGACTCCAGATTAAATGAAATTTTGACAGAGAAAAATATGTATTGGCAACAGTTCTTGATCCACAATTCAAAGAGAAAATTGAAACCATATTTCCGTAAGAATCAGATGCTGGAAAGAAGTTCTTAATAAACAAAAAGAGACAGGTCATGTAATTCACTCTCTTCCTTTTTTTCATTTGTTGGCCAATAACTATTAAGAGTCAAGGAAAGAAGGTTTTTAACTGAAAATTTGTACTTGAACCTGACAAACAAAGCAACTTGGAAGGAAGTTTCCCAGCTGCAAGTCAGAATATTTATGTCTGGAGATGTAAGGAACATTTCAAAACATTAAACAATTCAAAAAAAAAAAAAAAAAGAGCTGCTGTTTTTGGGTTGAGATCATCTGGTTTACAGACTCTTCCCCACCTCACTTCTAGAAAACAATGACTGCGAAAACCAGAGGTGGAGAGAATGGAAGTGAACTTCTCTTCCTGTTTGTTTAGGGACAAATTAGATGTGACCTCCTGGAAGACGGGCAGCACGTCGTGGCTTGCTGGAGCCCTGTTTAAACGGGACAGCTCGCCTAGCAAGGCAAACACACGTCCACGGGGTGGCTCAGGTGTGGGTCCCGTCAGCCGATCTCTGCGTCGGGGTAATTTCACTCAAGAACCAGTGCCTCAAGCTCGGATTTTTTTCCCTGTGTTTTCTGCTCTAATTATTCCCAAGATGCAGGGCTTTGTCAGTACCTTGGGTTGAAGCGCTCGGCGCACACGAACGCATGCTGAAGAGTACGGACGAGGACGTACACAGGCACCGAGCACGAGCGCGAGGGCCAGGCGCTTTCTGGAGACGGAGCCACGCGCTGGGCTGGCGGGAGCAGCCTCTCCGCCGAGGACGCCAAGCGCTCACATCGCTGCGTGTGCAGCAAAGTCTGCCCAAGGCAGCAGGCACCTCCTTGCCCCGCGTGTCCGCTGTCCTAGCGCAGAGGGGCTTCTCTGCAGAGGGAAGGGTTACGTGATGCAGCTCCTGGTCTCATTATTGCTGCTCACAACAAAAACGTTGCTCCCTTCTGCAGGTGCCGGTCTGGAGAGCCACGGAGAGGGGGACAGCTCCGGACCCCCACGCGGAAAGGAGCCCGAGCTCCTGCAGCATCAAGCTCCAGTTCACGTGTTCCTGCGCGCTCTGGAGCCGGACCTGGCGCTGCAGCCCCGGGACAGGGAGCCCTCGTCCCCCAGCGCAGCTCGGGGCGGCTGCAGGCCGCGGCAAAGGCGGCAGCTTGGGAGCATCTGCACCGTGTCCGAGCCCTGGCCGGGGGGAAGCCTGTGACGTCTGCCACAGAGAATGAGCTCTCCTGGCCAAAGAGAAGGAAAAACAGAGGAGAGAAGAGCCTGGTGTTGAAGCTGAAAAGGAAAACCTTGGTCCAAGGGCTTTTGCTGCTGGTTTTTTGTTGCATGACACACATAAAGCTAAAAATTATTGGAAAGCCCCTCGGCAGAGCAGCCAAGGGGAGAGAGGTGGCAGCTACTGCAGCGCACATCTCCAGTGCCGAGCCCAGCTCCGACATCTCCTGTGCCGGGGATCCGGGACGGGTACTTACACCGAGGCTGCAAGCCGGGCATGGCACTGTGTGCCGATTCCGAAAGGAACAATTGGTTTGTAGAGTAGCCAAAGATTTGCTTTAGCATTATGTTTTCCATGACAATGGCTAACTTCAAAATGAAGATCTTCTCGGAAAAACAGTATCGCTCAAGATTCTTTTTGTTCCAAATTTTGTGGATCTCGATCTGGGGTTTGGCATCGCATTTTTTTCCCGTATGAAAAGTCTCTTCCCTCCTCCTGAGTGAAAACTGAAGGAAAAGGCATGCAAACAGGGTAAATAAAACCCCCAGTTTGTGGAAATCCCTAGGGCAAATCCCCAGAGCAGGTACAGCTGAGGGTGCACTGCTGCACGTAGTCGGCTGTTGCCGATTCATTTCCCGGACCCGGAGGAGCAGAGCAGTGTCCGTGGGAGGAGTCGCCCCGGGGGCCAGCGTTCGCTCCGAGGTGGGACTGGGACCCTCAGCCCCGCCGTGAAGCCCGGTGGGACCCTCGCCAGCCCGGCAGCTGGTTGCACGTCCCAGAGGGACGAGGCGAGCCATGCCGGTGTCGGTGCAGCGGAGCCGGCAGCTGGGCCCTCCCGCGCCGCAGAGTGACATGAATTAGCGTATGACAGTGACAGAAAATGGAAAAGAATGGCCCCGCAAATGCAGTTACAAGAGAAAGGCAAATTGATTTAGTGGACATATGAGTATTTTTGAGAGAGAAAGCAAGAGAGCTGCCTGACATATTCCAAGATACCCTACGATTGCTTCTCTTAAGGAGATGTCATTCAGATTTTCCTGAACTAGCCTTTAAATTACAGTTCTATAAATAGATAGGACACCGGCAGTATTTACAGTATGAGCATCAGGTGAAAAACTACAGCTTCTGCAGCGTCTGCTCATCTCACCTTGTATCTGCCCTGCTGGAGGTTAACTCTTATTTCCATGTTAATGCCGTCTCAATCCCAATGACTGCCATTTGTCAAATTAACATTCATTTCAACAACCCAAAAGTGAGAGCTTTTAAACATTAATTCACAACTATGAGCTCTTCTCAGCACATTATTATGTTACTGTGATGAAACAAACTGCCTATGGAAAGATATAGATCCTACTGGAAATGTTGGCACTGCAGATGAGAGAGGAAACCCATTACGGAGGCAGCGCTAACGCGGGCTCCCGTGGCGAGGGCAGAGGCGCCCGCGCGCCGGCGCTGGCGGAGGCCGGAAGAAAAGGAGCCGGGAGCCCGCGGGGGCGCTGCCCGGGCCGGCTCTGCTCAAGCAGGGCATCCCCGGGTTTCCACGCGGGTCCCTGCGAGGCGGGGGGCCAGAGAGCCCCCACCCCGGCGGGGTCACGGGCTTGCCTCGCTTGACAGCTTGCTCTCCTTGCACAGCATTCGCAAGAAGCGGCTTGCTGAGCACCCGGTGCTGCTGCTACGCTAGCACGAGCATTTCCATGGCAAGAGATTATCATCTGAAACATTTAACTCTGTGCTATTTTGAGTCTGCAATTATTCCAGCTCTCACGATGACTGATCAATGTGCTGTCTCCGATTAATAAGACAAATTAGGGGAAGGGCATTCCTACGACAATGGCTGACGAGGGCCACTATCGGTGCGTCCTGGGGTGCGCACGCGGCTGTGGACAAAGGGACGAAGCAGCACCAGCGCCGAAGGGCCCGTGGGACTTCGCTTGCATGGGAGCCAAGCTGCTCGCGCACACGTGCGCTTCCCTCCTGCAAAGGCAGCAAAGCCTGTGGCCTCCTCGCTGCCCCTCGGCGGCCTTTCCCAAGGGAGGAGCCACAGCGCTTCCAAAAGATGCTCTGGCCAAGGGCAGCAAGGCACGCGCATACCCGCAGCCACGCACCGCACCGGGGGCAGTCCCTGCTCCGAGCACCCAGCGGGCTGCGTGGCACACGCCGGATGCGGAGGGAAACCCGCCGCCCTTTAGCTCTTGAGCACCAACAGCCCCTTGCAGCCTGCGCGGAGGCCGTCGGTTGCTCCCCGCAGCCTCGGCGCTGCACGCGGCGCTCAGCAGAGCTCCATCCCCGCCGCCGCCCTCCTGAGCGCTGGGCACCGCGTGGTCCACACTGTCCCCAGGGGCTGGTGCTGCCCTCCCTCCGGCTGGCACACCCCGGACCCTCCCCGACGCCTCATCCCTCCCGTGCTGTTTTCCAGAGCCTGCTTTTAGTTTTTATTGGGTTAAGAGACGAGCTGAACTGCTGTGGCTCTTTTTCAGAGGCAGACTCTGGCAGTGCACGCCGGTGCTGCAGCAGGACAGGATTTCCTCTTGCCTCTCAGAAGGGGACACGGGGCTGAGAACGGAGGGTTCACCGGGGACGCTAAAGGTGCTCTTTCATCTCCAGGACCGATCCCCGTGCCCGCCACGGGTGTCTGCCGTGGGTGGGTGCCGCTGCGCGGGGGCCCAGCCTGGCCCCAGCCGGCTCACCCGCCGAACCCGCCTCCCGTGCTGCGGCTCCAGCGCACGGCTCGGAAGGGCCTGGGCTTCAGGCTGGCTGGAGGAAAATAAATGCGCACAACAGGCTGGTGAGAAACCTGTTGCTTGACACTTGTTTTCAAAGCCGGAGTGCTCCAAGCAGGCCGATTTAGGAGGCTGGGACCGGCGGCGGGAGGAAAGAACACAGGCAGTCCCACCAAGTGCCCGGCACCCGTCCCATGTGCCTGGAGGGTGCGGGGTGCCGGGCGCTGCTGGGGCAGGGCAAGGAGCTCACCGCCGCCGTCCTGCAGCCGGACGAGGTGCCACCCCGCTGCCCGCCCGAAGCCACTGCGGGCAAGACGGGCACCTCGGGGCGCTCTGCCGCGTGGCACCACGGCCGGAGCTCCCGCCCCACATCTGGCCTCCTGATTTTCCTGAGGGTCTACCTCTCCAAACAAGCAGAGACAGATACCTACAACTCAACGGCATCTAGAATAATACACGGCTCCTAACTGAATACAAGGCTGTAATTCAATCAAGATGTTCTGCTGACACTATAAACTGGGCGAGCAGCTCAAAGCAGCGTGTATAAATGCCAGCAAAACCCCGAGACTGAATTACAGCTGCACTGTTGCGCCAGACACCGTCGTGGCTCAAACACAGGGGAACAAAGTCCTCTTTGTTAAACTAATTATTTTAATACGTATAAGGAAAGGACAGAAAGGATCTGTTAAATATTTACCGTTTCAGGCCTGTTCTTCGTAGGACTTTTTTTCGCATGTTGTTGATATAAGCTGTTATGTGCAGCAGTTAAATCTGCCTATAAAAACGGAAAGGTTTGAAGTGTGCATGACATATTTCAGGGGGACCGGGTGACTCAGGGGGCTGGTAATGGAGCACGCAGCCTTTCACCTCTGGAGCGCTGGTTTGAATCCAAAAGCCATTACCATCTGGAGGTCGTTTGGCGGCATCCCTGTTACGAGCTGGGCTGTTCTCGGACCTAATGACCGAGCGCCTGCATGGTGAAAAGGTTCCCCATGCTGGCACAGTGCCTGGCCCTCCCGTCAGAGGGGCTTGGGAGGGCAGGGGAAGGGGCTCGAGCTCTCCCTGCTGCCTTCTGGAGACCCCAGGACAAACGCAGCCCAGGGCTGCGGGGTGTCCCGCAGGGGCCGGGAGCGCTCACAACATCCTCGAGATCACTGAGCCTTCCCAGTTCCGGGGTGGGGAGCCAGCCCAGGGGTACCAAGGCAGCGGTGGCGGGACAGCAGCGCCAGCTAGCACCGGTGTCCTCATCCCACTGCGGTTCCTGGGGAGCAGAGCGGGGAGCCCCGTGTCCCATCGGCACAGGCCAGCGCGTGACCAAGGGAGCTCGGCACTGGAGGAGAGTTTGGAAAAGCCGTCGCCGTGGAACAGCTCTGTTGGCTGCGTGGAAGAGCACGCCGTGGTGCTTGGGCACTGCCGCCCCGGCGAGGGTACCGCCAGCTGGAGGGAGACACGGCACCGGTGCCCAGCTGAAAACTCCAGGAGAGACGACGGGGCGTACCCGGGCCATCTGGCACAGGTGGCTCACGGCACCCGTGGCTCGGGCAGAGGCTGCACGGCTGGGAGGCTCTGGGCGGGCAGTCACAGACTTGCAGGAAAGCTGCAGCAATGCCTGAAAGCACCGGGGACACATTGTCGGCTGCCTGGCAGTGGAATACCGGGACCCCCGCCAGCCGAGACCCCCTGGCTCTGAGCTGCTCCGTGGGTCCCTCAGGACCCCGTGCCCTGGAGCTCGCCTGTATCCAAAGCGGTAACTCCAGAGCAGCCGCCTCACGCGGCCGGCAGACGTGGGCAGGCCGGCTCGCCGGGCGCTGCCAGGAGCCCAGCGCTGCTCTGTGGGCCCGTCACCGCACGCCCCTGGCCACCGAGACCCCAGCAGCGTGTCCCACCGGCAGCGGTGGCCCTGGGCCTCCTGGTGACATCTGCTGACGGCTGACCCTCTCCACGAAGATTAATGGAGACCGTCTGCCCGCCGTGGTGCTGCCGATTCAGTCTGGCTGGCTGCTAAGAAAAGGAGACCTCCATCCCCAGCCCACCGCAGGGAAAAGGCTTCATCCTCGCTCCAAAAGGGACGGAGGCTTGGCAGCCCGCTGCTCGGCGTGGGGATTTCCTAAGGAGAAGCTCAAATTCTGTAGATCTCAGCAAAACCTGTGCAAAGAACTCAAACGTGCAGAAAGCGCTGATTTTCCACGTGGATGCATTGCCATTAGCCCTGCCCATTCATTAGAATAATGCTAATTGTTATGATAATGATGATTATAGACACTGCTTCATATTTACTGAGATTGGAAGTATTTAAAACAAACCCTCGCAAAAGCCGCGTGCTTTTATCAAAGCCAGTAACGTCTTCGATAACGTTTCTAAATGCCAAATTTTCTATGAAAACGTATATTTATATCAACAAAATTAAATTTCAGCTTAAGCTTCTTATTATAAATAAAAGAAAATAAGTCAATAAAACAATAAATATCTAACTGAATGAAGCAGAAATTATATCCAATTATATTTTCTTTAAAACCCAATTTATCTGCCAATATTTTCTTTAAATGCTCATGTTACTTTTTCACTTACTAACAATAAATGCCTGGATGCATTTCAAAGTGGTGCCTTTTCTATTATTTCATTTCCTGGAGTCCTCGGCTTGAAAGGACATTAATAGCACACTATAAATAAAAAAAAAAGTTACTTAAGGATTTACAGCTGAGGATTTCTATGGAAACAAACCGAAGAGGGGAGTTTGCATCAGCGTGGGGGTGGCGGGTGGAAACAAAGAGCACGCACTGAAAATAGAAAAGAAAGTTCAGCTGCCACATGGCAACGCAGGATGTCCCACCTGCGCCCTGGCCGTGCGTCCCAGGGGTCACCCGAGGTGGCAGGGCCGTGCGCGCACCCCGACGCAGAGCACACCGTGCCGGCAGCCTCACCATCGTGGTGCTGCTCTGGCACCGCAACGCCCGCCGGAGAGGGGCCCTTTGGGCGCCAGGAGGGGGTTGCTGACGGAACCCCTGCCTGTGCCCAAGGCGAGAGTTGTGGGAACGTCACAGGGATGGTTCTGCACGCCGGGACGCTGCGGGATACCGGGACGTTGTGAGACACTGGGGTGCTGCAAGACATGGGGACACTGCGGGGTTGGGGCACCCCGTTTGCCCTCCCTGCCCAGGTCCCGCGCTTGCCCGTGCTCTGAGCCTCTGAGCATCAACCAGCGATGGGGAACGACTCCGTCACCAGCCCTCTCGCAAATGGGAAGCAGATTTCCAAGTGAGAGGGACCAAAATGACTTGCATAACATAGGAAACAATTCAAGAATCAAAAAATCTTTCACTACTTAATAGGATTTTATAAATTGAATTATCTCTTTAAGCACTGACAGTCCTAGCCTATCAATCAATTAAGGGATGCCAGGCTGAGCCTACAGGCTCTCTTAGTGGGAGCGTGCTGCGGTCGGTGTGCTGCTCTTGGGCCCTTGCTCTCTGAGCGTCCCCACAAAGGCAGGGGCTGGGCAGGGGCTGCCCCCACCCATGGCAATGGTCCCGCAGGACACCCCGCTCCGGCCGCGCTGCGTCAGGAAGCCCCAGCCTCCCGGTCGGGGCCACATCTGCGACGTTTGTTGAGAGGCGGCACCTGCGGCCTCGCTGGAGCGTGCAGGGACGGCCCGCCCCCCCCCGCCCGGCACCGGCATGCTGGAAGCAGGTGAGTACGTCGCCCAAAACGGGGACACGAGCGGGAGCCCGCAGCCTCCGACGGCCAGCCCGGGCTCCCGCCTCGGGCCCTGCACGGCTGCCTGCTGCTGAGGCAACCTCCCTGACCCGCACAGAAGCGGGCTCTTCTCTCCACCACGAGCTCACTGCAAACCCAGTGCCCCACAACACTTCTCCATGGGGTGTTTCCACCATTTGATGACGCCCGAGCTTGAGGTTTTGTTTCCATCGTCCTTTCTCACGGCCAGCCCCAGAGCATGGGGTGTTTCACCATTCAACTGCAAGCTGCAAAAAAGAATGAAAGAGCTCGTGAAGAAATGAGTTATCCAGCCTTAATTATTTGTTGGGGATATGTTTTGCAGGCAAGACATCCTTTCAGTCCTTTATAACGTGTATTGTGGCAGCCACCGGGCAGCGGGGCGTCGCAGCACGGCTGCAAGGCCGGGCCGAGGGGGCCAAATCCAGCTCGATCGCCCCTGGAGCTGGACAAACCCAGGGGTGGGCAGGGGCCCTGGGTGACCTCTTTGCCACGGGTACGGTCTTTTTGGTATCTTACATTTAGGATTCTGCAATTTGCCTCTGCGCCCTAAGTGCGTATTAATGCAGTAGGCGAAGCTTGCGTTATTGATGGCGTGTAGGACCAGGTGTTCGCAGACGAAAGGTTAGTTTATTAATCCACTGGGAGACTTTATGAAAAACAAATTCAGGTAAACAACGTATTTTTCTTGACTGCTTTTCAAGATTTAAGGCAGGGATCCTGTTCTCTGAGTCTCTTTGACTCATTTCCATTGCACTCTGTTATTACATTCTTCAAAAAAGAGAGATTGCTTCTCGTGCCACGTTCTGAGGAGAGAGAAACCTAATTGAATCTGCTGCCTGTGTGCGCTGGACAGCATCTCCTTCCCAGTTATGGATGGTCTTGAGAGTTACTAAAACATGCGGTCAGGCCCATTTGAAAGACATTTTTCCGTTAGCGGACCTGCAGCATCGATGCTGTGTCCCCTCCTTCCCCCACCTCGGGCAGCCTGAGCCCCCCAGCCTGGTCGTCCCCAGCCTCGCTCCCCGCAGAGCCCAGCCCTCCCGTCCTGCAGCCGTTTCTTCTGCGCCCGGAGCAAGTTTTATCGTGGCGCTTTGTCTGCCAAGCCACAGTAAGGGAGAACGGGTTTCCCAGTGAACCGTCCTGCATGCCGTGCTCCGGCGAGGTGCTGGGGTGACGAGGGGCTCTCAGGGCTGGCGCTGCTGCCTCCGCCCCCTGCGCCCCCCGGCAGCGCCTCCCTCTGCTCCCAGCTCTGCCCGGGCACCGTGGGCAGCCGCACTCGGCAGGGCAAAGCCACCGATCCGGAGCGCGGTGCTGAGCTTGCTGGGTGCCGCGGCGCTGCCGGGGGGACCAGCTCGCACGCGGTGCGTTGGGTCCGGCAGGGATAAGGTGGTGCTCGTCTGGGGAGGAACCGGGCAGCAGAGTGCGGGGCATGGCGTGCGGCCAGCTCAGCCCCGCTGCCCTTGCCATGTGCTTCTCATTTAACCTCGGAGCACGGTGCTCAAGAGAGAGAAATCCCTGTGCCCTGTGTATGACCACTGGAACTTGATTAAGCACTGAACTTTAATTAATTGACTGGCTTGGAGTAATAAGGTTTGCCGATCCGCTTTGCCCAACGAAGAAGTGAATAGTTAATTTATATTTACTGTCAGGTGTGAGGGCTGCCATGGTGCAACAGCCGCTCTCCACCACCCCACCGTCAATCAGGCGAGGTGCAGAGCATGTGGGCTGCCCGGCACCCATCACAGCGCCTGCGCTCGCCCCGCCACCGCCATGCACCCCGGCCCACCTGAAACCCCGGCCCCTTGGCTGGAGCCGCCGCAAGCAGGCGAAGCGGGAACGCTCTCCGACCTGCTCTGGCCGAGCCCACGGGGAGCCGCCTCTGCCGGGGGTCGGGGGCTCTCGGGGACCCCTCCCGCACCCCTCCGGCTGCCGCTCGGCCCGTGCTGCCGCTCCCGAGGGGAGAGCGCTGGGGGCAGGGGTCTGCCGTCAGTCACGCACGGTACGGTACTGCTGGCATTTCAGCGCCAGCAGTCGGGGAAGCTTTCCAAATGTCAGCTTCCCATCCAGTTCAATTATTTCCACCCCGCGCCCGCGCGATGAAAGGTCGCGAGGTAAATCCCCTCCGCCCGGCGCGTGCTGCGGAGCTGAGCCGCAGCGGCCAGCGAAGAGACCCGCGCGTGGAAAAGCTCCCGGCCGCAACGGGCTGGGAGCAGGAGGGCGAGAGACCCAGAGCACATGCCCTGCCTGCTCCTTCCGCGTGCATCCTCTGCTCTTTAAATTGATTGGCACTTTCTATTTGAGGCAAAATGAGTTCTTAAAATTGAAATACTAGTTATTGTTATGGTAATGCAGCGAGGCTGCGGCAGGAGAGATTTTAAGATACAAAAAAGGTTAGTTCAAATCAAGCGGCTGATAGGTGAGTCTGTATAAAGTACTCAGGACTAATGAGTTCAGCGAGAGCTGCGCGTTGGGTCTGGCCCCCTTAATGCCGCTGATTCAAGTGGTGGGTGCAGGTAATAGCCAAGATAAGCCGAGGCCTCCGAGATCATTATTGCTTTATCACGTTTTGTATAAAATATTTTCGGCCTCATTTAGGATGTCAGCCTCTATCAAACACTTCCGTGCGTTGAGAGCGTGACGCATCCCCGCAGCGCCGGCGTACCTGGCACCCTCGCGCCTGCCCAGGGAGAGGCACGCGGGGCGCCCGGGAACCCTCCCAGGGGGACACGGCGCTCAGCGGAAGATTTATGAGTAATGCAACAACAAAAGTACCGAGCCCGTATTAGCGCGACATAGTGACTGATTCCCAACAGACATTATTGCTTTCTCTCATCTTTACCTGAAATTAGTAATTTAGGGTCCGTACCTTTATTTGGAAAATAATAGTACACACAGAATTATAAAAGTTTAATACGTTCCCCAGTAAAATGAAAAATGAGCGGTTATGATATTGTCTAACACTTTCAAATGTGTTTATTAATTCATGTTTTAAATCATAAGTTTCATTCTGCAGGAGAGTCATACACAGCAATAAGCAAGTTTTAAAATATTAATGAATAAACAATATTTCTCTATTGAAATATAACATGCTTCTTTGAACAATGTACCACCGGTAATAAATCATAACCAGCAGAAAATTGCATTTCATATTTAATACAACTTGAACTCTGCCTTTTTATAAATGATATCTTTTTTGTTTAATTGGCGTCAGTTCAGATCTAGCAGATTGCTAATAAAATTCTGGATTTCCATATTTAATGACGCGTGCTCTTTATGCTGAATTTTACCGCAAAAAATGCAGCCTTTTATTCTCCTAATAGCTAGCGTTAATAGGTGATCTCGTACTGTGAGCAACAGCCCCGTTTGCTCTCCTGAAGCCTCGCCTGGGCTCCCCTGCAGCGAGGGGCGAGGGGTGGCCACGTGCCGTCTGCGGCTGCTGCTGGCAGAGCGCGGCAGGCCCTGGCGCCAGGCTCTCTGCTTCTTGGCGCGGGGACCCGTGCCGGTGCCCCCCTCGGCAACCCCAACATGCTGGACGCCCTGGGGCTGCAGCCCTTGTGCGGGTGTGCTGCACCGCTTTGGGTCTACGCTCTTCTTCTGGAGAAGGGCACCACCGCCTCGGCAGGAGCTTTTGCCGGGTGAGCGGCTGGGTGGGCGGCCTCGTGCTGGTGGGGCACAGACACCACCAGAGCTGCAGCGAGGGGGCACCCCCGAGACCCTCCAGTCATCCCCCTTCTCCCAGGTGCCGTCCCTGGAGAGCTGAGCATGTCGGGAAGTGGAGGAGGAGAAGGGCCCCTTCCCCACCCGGGGGCACTGGCCCGAGACATGCTCCTTGGGGACACCTCTGCGTCCCCACTGCCCCCGAGGGGAGCCACCACCTGCCCCAGCAAAGGCGGGTCTTGGAGGCAGGGCACAGCCACTTGTGCCACGTACCCGCCTACGGCACTCCCACACGAGCATGTGCGCCTGCACCCACATTAGTAGCCACAGATATGGATGAAATTAATTGGTTTTAATTAGCCTGTGTAAACAAGATCCTTAAATTTGTCGCCACATGAGGGTTTTGGCAGTCTCCAATAAATTAATCCTTTTTATTATATCAATGACAGGGAGATGATCAAATAGCCTTTGATACAGATTTGGGGATTTATCACCTAGTAGCATTCTGATACGCTTGAACTTCTTTTTCCTGCTGCTGCTGCTGGAGGCAAGAGCGAGGCAACAAACGGCGCTTGCTTCAGAGTCTGCTCACAGGCGAAAAGGGGGATTTGGCGACAAACGGACGGGGGACGCCAGGGAAACTTTGAAGAAAAGTTTGTCCTCAGGGTTTGATGGGAAAGTAGAGTTTTCGGTCGGTAGGCACACATGGGGAGAGACGTGGGGCAAGGGGGATCTGTAACGAGGCGTAGCAATTAGTGTGCCACGGCAGCATCCTGCAGCCGGAGACTGAGCTAAACCGGCAGCACAGTCGTGGCTTCACCTTTGACGCCAGAGCACGCGGTGCCTTCGCCCAGCCTGCCCTGCCAGAGAGCGGGAGCGGCGGGGGGAGCCAGGCCCCCGCAAGCCCGGTGCACGGGAGGGTTTGGGGCTGTGAGGCTGTGCCAGGCCAGAGCCGGCCGTCCCAGCCACGCAGCCGGCGTTGCCAGCTGTCCCCTTGCTGGCTGGCACCACGTGGTGTCCAGTGGGACGGCGCAGGGCAGGGGCGATGGGCGAGCATGGGAGGGACAGCCCCAGACCCACAGCCCCCGGCCGAGCGGCTCTGCCCCCCGGGACCAGGACCATCCCATGGTTGCCCACCCAGCACGGCGTGGCACAGAGCCGGCCCGGAGCTTTTCCCTGCTGACTCAGACGCCGCTCCACCACGCCCCGAGAGAGCGGTACGTGCGTGTGGATGAGATGAGGCAGCACCCTGGGGCTGCGTGGTCGCTCGCGTGGTCTTAGCAAGGGCAGCTGGAACCTGTTGGCCGCCATTTCACGGCAGCAGCAGCTACACCAAGGCCTCCCGTGCTTATCCTGCAGTCTCAGCCTGCGCCCGTTTCTCTCAGCACTGGCTCCCCGTTAGCCTGGTCTAGGTCTACGCGCATCGTCCCTCCCACTGCGCCAAGCCTGGGGGCAGATGGGCTTCACCAGCGTTGCGGGACACCAGGGCAGGGCTGGCGCCTGCGGCAGGTTTGCTCTGGCGTGTCACAGCTCACTCCCCAGGTACTGCCAGGACGCAGGCCAGCACCTACGGCCCGGCTGTCAGCAAAGATTTTAGATGCCGACACCATCCCTCCCACTGTCACCCACTGCAGGAAGGAGCAAGTGGCTTTGTATTTCAGGTGCATGGGGAAAGCAAATTCGGTGGCAGACGGGCTGCCCGGGGTGCCCAGCGTGCGCGCAGGCGGCGAGCAGCACCCACGTCCCGCCTGGAAAGCCCAGGAGACCAATTTAGCAGCCGTGCTGTCCCAGGCATCCCTTGTCCACCATGGGCGCGACAGCCGGGGAGCTGCTGCGCACAAAACCTTCTCCTGCTGTCCGCCACCAAGGGAAGGATAACTGGACGGGAATTCTAATCATATATTATATTACCGTGTCATATTAGACTAATAAAATCCTAATATGCTACAGGAATGGGGAGCATATCATAACTCCTCTGTGGCTAATACAATGCATGCAATAAATCACTCCCAGGGCTTATCCTTAACAATTGTATCAGTGCTTTCTGTGTCACGCTGATAACTCAGTCCCTCTGATCTAATGGTTCACTTTTCTTCACAGTCCATATGGCAGTGACATTAAAGCTAATGAAATAAAATAAAATTTGCCAATCTTTGAAGAATTCCATTCTTTAAAAAGATGTATTTTATTAACACAAACTGGAAACATCTTCAGTTACTCGGAGTTATTTTTATCACGTTGGAAATACATGGCACAGATACTGGCATCAGCACCTTACATCTGTCTCGCGTGCCGTCTTTGCAAAAGACGTCGCTACAGGACAGCACCGCGTCACTCAGCCTTGCACACTCAATGCCAAGTTCACATCGTCAGGAGAGCTGCCCCCATGGAACCAGTCCTGGGGGGCATGGATTTTGCTGTGCTGGAGGTCGCAACTGCCCCGACTCTTCCCTTTCCTGGGCTGAGGATCCCTCGTTGCATCCCAGGCCAGATACACAGGGAGCCGGGAGCCTGAATGCCAGGGAGAGGAGATCATCACCTGCTTCGCTTCCGGCACGCAGAGGTTTGATTTTCTTCGTGGGGCTGTGGGAGGGCCGCAGGGCTGCTCCTGTAGCTCTGCGAGTCACAAACCTGGTGCGTCTGCGGAGTGTCAGGTACCATTCCTCCCCGGCTGAGGGCTTCTCACAACCCGTCCCGCAGGACGGCACAGCGACGGCAGCTCCTCAGTGCAGTGGCCACGCCGCGGTGCCTCCGGCCCAGGTCGGACAGAGCTGGGGCTCATCCCAGAAGCGGCTGGTCCAGCGCGCACAGGTGAGCACCGTGGCTCTCTTCTCCAGACACCCTCACTCCTGTCACAGCCCCATGATGCAGAGCGCGGTGATGATGATGGCAGGTGCCTTCGTTGGGATGGTGACAGGAGACGGCGATTCCTGGGACCTGCTGCAAATCCCCCCGTCGCTCGCACTGTGCTCTGTGCGGGGTCTCTGGGCTGGCACCTCCCAGGGCTGGCGGGAGCCATGGCCACAGGGCACGGGGCTGCTGGGCTTTGCTCCTCTGCCACCGCAGTGCACTGGGGGCACGGGGCTGCGGTGGCTCCAGTTGCAGTGACGCTCGCATGCGCCAACAGCTCAAACCCAGGCGCGGGGAATCAGGATCACACTGCTGAGCAGTCCCAAGGGCGGGAGGGCTGATGCTCTCCTCCTCACGCCAGGACAGGTGCGCGGTGCTGCAGCAGAGGGCCCACAGGGCCGGAAACCGCGGCCCCCTCCCGGGGTGCGTGCACAGAGGGATCCTTGCACGAGCCACTGTTCCTGCGCGAGGCTCTGACGGCCCTTTGGGGTGTAGCTACTGGGTGAAACGCAATACCATCAACAGCACGATCCTAATACTGGTGCTTGCAGTAAACCTTTCTGATGTGTGATCAAGCCTCAAGGACAAGATGTTTATTATNTGCACGGAGGGATCCTTGCACGAGCCACTGTTCCTGCGCGAGGCTCTGACGGCCCTTTGGGGTGTAGCTACTGGGTGAAACGCAATACCATCAACAGCACGATCCTAATACTGGTGCTTGCAGTAAACCTTTCTGATGTGTGATCAAGCCTCAAGGACAAGATGTTTATTATTTGCCATGTAAGCACGTGGCAGTTCTCCAATGTAAGGAAAGGCCAAATTGCACTTGTAATTCAAAGGGACCCGAAGCCTTAATGCTGTAAAGAAGCACGCTAATGATGCCCAGCGGGCGCAGGGTACGCAAGGGCGGCCCAAAGGTTGTTGATGGCCTTCCTATGAACCTCCTCAGTGTGTGACAGGTCCTTGCCTGTGGCCAGCAGAGATGTGATCAAGATGAGGGACGCCTGTGTGTTCATTACGCTGCCTACGCCTCCACTGACACACTCTACATTTAAAATACTGTTTCCATTGAGCTGGAGTACAAACACCGAGCGTGTAGACTTGGGGAGCTCCATTAGCAAACGCAAATCGTTCAGGGCTTCGTCCTCTGCACGCAGAAGTCTTCGGAAGTCCACAGTGCCCGTCTGCCCCAACTCTCATTAACTGATAACGAAGGCTCTGCAATGCACGTCTAGTTATTTACTGATTTGTTTAAACGCACCACCTGTAGTGAAAGAAGCAACGTTCAATTCTAAAACTGATCGCAAAGTTGCGTCTGCTCCGTAAGCGAAGGCAGAAGCAGGAACTGGTGCACGAGGGATGCAGAGGGAGAGGAGCGTGGCCGCGGCCCTGGGGGTGAGAGCGGGCGAACAAAAGTATTTTACAAGATAACCTGATACAAGGATTGTTGATAAGAAAAGCTGACCCACAAGCTAATTGAATCATGCAAATAATCGTTTAGCCACCAAAACAACACCGAAAGGCTGGAACAGCTGACTGGAAAGGCAAGGCGACGGGCAGGCGGCTCCTCCGAGCGCAGCCTAGCCCAGGCTCCAGCCGAGCGCGGGCTGGTAGTGGTGAGCGCTCGCCCTCCTCCTGCCTAGCTACACTAACCCAAGTAGTGAGTAGTTATATTTATCAAAGACCATTTGCTGCAAGTGATTAACGTTAATTTGATTTCCTGTGAGTCGATTTCCTTGAGATATGGTAAATAGGCTATTACCTGTTATTGACCTTTACTTTATTAAAAAGATTTAAAATTAGCATTTATATATATATGTCCTTCCAAAAAAGTTTTTTTAATAAAGAAAAATATTTTTATAATCACATTATACTTGCAAGCTGAGGCTGTAGTTCCAAAGTTAATGTTAAATAAAGATGGTAATTAAGAGTGAATAGGATGATGATCTCTAAACTCATCTGAAGGCCTGACCCCTTCCTTCACCTCCACTTGAATTTTCGCTCCCAAGCAGAGCAGGGTGGAAGCGGAGGCAGGGGATGGCGGGGGCAGCCTGCGGAGGGAGGCCTCTGTCCTGCAGGCACTGCTGCCGCCGCTGCCCCCGCTCCTGCTCCCTGCCAGGACGCACCTCTCCCAGGATTTCCAGTCTCCTCCGGGCACGAGGGCACCACGAGCTACTGGTATTTAAAGAAACGCTCAGCTCCTGCTTCGTGACAGCTCGCACTCCTGGTAGCCTACTCATCTCCTAGGTCTGACTTAAACTGAGCAGGAAGAAACTACGTCAACGTTTGATCATGAAAGCAAAAAGTTTATTCATGTTTGAAACTACATATAACTACCACGAGGAAGACTTTTCAATCCAGGGTGTAATCCAGTTAGAAAGTAACACGAAACGGTTTAATACATTAGAATCACTGCCACAAATTATTTTCATGACTCAATCAGTTTCAGAATCGCATACAATACAAAAGAGAAAGGAAGGGCCCCCTGTCACACAGGGGGAAATATACAGTACTGAATACCGAAGTCTGTATGCATGACAATTAGTTGTTGGTTTTTGCGTGGATTAGTAACAAGATGAAGAACATTCAAAATGTTTCTCAGTATTTACAACAGTTTCACTGTTTTGTGTTAAACCTAAGACCCCGTGTCCCCACTTCCGCTTCTTTAAAAGTTGCCAACGCAACCCTGATTCTTTTAAAAGATTACAATGTACATTACATTTCATGGGGAAACAAAGAGTTAATTACAAGATGCAAAAAGATAAGAAAGAGACAAACTACAGCGTGAGTATCGTTCAGAGGTAGTAAGTGAGCACTCTAAGCTACAGAACATGTTGAAAGTCTATTGGTTTGTATGAGTTCGCATGAGGTAATAAAGCTGTGTTTGATTGGTGAGATGTATAAATACTCTTTTGCTACACTATGTACAACACTCCGCACGATGGTGGGTTTTTCCTTTGCTTTTTTCCTTTGTTTGTTTGTGGTTTGCTGCCAAGAAGAGGTAACGCGTCTCGGCAGGCGTCCGCGGCACCTAGCTCGTACTGTAAAACCCCGGGTCGTGGCTTTCACAGAGATCAGCAGCAAGTGTCTTCATCTCCTAAGAACAACCTATGTCCGGTGTCGAAATACAGAGAGGAGACTCGGGGTCCGGGTGGTTTTAGCAAGAAAAGACGCTCCTGGTTTCCAATCTAATTCGTAAGACAACAGATCACAACAAAAATGTGACGAGTAAGGATTCTTAAGCACAACCATTGTTAACCGAAATAACCGAACAGCTCTGTTTATTCCAACTCTATAAGAGATAGGAAAGGATTAAACGCAATCGAAGTCTGCAATTCATTTCGACTTTCCGTGGAAATATGCACGAAGTTAAATTTGGGTGAGGCGTTTCTTCGTGTCTGCTCTTGCTACTGAGGTTAAGCTTGTCCTGTACTTTTACCCTTAAGGCCAAGTAATTGGCAACTGTTAGACCAACGTCGTTAGAACTGCTGATAATAAATTACGATAAAATAGTTACAGGGCTATAAACAATGCTAAATCTTGGCCTAATTGGATAAAGTGCTTTTCAACATTGTGTGTTTTAAGTATAAATACAAATGATTATGATACCTTTAAAAAACAGATTTACCAAGTTTTCTAATAAGACAAGGTTTTACAGTAAAGCTGTAGGTGGTTGGCTACAAAAAACTCTTTCCTTTTTCTCCTGTGACTCTGAATGCGCTAATCAAGGCATCTCAGCTCAGGGAAAAAGTGTTGCTAGGAGATTAGTTAGAGGTATCAGAGTGCACACTTCCCGGCCCTTCTGTAGGGGAAGTCACAGAAGATGGAGTAGTTGCGTCCTGCCAGCCTCCATTAGCCTGAAAAGGGAAAAACAATTCAATTGATACAATTACGCATATTAATTACACCGCACACTGAAAGCATCAGACGGGCAAGCCCGGGGTTTGGGAGGAGATGCTCCGGGAAGGAGATTTTCCCCGCACTCCCTCTGGCTGCAGAATTCGTGAAAGGAAAGAGCAGCAGGCGTTACGCGAGGGGTGCTGAGCGCACGCTCTGCGCTGCGCCGAGCCTTCGGAGGAAAGGCAAGCTGAGAAACCAGAAGCTTTTCAGCCAGATGTCCGCTGCAGATTAGGACTTTGGGATTTCTGCAAAGACCATCGGCACTTTAACGAAGAACATCCCTTTGGCCGACACACCAGCTTTTTCCCCCGAGAAGTCGGGTCTGGGGCAATCCTGGCTTAACCCCCTGGTCCCCCCTCTCTTCCCAGAGTTCGGAATTGCCTTTCTCCACAGAGCTGCTCCACCCTGTGAGCCCGGGGTCCCTCCAAATACATTCCGCCAGCATGCGAACGTAGGGCTGCGAGGCGGAAAGGGGCTGCTCGGATCGGTTTTCCAATTATCTCTAAACGCAGGCCCTATTTCGGATGCCGCTCCGCGTCTCCGCGCGCCGGCGGCCCTCACCGCGTCAGACCTGCATCAGCAGGAGCAGCGCTCAGGAACAAATTTGCCTTATGTCTGGGCCGATCGAGGCAATTGCTGAAATCAATGTCTGATCAAATTTCTGCTGTGGCAGACAGCTTGTCGCTACATATTTTTATGTCAGTCAAGGAGAGGGAGGCGCGGGGCTCGTGAGTTGGGGGACGCTGAGTGGAAGTGACGGGGAGGCCTCGCCGCACAGCCCGCCAGAGCCGCCCCGGCCCCGCGCTGCTGGCGCCCCCGGCCTTAGCAGGGACGCTTCCCGGCAGGGAAAGGTTAGCCTATGCTAATGTATTTATGACGTGCTTCGTTACCAAAACAATCGGCGGCCTGGCGCGGCACCGTGGGCTGCGTAGCACCGCGGTCTCCCGGGACGAAGGGGCAGGGGGAGCGATGGCGTCGCCTGGGACCTCCGGGCCTGCCCGGCCGTCGCCCCGCGTCGCAGCCGGCCCTCGAAGCCCCGCACCCAGCCTGGCTAGATTTTACACTAAAAATCCTGTTCATCTATCACGACGAAAGAAAATGCTTTATGGCTCCAACAGGAGGAGAAAGAAGCCTCAGTAATTATCTCCTTTGCAGATGAAAAACAGCAAACAGAGGAGCTGTTATCCTGACAAATTCAAAGGTTTGGGTTTGGCTTCTCCTAAGCGAAATTAACAGCAGCACCGACCTGCAATCACATCACGGCTGAACCCTTGCCGCCCGCTTTAAAACACCCAACCGTTCAGACGCAGGCTGAAAATGTACGAAATCCTGCTCTGAGTGCAGAGGCACCGCTGCTTTTTTATTTTTTAAAGATAGGAGAATCTACTTAGG
>VZSC01016172.1:58202-78202 GCA_013398225.1 Steatornis caripensis | reverse complement strand
AATGCTGGGGCAAGAATAGGTCACATTCAGAAATATGCAGCCTCCACTCTGCAGCGAGGCACAGACCATTTAATAGAGCCAGAGTAAGGTGGAATTTTTAGCCCAAACCCTACCCTGCTAGAAAGGCCCGGCCTTGGGGCATTTCTCCTACCTGTGACTGCACATTGGCTCCGACTTGGGACCCCTGGTAAGAATCCCCATTCAGACTCTGCATGTTCATGAACATGTCCCCAGAATTTGGGAGGTTAAAAGAACCAGAAGAACCTGGAAAGGAAAGAGTTAGGTAGCTGAATAACAGAGAGCTGCAAATATAAAACCCCAGAGACCTGAGGGCAGGGGAAGGAGAAGACGACAGGAGAGGAGAAGGAAAGGCAGCGCGCAGCGGAGGGAAAGCTGCTGGCCCCGGTGCAGGGCGAGCTCGGGACGCTGGCCCCCCGCCCACCGGCTCGGCGCGTCCCGGCGGGGGCTGCTGCCGGCTCTCCACCGGCTGCCGCCCAGGACCACTGCGCTGGCAGAGCCCGGAAGCCCCGTGCGACCCGGGTGAGCGTTTCCCTCTGGAAGAGCAGCCTGTACAACAACAGGTTTTCATGTCGAGAGCTTTCCTCCGGCGGATCACTTCATCGTGAGATGCCATCACCAAACACTCGGAGAAAAACTCATTTCGAGCCTGAGCTTAATGTCTCCTTCAAAAGGAAATGGCTGCAATTTCTAATTAGCCGATTTATTACCGCCAGAGGAGGAACCTTTTTTTTTTTTTTTACTTTCTTTTGATTAAAGGGGTTTTTCCCCATGGATGTTTATACCCTTTAAAAGTTCTCTGCAGCTAAGTTGCAACAAAACTTCACTGTAAATAGCGTCAAACACATCAGTGCTTTGTGGAAACCTTTGCCTCTGGAGCCCAAAAAAGCGACTTCCTCTTTACACACTCCCCCACTAATATAATGCTTAGATTTGCAACATGTCATCAACGTACTAGCGAGACAATTTTTAAATACTGCAGAAGAACATGTTGCATCCTTAGGTTTCTGTGCATAACATCTACTCCATTTCAAGCAAGCCAGAGTCTAAATTCTAATTAGCGCATGCTAAAATATTCCTCTATTTTGCTCTTATCTTGACAATAAATTTAACGGCTCTACAAAAACAGACTTGGAGCTCTGCCTCATTTTATGTTACTTTCATTGAACGAGAAAACACTTAAAATATCTACAGAAACAAAGAAGCTGCCAGAAGCCCGAGCCAGGCAGAGGTTACCACTGCGGGAATCACGCGGGCCCCGCTCCGCTTCCCTGTAAGGCCGCAGGAGCTTTGCCGCCGAAGCCGCTGGGACCACGTATGGCAGGGCTCAGCCCTCGCAGCGGTGCAGCCTGGAAGTCCACAGGCTTGGTGCCTCTCCACATGCCACCGTTAGGTCTGCTTGGAAGCTGCCGCCTTCTCAGCCCGACTGAACCCACTAGGGCACCATCGAGGGTCTTCCCTTACGGACTGCCCTTCAGGATGCTTTAACGCACGAGCCGGGTACGTACCAGAGTTTGGTGTGGTGGGGGAGTTTGTCTGGTTGTTCTGGACGGCCGCGGCCACGGCGTGCGCTGCGGTCACAGCCGTCTTTGCCGCGTAGAGATTGGCTTCTTCCTGGAACTTCCCAATGTTCTTCTTGTACCTGATTCTCTTATTGCCAAACCAGTTGGACACCTGCGGTGGGGAGAGGTGGGCAGGGTGAATCACACAAAGCGCTCGACCTGGGAAAGCACGATCACTTTGAGACGTCGCGTTTGGTCCAGCAAATACGCGTGCCCCAGCCCCCAGCGCGTATCTGCTGGGTCCTCCAGTTAACTAAGCAGTAACCGAGGATCAGTTAAATATTACTGTGGACACGAGCGTGACCCTGCCCTGCTTCTCTGTTGGCAAACCGGTGCACAAGGAGTGACTCTTCGACGACGACATATCCTGGAGCCTGCTGCAGCATTTAGTGCAGCATTGTCTCCTACTACTACGAGCCATTTGTCAAGAAAATCAGTGCAAGACCCCGAAAGCTGCTGAAGGGGGACCAGGGTCCGGCTGAGCGAGGGCGAGCGCACAGCGAGAGCAATTGTTCTTTATTTTTGGGCTGGAACAACCTTGGCAGCCCACTCATAGAGTCGTGTTTGGTCGGCTGAAAATGAAAGGAATCATATAAATCAATAATGGCTGAAAAGTCACTTTGTCATCTCCCTTTGCGGATACTGTACTGAAGCCAAGATGGCTCACAGGGCACTGACTATTAACCCACGCGGAGGTCACGGCTGGAGCTGCTCTGTAAAGTTCGTACAATCTTTCTCTGAGGCTTTGTTTAACTCCAGCTGCTGTAACAGAGCTCCTAAACAACCAACCCAGTTTGTAACATGGACGATGGCCGAGGCTGCCAAGGCAAAAAAGCATCTGCAACAACACAGAGGTAAAGGGGAGGGGACAGTAATAGCACAAGCGCTTCTCGGCCATCCCCGCAGCGCGAGACCCAGCCTCCCGGCGCGAGGCAGGGCCTGGGGTCCCGCGCTCCCCGGGGCCCCCGCACCTCCACGGCTGCGTGCCGCAACGAGCCGCAGCAGCTCTGCGGCACCTCTCACGCCCCTGTGCTCCACCACAGCGCCCAGTAAGGCACCCTGCTGCCAGGAGCAGACAAATCCCGCCGTATTTCATGTAGCCATAGCTTTTGTTTAAACACAATTAATGAAAAGCCTCTAGCTTTTAACGGTAATACGAACGGTACCTTATACATTCTGTTCCCTAGATAATACTCCACCGTATTCTATATATTACCTTGTCAGTCAGAGAAGCAATAATACATTAATGAAACCTAGGAAATAATTATTGTGGACAATCAGATTATGCTTTATTAACAGTTTCATAATTGAGGAATCTCTGTACATCAACTGTATTGTCCACGGATGTGTGCGAGACCCCTCTGTTTATGCACGCCCCTGGACCAATCAAACCACAGCCATCACTAATAAAGGTTTATTTAATTCTCACAGTAAAATTTTAATATCACCGGCAGCCTGGGGAAGCCTCAACGAGTGGATTTGCTTGACATCAGATCGTTTCCATTCTGCTAGTCCCAATACTTCTTAATCTTTAATATCAAGGCAATTAAAATTAATGGCCACTCATCCAGAGCCACTGTGGGCAGTGTTTCCTTGACATCAATTGTTTGATGGGATTACCTAGAGGTTAAACTAACAAGCAAGGTTTAATTGGAAGCAATGAGAGGAGCAGCGATTGTACGTTACGTTTAACCCGCATACCACATCTAAATGAATATCCAGAAATGTTAAACTATTTCTGAGATTAAAGCGCGCGCCCCACGCACCGGCAGAGCGCGGCATCCGGGGCTGCTGCGGCTGCCCCGAGAAACCACAGCGTCCCTCTGGGCAACGCAGTCACCGCTCAGGTCCCTTTGCCTCCCGGCCGAAGGACTCCTGCTCTCCCATGAAACACATCAGTGAGGAGCTGCAGCACAGCGTGCCACGGCCCGGGGACACGCAGGGGCTCCGGCCGCAGCCAGGCACGCACGGCCGGCATGGGTGGCTGGATGCCTCCGGGACGGGGCCAGGGCACCGCTCCAGCGGAGGCCGTGCCAGGCAGGATTTAGGCCGCAGGTACCACCGTGGCATTTTTCCCGTGGGGCTGTGCTGGCTGCCTGCAGCCTCCCCTGCCTGCCCACAGCACAACTCGCCCTGCCCTCGCTGCTGGCGCCAGCACAGGCCCAGGGGAGGGCCGGGATGCTGGTGCTGGGCCGCTGGAGGGGCCTCGGCACCCTGGCTCCTTGCCCAGCCCCGTGCTCACCCTAAAAATGAACGTTGTCTCCATCGCGAGCTCCCTCACAACACATTTTTCATTAAAACAAACTATCTCTTCACATAAAAAAACAATGAACATCTTTCTCCTCCTGATCATTGAAGGCCAATTAATTAATTGGGCTTAATTGTATATTACATTTCAAACAATACTGTTGCACTTATTTATCATGTTAATTGCGATGTTAAATAAAAAGACAATAAATTATTACTTAAATCATCAAGATGCCTAACGTGGGATTTGGGATGGGGCAGGCCCGCGTCGCGTCTCCGCACTGGCTGATGTCACGGGATAAATCAGCGCTCGTTCTGCAAAAGACGCAGCTGACACCAGAGCACCACTGCTGAAATTAGTGAACTACGTATTTACGGAGGATGGAAATTATCCCACTGTGTTTTCAAGTGTCTGTCACACACAGTTTATGCTCCACACCTCATGAAACAGCACAAAACAGAAAATTTTGAAAATCGAGGTGGCACGACTATGGCACATGACCTAAAGCTAAGAATTTTACCTCTAGAAACTATTTCATTAGGCTGGCATCTTTCATTTTCCTTGCTTCCCATACGAAGGCAAGGGGTAAGAGCCTACCGACCCACAGCTCTCCCTGACAATCCGCTTACAGAAACCGACTCAGACGAGGCAGGGGCAGGAGGGGTGTTGAAAACCAGCTTCTGCGTTCTTTCTTTAGAAGAATTTTAAATGTATTCTCTTGTCAAGCACATCCTTCTTTTGTTTGAAGCGGTGAAAAATTTTATTGCTGTAATCCACTGACACGCTTTCAGCAATGACTATGCCCTTTCCATAGCCCACATGATAGACTGATAGTCGTTCATGACACCCTGGAAGAGGCTCATCTGCAAAAGTATAAAACATCAGCCTCGCCGCCGTGGTGGGGGAGAACAGATGATACAGTTTATCTCCCTCGAACACGTGCTGATCAGGTAGCTCTAAATTACAGCCAACGATGTTCTCCGTTAAGGACATTTTTTTCCCCCTAGAATTACCTTTTCCGTACTCTTAAAAATGAAATTGTGTGAGGTGTTCATCTTAATAAATAGTTTGCCTTTATGCTTTTCTTGAAAAACCTTCTCTACATATTATTTTAAACACCGATATCAAAACCGAAACCATCTATCTCCCATCTGCAACTCAACGATTCTGGGAGACAATTTTCTTTGCAGCTCAGTAAAGTGCTATGGCAGCAAGATTTCCACTGAGCTGCTTAATCTGGGGGGAAGGACGACCCAAAACACTCACTAATTAGGTGTTTGAGGGAGAAAATGTTCTGCCATGAATCTGCCCCCAGCATTTACAAGGCACTGACAGTACAAGAAAGAAACACCTTGGATCATCGTTAGGAGAGGCTACAGGGGAAGCCTGGCTCAGCCAGAAAAAGGACAAAGCCTCTTCATCAAACATGAACCACAACCTCCAGGAGTCGAAAGCCATCCGTTAACATTCTTTTTTTCCTTTTTTTTTTTTTTTTTTTTTCATTTTCCAGCCCTTTGCACCTCCAGGGCGTTCGTAGCATGGGAGGTAAATAGGGCACGGTGCCAGGCACAGCGATGTCTGAGGCACTGCTGGTCGAGGCTGGAAATACGCACGCTCAGAGATTTTTCACAAAAGCCCTGTGTGAGGTGTAGCTCAGTCACTCACTTGGATGCCAGTGCTTACCCCACGCGATGCTACTCCTGCCAGTATTTTAAACGACTGCTCAATTCACCCCTGATTTCTGGATGGCATCCTCTGACTTCTGCTGCCAGCACCGGAGCAGCGCGCCGGGCTATTTCACAGGGCTTGCTCAGAGCTTTTCTGCTAGATGGCCTCAAAAATATACACATTTTTCAGGACAAAGAAAGACAACTCCAGCCCAGTTTGACCTAGTAAACACCAACTAACCCCGCGGTCCAGCCGTGCGGCCTTAGGAAGTGCCTTTGAAAAATCAAAGATTAGGATATCCAGAGTATTCACGTTTTCCAGCTGTGACAGCAGATCTATCAGGAACTTAAGCAACCAGCTGATCACAGGCACTCCCTCTCTCACACACACGCTCCTCTCCCATCAGATGATACATTGCCCTGTTTTCAGGCTTTCCCATCACCCGGAGCTTTTTCCAGCCATTTATAACATCTTGCCGGAGTGAAGCTCCGGCCACGGCCCCAAGCAGCAGCTCCGGCAGCTGGTGCCCAGGCTGCGTGGTCAGCGCTGCCCTTGCTCTGGGCCGGAAAACGTCCCCCTGCAAAGCTCAGGCTGCTGCACGCGGTGCTGCAAAGGACGTAATGCAGCTACTCCCATCGCTCACCCAGACTTCCTAATGGATTCAAGAAACAACTAATTCATGCTCATATCAAATATTAAAGAGACAAACCTATATTCGTGTCACAGGCTCAGTGTTGCTGCAACATTTTTGGACCATCTGCCTGCCTTTTAATTCATTCTACAACATATACATTAAATCTTATCAAACAACCAATTAAGAAAGAAATCAGATCTATTAGCACTAGAAGCAATCAGTTATGGCTTCTCAAGCGTTCCATCTCATTTCCTTCAGTCACTTCAGCCTTATCTAGATCTAGCTTTCTATCTGTCCACTCTGCGGGATCACCGGCTCCTTCTCCGCCAGGCACAATTCACCGTCTGCTGGGTGCACAGAAAACACCTCTCCAGCAGCTCTGTTGTGCTCTCCACCACCTAATCTCTCCCAGTCGCATTCTGCCAGCGGAGCTGAAGAACTTTCCATTTCTCCAAGCTGGCGTTGATGGCGCTGCCTCTCCTCACTACACAGAGGCTGCCTCGGCTCACGCGGGAAGGTTTTCGGGCACCGCTTCCTGGAGGAATTGCTATAAACCAGCAACAAGACGTAGGGCTGCAGACCAAGATGCCCAGGTACTTGTGTGCTCTCGGGCTGGTTCCAGGCATCCACGGCAGCCGCAGGGACGCCTGTGGGCAGCGGGGAGCTGCCCAGCGGCCACCACGGCTGCCCCTGCACCTGCCGGGGCTGCAGTCACTCGCGTGATGCTACCAGCGACGGAGGAGCAATGGGAGAGGGAACGAGTTTGGTGCAGAATTTCCTCAAAAAATATCCTGCCTATCACCACAGCCACTCTTAAGTGGACTGGGAAGAAACTATCCCCATCTGCGTCCCTTACCTTCCCCCGGCACCAGGCACACGCGCGTCCCACCCCGCTCAGAGCGCAGTACGTGCTGCGTGCCGAGGAACGAGCGCGGACAGAGCAAGGCGCACACACGTGGCTCCGCTGGCCTCCCATGTCAGAGGGCAGCTGTGCTAGGGTTTGTGCTGGGGGTACATCCAAAGCCAATTAAGTAATACCAAATTTGCGGGAGCTGGGCGCCCTTTCATTTGAAAGTCTCCAATAAAGTGTCTGAATTTTTCATGCATTCAGGGGAGACCTATAAAGTAAATCTCAACTCAGGTCTTAATTATAAAGCTAAAGGTTGCATTGCTAATAATGCCAATACTGCAGCCTGCAATCATTAATAGTTAACACATTCGCTGCAGGCATTGTTCCTCTAAGGGACCTGAAATATTGGTAAGCGGAGCTGATGGAGCTCGAAGGAGACAGCACGCAGGCCCTCGCACCGGGCAGCGGGGTGGCTGGCAAACTTGGAAACTGCTGGTGAGCTTTCCCTGCCACCCGAGTGCAACCCTTCCCGAGCTGTACGAGCCAGATTTGCTGTGGGAATGATCTGGGTTTCTACGAAACGCACAGGCCACAAGAAAGGCAAGGTGTTGTTTTGCTCTTCAAGCTATCTGGTGAAGGAAAGCTCGACGGCGCAGTGCCAGTGGCCCGAACGTCGCTGCGAGACGCCAGTCCGGAGCTGTAAAGGTACTCTGGTCTACACAGAAAGCAGCCGTAGCCAACGACTGTGCGTTTCTGATTAGGGAGATGCTGGTTTTCTTGCATTAACTTCACAGTAACATCTGTTACATGTGATAAAAGGAGCAAATCCGCCCAATATTTTGCTACAGAGAAACCACTCATGTCACGTCAGTATATCGAGAGGCTGGATTTCTGGCTCGCTTAGAAAAACAACTTCAAGCAATCAAAGAAATTCTGATCTATAGAGATAGATTATATGTTTGTCAATAAACTGGCCTTCCCCCGAAATAACGGCAAGTTGTAATGAATTCATAACAGACAGTAAGGCTCAGCAAGGAATCTTACTGACTGTGCAAAGAGAGAGCTGGCGTAAAGCAGGGTGCTACCCTTAGCGCCTTTTTATTTCTATCCCCATCTTCGTACGCACTCTTTTCACCCCAGAACGACTCCAGCCGCCTGCAGGCACACTGCCTTTCCTGCGGAGCTTAGTCGCCTTCCATCGCCCTGCTGAACGTCATCGTGGCCAATAATGCAAATTTGAAGGGCTCACAAAGGTGCATGGGGCAGGGACCTTCTCCCGACTGCATGCCTCCGCTGGAAGCGCGTCCCAGAGCCCGGAGGGAGACGGCAGTTGTGCAAGGGGAGTGAGGAGGTCGACGCGCTGCCCGGGGAGCGGAGGGACGGGGGCTGGGACCCGCTCCCGCCCACTGCTTACCTGCGATACCGTGATGCTGCATTTTTTTGCCAGCTCTTCTTTGGCTTCTTCACTGGGGTAGGGGTTACTGAGGTGGGAGTAAAAATACTCATTCAAGATTTCTGTGGCCTGTTTACTGAAGTTACGCCTTTTCCGTCTGAAACAAGAGAAGAAAACCACAGCTGTTCGCCCAGACGCAAACAGGACCCCAGCAGGGCCAGCTGGGGTGGAAGCGACCCTTGTTTCACGAGCCCGTGCTGCAGCATGCAGCAACGCTACAGCACCGTGTGGGTACCCCGATCCCTTCGGGGCAGCCCTCCACCGAGGCTCCGGGCATTGCGCAGAGGGGGCAGAGGCTGCAGCGCCCGCAGCGGCCCTGCAGGGATCTGAGCCCTGCCTCCGGCCTCGCGCCCTCCACCTCCGCGCGGGGCTCCATCCTGTGGGCGCGCAGGCCACGTTGTGTGCTGTGGCAGAAAACGCGATGAAGCGAAAGGCGAGGCAGAGCGCTGAGCTGGGCAGCCTGCCTGCAGCACCTCTGCACCCAGGTTTGCAACTCAGCCTGAACCTCCCGGCTGTTCAGCTGCTCCATGCTGACAGCAGCCTAACGAACCTCTTTCTTTCCCTTTAGTGGCAGGTCAGCCAGGGCTTCTGCACAGGTGTCTGGGGTGAGCACGGCGGAAAGAGACGGGGCAGCCTCACCGCCACGTGCTCACGTAGCGCTCGCTGGGCTAACCGGCTGCCGTGAGCCAGCGGCTTTCAGGGCTTTGTAAGGGAGACCCATCGTACGCCCTCCTGCCGAGGGCTGAGCCGGGCCCAGGCTCTCGTCGCGCGCGGGATGGGTACCGAGGCGTGCAGCCTCCCAGGCTCTCTGGAAAGCAAAGCCTTTCCAAAGCACGGCCCAGCAGCGAGGCAGTGCCGGCCCGGGAGCAGCACAGCCCCTCTGGTGCGGCAGGCAGCCTGCCCGCTGCCACGCTCTCGCCACGCAGGTCACAGCGGCAGCATCTGCACAGCTGCGGTGCCTTCCCTCCGAGCCGACATCGGCCGCTCTCCTCCCCAGAACATCCTCTCGAAAGCAGCGGTTAAACATTTCCTTCAGAGCTCCCTTCCCCTCAGGGCTGGTTGCAATCAAACTGCCTGCGCCCGAGGCCGGCAGGCAGCCGAGCGCGATCCCCAGCGCTCTCTTCCAGCAGTATCACGATGCTGCTAACTACGCCGTATCCTGGAGCAGGCAGACTCTCTCCCCTGAGCTATGTTTATCTCATTACTGCGCTTCCACTCATTTTGCCTTATTTACCTTCCTCCTTTTTAAAGAAATCACTTTAAAATGTGCATCTGCAAGCTCTACCTTTTGCAGTTACTGGAGCTCTCCACAGACATTTCCTCCAACTGTTTGTAATTACCCTAATTTGCCACACCTGCCAGTGACCTCCTTGTTAATAAAATTATTTTTCTCTTGTTTAGCTCCTCACAGCTTTCAGGTGTGAAGCATGAGCTAGCTGCTGAAGGCAGGCTCTGCGTGGCGCCTGCTGCTCCGCCGGGCTCTGCCCCTGCTCCACTGGGCTCTGCCAGCTGCCAGCCTCCTGCTCTGCGGAGGGGAGCCCTGCGAAAGGCATGGGGCTGGGGACTGATATCCCACCTCGTCAGGATTCCCAAACAAATTTGGCTGTGCCTATAAACGCCCTCTTAATCCCCGCCTGCCTGCTTCCTCGCAGCCTGCAGGAAGCGCAGCCCGCTTTGGAGGCGCTGAGCTCTGGCAGCGACACGGGTGTCCGAGGGACGCATGTGCTGGCTGCGAGCGCTGTGGAAGGTGCTGCCTTCTCCCGCGCCCCAGTCAGGCGACAGCTCGTTGGCAGACCGGCCAGCAGATCTGGCTTTCGGAAGGAACGTCGCCCTTCTTACCTCGGGCACGCGCAGCTGCTAACCCAGCGTCAGCCGCAGCCCGTGGGCATGTCCCTCCCAGAGAGCTTAGCTCTTCCGTTACGGAGTCAGTGTTTTGCAAGGCTGGCCTTATGCTGCGAGACATCGGCACCAGCAGCCATTTAAATAACTGCCGGGGTGACAAAACAGCCCTTTGCACAAATCGTACGTGACTCCTACACAAGCAGGGCAAACAAGCAAGCATCGACTAAACAAACCTCATCTTTGTGCTAAAATACGTAGAGAAGACACTGGTGTCTATGGAAGCTCCGTGCAGGAAACCCCCCTTTCGCAACAGCTGCTGGGTGAAGGGCGCGCGCCCTGGCAGAGCAGCCTCCCCCAGCGGGTCCCTGCCTGTGCGCGGGTGCAGCTTCCAGCAGCGCCAGGCTCTCCCGGGGCCGCCCAGCAATTGCCCCTTGCCCTCAGAAGGAGCCGGGGGCATTCGCCTCTGCCTTACCTGGCATCGAGGAACCTTGATCTTAAAATCATTACTGCTTCACAAGTACTTTGTTTGAGTTGCATCTGGATGGAGCTGAATTTTCGATGAATGATGCCCACCATCCTTTCAATCTCCTTGGGAGAAATGGGACGTGTCCGGCTCTGTTCTCTGAGAAGGTTCATCACATGTGTGGTAAATTCATTACACGCCTGCGAAGGAAGGAGAGGCTTAGAAATCGGTTTGTGCTGTCCCACAAGGACACAAGCTCAGGCCTGGCTGCTGTGGGGCAGGCAGCACCGGGGGGGCTGGGGGACCCTCGCGCCGCCCTGTCCCCTGCACACGCGCGCAGGCGCCCTGCCCATGGCACCCCGGACCATCCTGCGGCAGCCAGGGAAACAGAGTGACCGCGGCACAGCTCCTTCCGCGCTTATCCCTTCCAGAGCAGGCTCCGTCCCCGCGGCCCCAGCCAGACTGCGGTGGAGAGGAGACGTCGGGATTGCCACGTGTAACGGCTGCGGGCAGGAGGATGCGAGTGGGGACCAGCACGCGCACGGCAGCCAAGTGAGCAAAAGCTGGCAAGGGCTGCCTGTCCTGCAACCCGCTGAGCCCCACGCAGGCAGCAGGCAGGGCTAACACCCCGCAGCAGGCGAGGGTCTCTAGACCTTTCTGCGGCGCCGAACGTGTCCTCTTAGAGGGTGGGTTTCAGCAAAGCCGTCCTGAGCCTGGCCCGCACCACGCTGCTGAGGCGCTGGAGAAGGGAAGGTACGAGGAGCCACCAGTTACCAGGCCCAGACTACACAGGTGAACGGACACGAAGATACAAACTTCTCCAGGCTGCATCATCAACAGACGCTGCCCAACCCGAGCCTCCGCACGGCCAGGCCGCTGTCGCGCTGGCGCCCTGCCACGTTCGAAGCTGCCACGAACTCTGCTGCGTCTCCCTTATCTCTTTCAAAAGCAAACCCCGGGATGGCTGTCTGCTGGGCAGAGCTGCGCGGCAGCCCCGGGGCTAACGCCTTCCTGGGGGGCAGCCTGGTGTTCAAGCATGTTTCGGGCACTAACCTACCCCCGTCCCGATGGAGTCCTGGGAAGAGGAGAGGGGCTGAGCGCAGCGCTGGCCCGCACGGGGTCTACAGGCAGTGCAAGGCAAACTGCTCCCTGCTCCCCCAACCCTTATGGGGTGAAGGTGGATGTGTGCAGGGCTGACGCGTCTGCGGGAGGCCTGCGCGTTGGCGGCACAAGGGGCAGCCATCGTAACGCGCTAGGCTGCAATCGCGGCCAAACAAGGCCAAAGGATTTCGCTCTCGTGCATCTAACGTTAACAGGCAATGAGCACGATGCTCAGCCGCCAGTACATCACACGGAGGAAACACTGCAAGTATCTTGTCCAGAGCACGTTATCTGTTTGACTCTAGCTCGCCTTTTTCCTCTAAAGCCAGGGTGAAAAATAGGTAATTTGCCTGACAACTGCACGTTCAGGGGTTCTCCTGCATTTCAATAGACTGTGCGAGGGAAAGAGTTAAAAGTGAAAAGTTTATGCATCTAAAAACTCATAATTTCCTATAACATTTGCTGAACGTCTCACAACTTATTAAGTGAAGCCATCTATGAATGCAAATGCTGATTAGCAATTTGGCAATAGCCCAACATTCGCAGAATTCACATAGCTTTTCTTTAAACCAGTAGTTCATACATGATTAATTAGAACATCTCATTTATGTAGTGTGCACTTTAGCTCATTACTCTAAGTAAAATTCGTTAAGTATTTACATTTAGATAATTAAAATCTGGGTACACCCTTAAGAAAGATGCATACACTTCAGGCAAAGTGATTTTTTTTTCTTTACACTACTGAAAGTAAATTACAGGCTAATTTACATCCTTGCAGCATCCGTTTGGAGGCAGCGCTCCGGCGAGGCTCGGAGAGCCTCGGTGCAGGTGCCCTTCGCCTGCCACCGCCGAGCACGCCGAGGTCACGGCGCTGCGGAGGCTGCGCCAGCCCAGCCCCGCTCCACGCCAGTGCGGACGCGACGGCTCCTCCTGCCAGCAGCCGTTCCCTGCCTTTCTGAAGACTTCCCGAGCTCCAGGTTAAGGAGTCCAACGCTTCTCCTCCCCACTTCCCATTCGCACGTTTTCTTTCTGTTCCGACACCGCAGGCAGCAACGCTCGCGGAGGCGACCAGCAGCCATCCCCTCTCGCCACGCCGAAGAGACAGGGACGCTGCCCTGAGCGCCCCGGCCACCCTCCTCGCGCCAGGGAGAGCAGGGGTTGTCCCAGGTGCCCTGTTTCTCCTCCTCCCATCCCAAAGCGTCGGCCTGTGCAAAGGCAGACCCGGCACAGCAGCTCGCCCGCCCGGCGTGGGAGCGGGGTCCGAGCCCCCAGGGAAGTGCGGCAGCCCCCGGCCTGAGCAGGGCACGCAGCCGGGTGCCGGTGCCTGCTCCCGCTGGCCTCACTGCCGCAGGACCGCGTCCCTCCTGCGCATCGCCCGCTCAGCTGCCTGGACAATCCTAGCGTGCAAAAGCAGGGGTTCAGCCATCCGAACGACGGCAAAAGCACCAGCTTTGGCTCATCTGGTAAATGATGCACAGAGGTAAGGTACCGTAGGCCCTGGAACGCAGCAGCTCCCTCCCCGAGACAAGAGAGCAGCCCCGAGCGTCCCAAGGACACGGCTGAATCCAGGTATTTGGCACTGAAAGAACATTTCAGGCACACAGCTTGCCACGTGCCCCCTCCTTTACAGATCCGGGGAATTCCATTCTGAAGCACAATAAAAGTGGCAACTGTTGCATCAAAAATATTTTCAGGTGTGCCTTTCCTATGGGAAATACTTCTCCACAAATATAGTACCAAAAATTCAATGTTTCAAAGCTAAAATGAATTTCTTGCTCTCAAGGAGTAAAAATCTTTCCCTGGATTGACTCAAACTGCTTGACGAGACTTCGGTCACGGCTACTCAGAGCGCCTGGTCTGAACTCATCTTCAGCAGCACCTCCCACCTGCAGAGCTACTTCAGTGCAGCAGAGCGCGAGGGAGCTCAGGAGACTCTGATGCTTTGCCTTTTTTTCTCTTGTTTATTTACAGCGTCCCAGCTACTGGATCCCTTTTCCAGCACTATTTTTCAGGCCTTCGCTTGGTGCCCGAGACGTTATTAATAATGTCAGGTTGTAAGTGACGGCCTTGTTAACCCGCTCAGAAACCTTGTAGGAGCAGGGACGCTCCTGCTAGCCTTAACGCTGCGTCAAGACAAGCGCAAGAAAAAAAAACTCCTCGGACAAGCGCAAGAAAAAGAGAGGAAATGGCCCAAAAGTCTTCGGGGGCACGGCGCCAGCCAGCGCTCCGTGGGGCTGGTGGTGTCTTCCGAGCAGCCACACTTCACCCCAGTTTGGGGTGAATTCAGGAGACATCTGTGAACTCAGGAAGCAGGTTCCCAGCTGCTCCGGGGGGCCTGGGACCCTTACAGTACTTTTGCCTACAGCAAAAAATGTATTTCAGCGTAATTATAGAAGATAGCTTTCAATATGTCATCTCTATTATAGGAGCTGTAAATTATGGAAGGAGCTGCCTGTGTACGGCCATTTCTCCCGGCGCACGGCGAGGGGAGAGCTCTGTGATGGCGTGACACACTTTCCATTTCTCTCTCTTTTTTTTTTCTCCCGAGTGCATTCCCCTAACTGGCAACAAATGTCAGGATCAAACTCTGCCTGGGAAATGTCTCTGGGAAGCCACTCTGCTCCTGCCGCCGGCGGCAGCGGGGCCGCAGGAGCACCCGCGCCACGGGAGGGGACGGCCGGCGCTGCTCCCCGGCGCGGGCAGGTGCCCCCACAACGGGGCTGAGCTGCTCCGCGGCTGTAGGGGGGCACCCGCATCTCGGGAGCCTGCAGCCGCTGAGGGCAGAGACGCAAAGTCCTGGCTGCCTCTCGGCTGCGGAGACAGACACTGCGTTGAGACAAACCGGCAGGAGACAGTTTGCTGCAAGGCTGGGGAAATTATCGTATGTCTGTAGCGCAGACGTTGCTGGGTGTCAGGATCAACAGGGAAGCGTGCATGTTTCAGATCAGCTCCACCTCTCTCTCCCGCTCCTCGCAGCACTTGAGCATCCTCCCAAGTTTCCCGTGGTGTGAACGGATGGCTGTGACATTTCAGCCGAAACCTTTGTAAATGGAACTACAGGGCTAAAAACGCTACCGCTTCCCCCACGTCATTAAACTTATTAGAGTCAAAGGACACTTGCCAGGAAACAGCTGCAAGCACCAACCCGCACTTGCTTTGGCCCGAGATGTGTCCCCAGCCTGCATCCCTGTGGTTTGATAAGACACGCTCCTGCCGGATGGCGCCCGCTAACCCGACGCCATCGCATCTCAGCGCTACGGGCTGCACGCCGGGCCCTGCAGTGCAAGGAGAGCCCAAGGGTCCACGCAGGACATTTGGGGTCCTTGGAGGGTGCGGGGGGCGACACACGTTTGAGGGAGAAGAGGAGATTTGCACAAAGGCCCTGTCAGTTATTTGCTCCGTTATTTGCTCACCACTTGAACACACAGTGAAAGAGGCAGCACAGACAAGGCAGTGCCACCAGCACCTGAACTGCGCCAGCCTCGCACCGGCCCCGTGCCAGCCGGACCACGGTCCTGCCAGCGTCCGCAGCCGGACACTGCGCAGACTGCACCGGCAGGCACCGTCCCCCCCACCTCCTCCACGCTCCACCGGTGCCCCGCGCCCACTCCCAACACTCCACCGCTTCTGCCCACTGCTGACGCTCGGCCGGCACAGGTCGGCTGTGCCAACACAGCGTGCCAGACCGCCCCTTTGTTCCGGGCGGCAGAAAAAAGCAAAGCAGCCAGCGACCTTTTGGAGGGCCTTCACACGAGAAAAGGGGAAACTCTAAAATACAGAGATCTCCAGGCTCCCAGGCCCCGCTTCACGCTGGCGAGGCAGGGAGGGGAGCACAGGGGCCGGGCAGCACGCCGCGCGCCGCTCCTCACCCTCGTGGTTTCGAGTGGTTTTATCTCTGCCTCCACATCTCTTTTGTGGTTTCGGTCTGCACAGCCCGACGCTTTGCTGTGATGGGCTGGGGGCAAGCGCCGGACTTCCCCGGCTCGGCTCAGGAAACCACCGGCTGACGAGGTTCGCTGAACTGATTAGGCTCGGGGTTTACAAGCTTTAGTAGGACACCTCTGGGAGGGGAAAATGAATACATCGCTTGAGGTTTGCAAGGGCCAGGGGTTTTGTGCCGTTCTTCCCTCCCCTGTCTCCTTTGACGCTGCTGTTCACTGCAAACCAGGGAAGAGAGGAGGCAGAGCGGTCTCTCCCATGGATTACAGGGAAACCAGGGCAGCGCAGCTCCCCCCACCCCACGGCAGGAGCCGTGCTGCACCCAGCACCAGCACATGGCAACCATTCCCAGTGCCACCGGAGCAATGATGTGGCGGGTCACCAGGTCCCAGCGGTGAAGGGAAACCCACGGGTCCCTGCAGCGTGAGCTTTACTCCAAACAAAGACGCCAAGTGCCAGTGTCCGCCCAAAAAGGTTTCACTGGGAATTCTGTGCTTCCTATCTGTAGCGGCAGCTCCCAAATCCCAGGACAGAGCTGTGCCCACACCTCGCTGCCTGCTCCCTTGCAACCTGCTACAGCCAACTCACCGTGGCCGAGCCTCGCACCGGAGCCTCCCGCCGCCTGCTCCGGGAGCGCGTGGGCTGAGACCGCCAGCATGGCCCTCACCTGCCTGCGCTTCTCGACTCGCCAGACCCAGCCTTGCGACAGCGCATCACGGGGCACGGAGGTGGCACCGAGTGACAGACAACTCGCCTCCTCTCTCCCTCTCTGGGCTGGCTCGCACGGGAGAAACACAGGCTCGGGTGCTGCCTTTATATGGTTACAGACAACAGAAAACACTCAGGCATGCAAGACATGCGTCCTGGGTCCAGCGAGCGGCTCCTCGAAGCCCGACAGACTCCCGCAGCATCACGGCTCTTTACGGGGAGAGTGGGGTGGGGCAGGGGAGGAGGGGACGTGGTCCGGAGCTGGGCAGAGGCGGGCGCTGGCAAGCGGAGGTGCGGAGGAAGCAGCGGCGGGTACACGTACAACTGAGAGGCTGATGTCTGACCTGTTCATATTTCTCCAGCTCTGTGTGATAGATTTGTCTGATCTGGGTCAATTTGGCTCTGTAATCTGAGTGTTCAATAGAGTTATCTGAAGACCCTCCAGAGGCTGCTGCGGCTGCAGCTGCTGCCGCCGATCCCCCACCTTTCTCCGGACCTGAGACTCCTTCTGCCAGAAGCATATTGTCTAGTCTCATTAGCTGGGGATCGGGAGGGTCTTCCTCCTGGGCTCCTCGGATGCTCAAACCTTGGGCAGAAAAGAGAGAACAAGAGAAAACACAGTCAGTATTTCTCGCGTCTGCCCGGCCGCTGCCCGCTCGCTGCACGCCTGCGAGGAGCCCTCCTGCAGAGCCCTCCTGCCCCGCGGGGTCACGGGGACCGGACCTGCCCATGGCCCTTCCTCCGTCCCTGCGGCGCTGCCCAAACGGGCACCCTCCGCCGGGGCAGGCTCCGTGCACCGCAGCCCAGGCAGGTGCCGTGGGGCGACAGCAGTGCTGTAGGACCCTCTCGGTTCCCATACAGAGCAGGAACACCTTCAGGAGGCTTTTAAAGGACGCTGTGGAATTTTTAAACACTCCACTGTAAGTATTAAAGGAGTATTCCTGCGAGTACAGACACACTGGCGTTCCGGCTGTTTTCCAAGACAGAGCTAAACCTACACAAGGCTGGCGTTATCCTACACGTTATATCACTTTGATGCAAGACCCTGTGGCAAAAGTATGTGCATTATTTATTTGGAAATAATTTATTAGCTTCTCATTTCCTTCCAAATGGATCTCAGCACTATGTTACTCTTAGGGAGACTTGCACCGCCGGCTGCCACCCCTCCTACGAGGTCCAAGCGCTGGTTTAAAACGCCCGGGGAAAGCGCTGCCACTCGCTCCTCACCTACAGGAGACTTCAGGCAAAACGCGGGGAGGTGCCGCGGTCCCCACCCGCACAAACCCCACGGATGCTGCCATTTCCGTGCGCTCCTGCCGCCTCTGGCTCCACGCAGGTGGAGCTGAGATTTCACACGGGAGGAGGGAAATGGTGGAGACAGAACTGGGAGCATCGCCTTGAGAATGGCCACTGTGGGAGCGGGGCGCGGAGGCTGCGGCGGCCCCTCGCTCGGGGCCACCCCGCTCCTCTGCAGGGTAGCACGCCACTCCACGGCGCCCGCTCACGGACCGAGCATAGACAAGAAGGAATTAAACTTCACCTTGCCGCGCAGGGATTTGGTTGCTATCGCGATGCCGGGATACTGAGCACGTGTATAAAACTGCCGGTGCTCTTGCACTGTATTGTTGGGATCAACATTTTAAATCTAATTTTTGTTTTAAGTCGAGAATTTCCAAAGTGATGCTCAGTCAGCAATCTCTTCTGCGTCCTATAGATCAAGGCTGACAATTTGTAAGTTTAATCAGGTCACGCAGGCACGGTGCCAAGCTGTTATCAACAGTGCCAAAAAGAAAGTTTAAAAATAATTACAGCAGTACAAAAATCGCTAGAGCCATGGCTTCTTGAATCAACATATCCATTAGAGACGTAACGCAGCCACGTACATCCCAGCCCAATTAACCTCTTTAAATCTGTTTAAGAGCAGGTATTCGTGCTCTGGATAGAGCGGGTCCCGGGGGTCCGCCGCGGGCACCCCGTCTTTGCAGGGGCGCCTGTGCCTGCCTGTGCTCCTCGCAGCGGTGCGGGCTCCGAGCGGGCTGCGCCAGACGTGGCAGCACCAGCCACAGCTGCCACACACGCAGCTGAGCACCAGCAACGCTGCTTCCTGCGCTAGCTGGGAACAGCAGCCGCTCCCGTACAAGCAGATTTGAGCCCTACGTCCTGAGCCCCACGCACAGCGGGAGGTGCCCCCCCGACTGGCCAACCTTCCAAAGTCGAGCGAGCACAGCATTAATTTTGCTCTACAATACGCATTTTAAACCTGTCACCTTCATTTAAAACTGTAATTCCATATAACTTCATGAGAATAATAAAAACGTCTCATCATCTCTTTAAATTATTTCTGTCGCCTGTTCACAGGTCCACAGATGAGCACGGTTTGACAATACCACGCACCGTCCCGGCACGCCCCTGCGCTGGCACACGCGTGTTGGGGACAGCCCCGCACGGCTCCGGCGACCCGTGCCGCTGCCTAAGCGCACGTGGCCGGGGAGGGCGATGCCGCACCCGGGGGTCCCCGCGGCAGGAGGGGTGGTGGTCCCCGGCCGAGGGAGCCCTGCGCCCACCCCAGCTGCACGGAGCCGGCACGGCTGTGCCGGGCCCGCTCTGTCCCTCGCCGTCTCTCTCCCCTTGGACTTGCTGCCGTCGCTCTTGCACAACCGCCGGCCCGTGCGGCGCTGCTAACAGGGGGACAACTATTCTGTATTGTTTCGGTGAGCCGTGCCTCCTGTTTACCTTGTTCCTCCTCTGCTCCAGTGCCAGTACGTTTAACAACGTTCTGGTTTTAATCCGCTCGAGCTCCTGTTCCCTTCTCGTGAACGATTTCTACTGTTGTTTCTTCTTTTTGCTTCTGGACCGTTCCTCAGCCCGCGTTTCCCGTGCTCTATTCCACCTGGTTTTCCCCAGCTGCATTTCCGCCAGGAAACTCACCCACCCTCCCAGTGCCACAGCAGCAGTCGCACTCCGCTCCCCCGATGCTGCGAGACGCCAGGCCAAAATCCGCAGTGGAATAATTCAGTACAACTGCTGCGATTTCTGCATCATTTACTTCCACGAACAGGCCAAAGATTAAAGGGCTTTGTCCAAAGCGGCACCATCCACCCAGACTTAAATTAATATTCAAAATCCTCAACCCTCCTTGTGTAAATCTGACAAAGGACGGCAAGCGTTCCCCACAGTTTAAATGCACAGGCTGACGTCTGCAGTGGAGACTGAAGGAGCTGGTGAGAGGCCCTGAAGCGCAAGAGGAAGAAATTCAGCAGATAAGGACAATGACAAAGCCGCTAAGGTGTCTCGCACGCAACCCTAATGCGTATCTCCGCAGCCGCTGACAGAGGGTTGGCGTACTGTGTTCATCTTAATATTAAGTAACACTCCTGCGTCCGAAGCATCCAGCCCAGAGCGCGCGAGCCTGCAGACAACCCACAGACAAAGGAATGACGAAGCGCGTGTGCGGGGATATAACATTTATTCTGCCCCTGAGTGAGAAGCATCATTCATTTGAATGGCAAAGCCA
>VZSC01016172.1:20702-55702 GCA_013398225.1 Steatornis caripensis | reverse complement strand
CCAACTTTCTTCCTCACCCATGAAAAAAATCGGTTGATGACCTTTGCTAAAGGTTCAATAAAAAGCAGGGTGGATGCTAATAAAAAATCATTAGTGTCTTTGTCTCTATGCAGGACTCAGACGTCAGAGAGCAGCAGGCTGGATTTATAGAGGTCTTGGGCTTTTCTTAGAGGCATTGGGAAAAGTTAAAAGGAAATTTATTAGTTTGCAAAAAAAAATGTTCTATTAAGAGCAACGCTGCTCAAGTGAAGAAATGCCTTATTCTACAACAGTACGTAGATGGTGTTGTAGGAAAAAAAGCAGCCTGGAATGAGATGCATCTTTATTTTAGGTAGCAGGAGCTAGACGGGGGGTCAGGAGAGGCCGTGGCCGCGGCAGGAGCGTGCTCTGAGCCCATGCGCTGCTGCCGCGGCTCCTGTCCCACGCCCGGTCTGACCGCACCAGGCTCATTTGGCAAATGGGTCCCTGTCTGGCACCGGAGCTGCGTCACTCCTGATCTGCGCACAGCGAGCAGCACCCTGCCCTCTGCCACAGCTCAGGACGTCCCCCTTCCCACGGGGGACCACTGACACCCACCGACGTAAATGCAAAATGTGGAGGGGTTCGACCCTGGGCCAAGGCGAGCGTGGTCCCCCTGAGCCACCGGCCCCGCGTGAGCCAGCAACGGGCCCACAGCACAGCCCCGGCGCAGCACCCAACGACCACAGGGCCCATCCACCACTGCACCAGCGGCCAAACAGCTCCCCGGGCCACGGGAAAGGCCAAGCGCACGGCACAGCTCCTGCGGGCACCATCACCTTTTCGACATCCCTGCGCTCAGCGCAGCAGAAACAGGGCCGTAGGGAACAGCCCTGGTTTTCAGGATGTGGCTGGCGGGCTCCCTGCCCCCCCTCAGAAGTACCCCCTTGCCCACAGAGCGCACCGTGAAGCCTCCCCCACCCCTGCACAAGGCCATCGGCACACGCAGAGGAGCTCAGCTGAGGCCATCCACCGTCTGGCGCGTGTCCGCCCGCTGTTGATCTCCTTGGGGCCGTGCTGCCGGTGCACGGATGCTGCCGCGTGGTCTCTCCTCAGACTGGGGTCCCCAAGCGCCAGCCAGACCCAATTTCTGTGCCTTTCTCCCCACAGTGACCCGTGCCCTCGTGCACCTCACAGAACTGGGAGCTTCCAGGAGCAAACAGCACATGCAGAAGAAGGTGTACCTACCATGGCCAACGTACAAACGTCGTCGTGTTATAATCTTAAACACGATGGATAGATACCGAGCACTACAACCAGCAGCTGAAAGTGAGCCCCGTAATGTCTGAACACCCTTCACATGAAAATGCAGTAATATACATTCCTTCAAGCTACTGTCTGTCCAAGCTAAATATTATCGGTATGAAAGTTTACAACCTTGAAATAAAAAAAATGTTCACAACAGAAACAAATCTTGCCTGTGATTACAACTTTTATCAGATTTATAGCACAGCGCTGTACTTTTCATAGAAAATATGAAATAACTTTTTATAGAAAATATGAAATAACTGGTATTTTTATAAATTGAGTTCTTGCTACAGATTTTATGTTGGCTACGTTTATTTCCCATTGTAAATTGTGTCTAAGTTTGTGCAGTTTTACTGCATTGTCTCTCTCCTTACTTTTCACAGATCTCTGTGTTTCCGATGCCATTTTCTTCTTTTGGATCATTCTATTTTTCTTGCTTACTTTTGACTTGCACTTACTGCTAAAATGTCAGTCTTATTTGTGCTCGGCTTGAGGAAGCAAAGTACTCGATAGCTCCTCATCGCTGCCCCTCCGCGCTCCAGGGGCCGCCTTCCAGAGCCGAGAGGAGAGCTACGCAAGGGCCCAGCTGAGGAAGTTAATTACATTTGCTAGAGTGATCCAGGTTCATTTGCAATCCTGAGCAGAGACTGCTTTGACTCTTTTGCAGCTGTTTGGGCAACGATTTCCACGCACACGGCTCAGAAACTCTACATCAAGGCAGTACCAGAGGAACCTTCCCCTTGCACCCCAGTTGCAACGGTATCGCATCGTTCCCAAAACGCACGCTTATTTTAATGATGCCGATTCTACAAATGAACACTTACCCTAACGCTGTTTCTGCACCGTGCTTGGTCAAGGACTTCTCAGTCTTTATATTCTAAGAAGGATGCACCTGTATTTACATATGCATGAAAAGGCATCGAACTCAACGAGAGCGGTGAGATGCGATACCGCCAGTGGACAATCTCCCCTCGGCGACTGTGCAGCCACCACATAAGGACTGCGAGCACGGATATTTCCTGGGAAGGAAGAAAATACTGCACCCCTCTTCCAGTGAAAAGCACCGGATTTGCTTAGCCGTGGGCTGTATGGATCTCCATAAGCTCCACCCTCCAATCCCTCACGGCAGTAAGAAACCTTTACGGACTGGATAATTTACCTGACTTCTCTTTGCACTTCTTTCCCCCTCCACTACTGCAGCCATCTTATTTCTCCATCTTACAAAATGTTCCAAACATAAAACGTGGGCTGCACGTGCTCATCCTCGAGCAGAGGGGCTGGCCCCAGCACAGCATCCCCCACGTCCAGGGTGCGTGCTTGCGTCCCTGCCTGCAGCGTTAGCAAGCCACGAGGGCCACCGTCGCTGGCAGGACACGTGCACGTAACAGCACGACATCATCGTTTTATTTGCGTTGTTTTAAGGGACATGGCCTGGCTTTACGGAGCGGGCTGTGTGGCGCACGGTGGGTTAGGGAAGCAGGAAAGCCAGCAGGCATTCCTCACAATCTTGCTTCGGGCGGCGCTGGGTGCAGCCCAGCACCGGTATCATTGAGTCATTGAACGGTTTGGGTTGGAAGGGACCTTCTGCAGACCATCTAGTTCCAACCCCCCTGCCACGGGCAGGGACGTCTTTCACCAGATCAGGTTGCTCCCGAGCACGAGCAAAGCCCCGAGCCCTTGCAGAGCGGTGCCGCTGTCGGGGGGCTCCGGGTGACGCGGCTGTGCCATGTGCCCAGTGTCCCCAAAAGCAGGGGGGCTGCGGCGGGTCCCTGGCGAGCAGGGCGGTGCGGGCTGCGCGGCCCGCTCCCGGCGGTAAATCAGGCGAACGAGTTCTCCGCTTTAACATCGCAAAATCACACACTTATGTAAAAATATGATCAAAGTTTTATACATGTAGAATTTCCTAACAATAAATCACATAAATGGATATCTACACTGGGTCATAAAACTGAACAGATTCTAAACTGATCGGTAAAGTTGCCCATAAATTGTTGGTTTTAGCAAGCTGTAAACAAAAGCTGTATAAATACCAAGTGAGCCTCATAATGTAACTAGGTACGCAGAGAAGTGCTCCAGCTGCTCTGCTTTCAGAGAAAATGCACTGGTTTTGGACAACGTTCGGAACTCTTTTGTTATTGCCCAGCATAAACATCAGATCTCCCGCTTGATATAGTGGCAACAACGGGAGAGGAAGGAGTAGGAATAAATGCTGCCGACTTTGCTGTCTCTCACGGCGTTCTCCTTCTCGCAGAGGTTTACGCGCCATTATGTACCGCGCTGTGGTCTGCTGGGGCTCTGCGAGAGACATCTCTTCTCGGTGCTGCCTGAATTTTACTTAATTGCATTTCAACCAAACAAAGCAAGCACACATATATTCATGCAAACCATGCACTAAAGGTAATACTTACCTGATACGGACAGAAACTACACGGGATTCCCAGGCCAGAAATCACAGAAGAACACACCGCAAGCTCTCGCCTTTTTCCAGCGCCCGTTTCAGAACGAACCAGAAATGACCATTTTAGCTGCCTGTCCGGCGGCGACACGCACAGCCCGCGAGCCCCCAGCACGGGACCCGCAGATTAGGTTACCAGCACAGAGGACGCCGAACCTGCCGGGGAAAAGCCCTTCCCAGCACGGGTGCTTCAGGTGGTAAAGGCAGAGATGTCAGCTTTGATTTGAGCTAACAGAAAGGAATCTTTGGATGGAAAAGCTCCAGGACCTTTGAATTAAATGAAAGACCAGAACACTCTACAGAATGTCTGCAATAACAGTCTCTACAGAAAATTATGAGGAACTACATAAATCCACCCTCTTCCTCTTCACACAGGCTCATTAAAGCAGTACTGACTCTCTGGGCAGCTATAATTCTGCTGAGTGATACCCTGGAATCACCCTGTCAATACCCAGTGGTGTGCTGCCTCTCCAACTATCTGTGCCCCTAATATTCCTCTCTTTGATGGGATTTGCTGACCTTTAATCTGATGCTAGTTTACTCTCATCACTGAAGTGCAAGTCAGAGAGCAATAAAACGGCAACCTCACTGATTCAAAAGGGAGAGCTAAAGCGCCACTAACTGTGAATCTAACCTTTCGTAATGGCTCTCCCCTTAAAAGGGGAAACATGAAGTGCAAGGCAGCTAAAACAAACAATATTTAATGCTGACTACAAGATTTATGGCAGCCCTCTTTGCATGAGTATTAAATTGGAATTTCAGGGCTGTAAACTGAGGAAGAGAGGGGCTGCCGCCCCGCACAGCACCTTTCCCACGCCACATGCACCGTGGGCACCGAACGGAGCAGGGCATCACAGCCAAAAGGCGCGGGTAGCGACGCAGGGGATGGCCGGCCAGAGCCGCCTGAGCAGAGACCCGACCCCCAAAGGGCAAACGGGCCCTGAGCAGCGCGGGGATGTGACAAGCGTAAGCTGCGTTCCTGATGAGAAGGAGACGCATGTGCAGGTGTGCGTGAGCATCGTCTCCCACGGAGCCCAGCACTGGAACTGGTGCTGGACAGCCCCAGGGAGCAGCCCCGGGCCCCGCAGCCATGCACAGCACCAGCTGCTGAAACACGGAGCTGCCCAGCCCCTCGCACCACCCCGTGCCGCTGTGGGACGTGCAAAGCACCTCCAGAGCCGGGGCCACCAGGAAACGAGAGACCTCGTGCTGCTCGAGAGGGTACGGGACAAGGCTGCCCATCGGATGGGTCCCCGGGCGCGGGCAACAGCGGACTGCAGCAGGGCTGGGGAGCGGTTTGTCCTGATGGAACCCATCCAGCTGGGCAGCCCCCCAAAATGCGTCTCACTGGGAGGAGGCACCGTTTAGCACATGTCCATTGTAAGAGGGGAATCAAGGGGAAATAAAGGTTATTCTCAAAGTGCTGGTGCTCTTCCCCGAAGGAGCCACTGGGGGCTGTCGCATGGCTTCTGGCCATCCCTCGAGCCCCCGGCATGGGCACAGCCCCAGCCCACAGCTCAGCCAGGGTCCCCTCGTCCTGCTGCGCTCATCACCATCCCGCAGTGCCACGAACCAACGCAACGACCAGCAATGAGCTGGAGAACGGCCTGTCTCTACATGTGCCGCACAACATCTCCACCTGTTCTTTTATTTATTCTGTAAACTGCAGGAAATCACGACTTGCAATGTGAGCCAAGTCTTCCANTCCTGCTGCGCTCATCACCATCCCGCAGTGCCACGAACCAACGCAACGACCAGCAATGAGCTGGAGAACGGCCTGTCTCTACATGTGCCGCACAACATCTCCACCTGTTCTTTTATTTATTCTGTAAACTGCAGGAAATCACGACTTGCAATGTCAGCCAAGTCTTCCAACGGGTCCATCCATGCACTTTGCCTGTCCCGGAGCGGCTCCTCCTGCACTGCCGGGTCGGGGTGCGGGAGCACAGCTNTAAACTGCAGGAAATCACGACTTGCAATGTGAGCCAAGTCTTCCAACGGGTCCATCCATGCACTTTGCCTGTCCCGGAGCAGCTCCTCCTGCACTGCCAGGTCGGGGTGCGGGAGCACAGCCGGGCACCGTGGAGGCACGCAGCTCAACGCTACGACTGCCCCATTAGTGCCTCTCAAGTGACTGTTCCCATGGCCAGCACTTAGAGGAGTGCGACCGGTGCCTCCGACGGGGTCCCAGGCCGGTGGAGTGCATGCATGAAGCAAGCAAATAAAGGAGATGATAGATCTCGCACAGTGTATACACACAGATCAACAAAAAACACACCAAAGTCACATCACAAAGCAAAAAAGAAACTGTTGCATAACAAATTTCTCTCCGGCTCTCTGGGGAAAATAAAGACTGACAGCTTTGGGTTTAACAGGTGCTGCTAGAAGATGAGCTCCTTATTAATACTGCTAGGAAGGAAAAGGATGATAAAAACTATAATGTGATTAATTATTTATGTTTACGAGCATGATTTTTAAGAGTTACGGTTTGTCATGCAAATCGCTTGGTCTGGTTCAACTCGACACATCGCACCCCAGGACGTGCCTGAGGGCTCTTCGCAACACGTGCAGCAATTACCACGCCACTAACAGGGCAGCAGACCCACGGTCCAGACAACGGCACGCACGCCACCCACGCCCTGAGCCTCCACCCTGCTTACGCAGCAAGCGTCTCACTGCCATTGACAAACACAACAGCAGCATTTTCAGAGGCGAAAGAGACTGAAACAGAAGTTTCTCTTAAGTGCGAAAGCTAGGAAAAGTCTCGCTGCCGCTCTCCGCCTGGCACGGCTCCCTTTGCAGGCAAACCGAGAGAGGTGAGAGCCCCGGTCCCTACCGAGCTCCCTGGCCCCCCTCCAGCTCACATCCGCTGCTGGTCCCTGCGGAGACAACGGCTCCCTCTGGTCCGGCAGCGACCGCGCGTGCAGAGTGCGGCGACCAACACCTCGGCACCGGGGTCCATGCTGCAGAGCCACGGTACCGGCATCACCAAACCAGCCGCGGGTTTGCATGTGGCAATTACTGCGCAAAACAGCACGCAGCACTTCTGAAAAGAAAATTGGAAGCGTACATTTGCGGAAACTCACAAAGACAGACTTTGTCAAGCTAACAGGCGCTGATAAGGGGAGAGCTTTTATAAGGGATACCAAGAGATGTATCAGACGAGAGCAAGGCTGAATACAAAACAGCACTAGTATAAAAAAGAACAAAGAAAAGGCCTGCTCTGCGTAAGAACTGGTAATACATTAAAAATTTAAAACCTGGCACGACAGATCTGGATACTCCCTGCAGAAGACAACTGATATTAATGAACAGGCCTGTGCATTCATTGTCTGGGATCCCAGAGGAAAAAAATAATGCTGGTTACACTGAATTTTTTAAAGAGAAATTCTTCTCTGCACAAACAGCTCCTCTGCCAAATCACCAGATTATTCCTGGCGGGTTTTACCTTAGAAAGCATCCTGCCCGAGCAGCGGGTTCACCTGAAGGCGCCTCCCTCATTTCTCCATGCCGTTCCTCAGCACGGGACTTCACAAACGCCCGGCTTGCCCCAGCGGCGTTGCTTTACTCAGGAAGCAGTGCTCGGGCTTGGCTCGCCGGCCCTCGGCCCCAGGTGCGGCAGCTCCCTCAGGACAAAGAGGGATTTGCTCTGGCGGCGCTCGAGGATGGCCCACGGAAAGCCAGCACGGGGCTCCCTTGTTTACGCTGGCCCTGTCAGATCCTGGACACCAGCCCCTGGACACCAGCACAGCCAGACCGGATTTGATGCCTGGGGTCACTTCTATGGCCAGGAATAACCAGAAACTTGGGAAATGCCAAACAGCACACGTGCTCCTCTGCTAAAGAGACACCAGGACCCACAAGTATCTCGGTTGTTGCGCAGAGCAGAAGCACTCGCCTGGCATTTTCGCTTGGTGGGCAACCATGACGTGAAAGCCTCCGCGGGAAACCTCTCCACATTACGTCGTAAGACTCGTGAGGCCACAAAGCCCCTCAGCTCCACAACGTGCGTCATGGAGGGTGGAAACGTTGACCTAACTGAGCCGACACAGGGAGGGCTGCGTTTCAGAAGGAGGGGCTGGGCAAAGCCAGGGATAGCCAGGGCACCCAAGCCCAAGGAGGCACACGGGGCGCAGCCCCTCAGCCGAGCTGGCCACGCTGCTCCCAGCCTCGAGGGCTGCCCCCGAGCCCTGGCTTCTCCCGTTCGTTCTCAAAGCCCGCGTGGCTCCTCAGCGGAAGCAGCTTTGGGAGCACACCACCGTTGTAGCGCAACGCAAACCCTGGTGAAACCTAACGAGCGCCCAAGGCCGACGGTGCCCATTGCTGTGCGTGGCTCCGACCTGCAGCCGGGCTGCAGAGCCCTCTCGGCCACAGGAACGAGCCAGGACGGGCCTGGGAGCGGCGCTGGGCGGTGAGGGATGCACCAGCAGCCTCCTGCTCATTGGCTCCAAATCGCATTTCTCTTCCCTGTAAGGCTTTGGTGCTGTGTAACAGCCGCACACTTGAGCGCACACAACAAGCAAAAGGCTCATTGTTATTGCTGTCGCTGCCGCACTCCTTAGGTGGCTGGGTGTCTGGGTGGAAACCTACCTGCCTGCAGCAACGCGCCGTGGAAGAAGCTGGGAACATCAGCAGTTTATACCGGGGTCACCCGTGCAACGCACAATTATGTGGGGTGAACTGTGTTACAGGGAACGCCTCAAGTTTTAAACTGTCATTAGAATATCGTGGCCTGATTTTAACAATACAGCAGCGCTTCTAATGATCTTTAAGGTAATTCGCTATTCAGACCCCAAGCAAAAGATGCAAATGTACCACTGAAAGCTCCTTATTAAATACCCACAGGCTACAGTTCTGTACAATAAGTGGACCAGGTCTTTTTAGAACATCCTAATTAGATGAACAGAGATGCAGAAAAATGCAAAACCAGGTCATGCAGCAAAAATGTTGGGGGGAAAAGAAAAAGCTGCCAAACAACCCCCCTCCAAGCCCCTCATTAAATACCCTCCCCCACACCGCGTCCCTTATTAAAACCCTTGCAGTGTGATGAAGTGGAGCCAAAGGCTTCCAGGCCACCATCGCCCCCAAAATAGAGGTGACCGTTATTGTTAAGTTTTCAGTTTATTGCCAGGGATATGTCTAAGTGATGATATAAATAATACTATGAATAATACATTAAGGAAAAACCCAATCTGAAATTAAATTTGCCTTGGGTTATCTCCCTTTTTACTATATACATACAGAATTATTATGCGCTAGGGGAAAAAAAAAAGCTAATATCAAGGTAACACTTTTTCCCCCTTTGAAAGCAGCAAGAATTGCTACCCCTGAAAAGCTGCTGTCTTACACCAGAGACAACAGGGCACAACTTCCCTTCCCTGAAACAGGAGGATAAACTCAGGGACGGGTTTCAGGGCTGACCGGGAAGATTCAATTCTGCACGACTTGAGCAGAGCTGTTTGCTCTGGCCTGGCGCGTCTGCATGCAAAAAAATGTGCAGCATCATTTGCAGGTGCGCTGAGGTTCATCAGACCCTCCCGCCTGGCCTCGCTGGGATAATTTACTTTCGGTGCTGGGAGCCGGTCTTACATTTATTTGATCTTTATGTCTCCAGTTTAGCTCAGATGAGTACCAGCCCTTTACTCACTGGCTGTTTAGCATTTAGCACTGACCTTGCTTTCATTTCCAAAACATTCCTACCACGGCCAGTGTAAGCAGAACAGGGACTAACCAGGCTCACGTCGGGTGAAATCCCAACTCTGCCTGGGTGCCAGACAAAGGAGAGGAGCGTTATAGCAGGAGCTGGGGCGGTGAACTGCACTCACACCAGGCACCCAGGTCTCTGCCCCGACCCTACGCCAAAATTGCAGTGTGATTTTGGATAAACCGCTTCTTCGCCCCATGCCTCAGTTTCTTCAGAAGGTGAGTAAGACTGTGAGCACTTAGGTCACTCTACAAAGCCCTTAGGAGTCTTGGCCAAAAAGCACTAGGAACTAAGGCCTCAAAAATATATCGGCACCTATTTCCAACCAACCCCAAGGCACCGGCGCAGCCAGTCCTGAGCCCCTGTACCCAAAGCAAGCTGTTTCCCCTCTGGACACAGCGCCACAAGGCAGTAGAGACGGACCAGAGACCTTCTGAACACTTCCTTCAAGCGACCCTCCATGACGCCGGGGACACGCATCCCCCTGTCAATCGGCAATTCACAAGTGGGCTTTGTCATGTGAACGTTAGTTCAAAGGCAACGCACTGAGACCGGAAAAACTCACTTCCTGAATTCTCTGAGAGACAAAGTTTGGGCGACGAGCTACAGAGTCTGGGAGACTGCAGGAAGGGCGCCCTGCTCTGCTCTGCTCCCTCGACAGCCAGCCAAAGCACTCTTACACGTCGGCTGACTTCGGTGGAGACGCTGGCCTTCATTGTATTTCCATAATGCTAAGCATAAGGGCTCTGGCGCCAACGCACCCCGGCTTCCCTGCCTCCTCCCGCCGCGCTGTGCTCTGTGGGCGCTGGCTGCCTCGGGAAGGGGAGGCTCTGACCCGCCAGGCCCATCAGCTCCACAGCGCGACCGGCATCGCCTTGGCTTTTGTCTTGAATTCCTGAGCCTCGCCTGGGAGCGATGCTGGGAAAGAAATGGTTAAGGCACTAATTACCATAATTAAGAGTTGCCAATTTAATTATAGCTGAGAATATTAATGCTGTAACATTTGTTGGAGTGCAGAAAACAAACCTTTAATGCACAGACTTTGTTCGCAAACATCTAATGGAGCCCTCCTCCACTTCGCTTGGTGCTTCAGCGCTGACACAACAGCGATGGGTTCAGATTGAAGAACTTGTCAGCAATCAGGCAGGAGGAGGCTAATTAGCTGGCAGGTTAATGAGTGTGATGGCTCTTGACAGCATTTTGTTACAGCCTCTACTGTATTTAAACAATAAATGATTATTACTTAAACACAGTGGAGACAGTCTTATTAGGAGAGCTAGACCATATATTTATTTTCATAAAAATGAGACTAATTCCTTCGTGTAAAGAATAAAATGTAAAATTTTGGCTGATGAGAGCCTCACCACTGAACCTCCAGGGTATCTTGTCGGGGAGGAGAGCAAAGGTTTTAAAAGTCCTTGTGCTCTCCATGAGAAGGCACCAAACGTCTGAAGCCCAGGTGGCTATAAAACATGAGCGGCAGTGATGCAATTTAAAGAGCTACCTTGCCTGCCAGCCACAACAAAACACACGTAGCAAATTCGTTCTCATTTTCACCGTGCATTTTTAGCCTCGGCCTCTGTGTGCAATGGGTGCCGGGGCTTCACCATCCCCACAGCCTTCAGGCTCAGGTCGGGCTCTGTATTTTAATTCCTTTGGCAACTGGGATTTGGGAACAGGTGGTGAAGTGGAGAGGAGAAATAGCTCTGTGGAGAGATTAACCCGTTTCTCTGTCCAGTGGGGGGACAAGGGGGACACCTTACAGCCCTCTTGTAATCCATAAACATAATGAGAACGAGAAAGAAAGTGTCTACATCTGAAAAATCCAAAAGCACATTAATGCAGTGCCTTTCCTGCAGAAAAGGCAGGTAGGAACGAGCCACTGGCTGTAGTCTGAACTGTATTTACAGGACAGGCAATTGCAAATACATGTCCAGAAAAACCTTATCTGAAGAGAATTAAATTGAATCCATAGCTGTGTAATAATAAGGGAGGGTTATTTCAATTTAATATTTAGTGTTCCCTAGGAATTTGTACATAAACATGGAAGAAACAAAAGGCCTTACCTGCTGAGACTAATACCATTTTCGAAATTATTTTTGCATACATGAAAATGATTTGTGCCCCTCAGTGCTGCTGCTGAACACGTGAATAAAAATAGAAAAGGCAGTGAACTCCTCAAATCCTGCCTAATCCTTAACACTGCATTTTACATATTTAAGATCCAAAATACCACAAGCCAAGTAACGCGCAGCAGCAGTAAACGGCCGGTTACCAACAGCATCAGGTAAACGCAGAGAGTATCGCGGCTCATCCGCAAACACATAAACAGCATCGCTCCCGTGAGACCCCACCGCCTTGGGACCACGGGGCTGAGAGACGAAAGGCGCGAGCCGAGGCCCCGGCTTGCACGCGAGCTGCCGGTGCCAGAGCTCACTCATCGCACCAGACTGGCCAGCAGTGCCGGGGAAAGCCGGGCTAGAAGGAGGCAAATTCCCCCGCCAGCCTCCCCAGCTCCGTCTGGCGAGCGAGAGCCCTGGCAACAGAACTGCAGATTGCCTCAGCAAAGCCCGGCCTCACGTTCCTGGGGATAAACCCTATTTGCAAAGAGCCACCTGAATTCTGAGCTGTAGCCTCAGCTCCTTACAGTATAAATAGAGCACACAGGCAGCTCGCTTACATCACCCCGCATGCGGGCATGCATCACGCGGAAGCCACGCACGGCCTGCGCATCAACATAAAGCACAAAGTCACGTCAAGCCCAAATTAAACCTGCGTTTTGCAAGCTTTGCCAAACAAGGCAGACTCTTCTCTTTCCAGACGCGAGGATCTAAAGATCACACCGCGCTATTAAACATTGACAGGTTTGTAAATACACAGAACTCTGCAACGACACAAAACTTGCCCTACAAAGCTTTCTGAACCCCTTGGCTTGCAAGGGCTTACCTAAATTTTATTTTTTTACATTAAAATATTAATAGCGTTTGATAGAGCAATTGCAACCCAACACCATCCCAGGAAAAGCTGGCATCTGGCAAAAATCACCAGACTCTCTAGCTGCTTAAATGAGAATATTCTTCAGTCTGAAAAATTATTTATAGAGGGTTTTTTTACTACCCTTGTATACTGCAATGTTATTTCCTTTCCCACACACTAGCAAAGTCCATTTTCACAACTGCTATAAAGCGGCATGTTCACAGCTAGTAAAACAACTCAATAAATAGCCTCACGAAGCTATAGCTGTCTCATATCCTTTCCTCAATAAAAACAGAGGTGAACTGCTTATTTTCAGCAGCACACTATAAGAAGACAGAAGCATTATGACTGCTCATACATTCTGACTATCATTTGCCACAAGCTATATCTGTCAGCATTAAATAAAGCTGCATTATAAATGTAAACAAAACACCCACATCTACAAAATGAGCTGTCCGCCATTGCTAGAGGCATGAATTGAACCCGCTTATTGACTCAGCTTGCTCTTTTTATTTATTCCCCTACAAAGACATGCATTTACTTTACCCTACAAGCATAGTGGGTTTAGGGGCGGTAACTTGTCTCCTGCACAAGCTGAAAAGGCAGGTTGGTGACAAATGCAGATCTTAATGGGAACACCATTAGGTGGGCAAACATTGAACTATTATTGAAAAACTGATTTATTTTAAAAGGTTATCCTAGACCAAAACACTACATCATAAATAATTTGCAGGATCAGTCAAGTGAATTTATACTTATGATTTTTTTTAAAAAGGTAATTCATTGCAATCAAATAATAATGCCAGTTTGAGAGGAATTACACTCAAATATCAACTGCTCAGAATTTACAGTCTGAAGAGGTTAAAAGGTGCTCAGCTCTACAGCAGCACATATCAGGCTTGTTCGCTGACAGTACGTTATACATCTTTCCAGACTAGAAAAAAGTTCTGTCCCTGTCAGACAAAATTCACCTTGCACAAGCCCAGATCGGCACTCGCAGCCACGCACAGCCTCCCGAGGCGGGAGCGGGCATGGCCCCCGCTGGCAGCCCTCCCTGGCCAGCGTGCACGCAGTGCGGAGCACTCACAGCAGCACGAGACCGGGCCGTGCCCCCCAAGATGGGAGTGCTCCTCGAGGTGTGCGCGAGGAGGGCACCCCTCCCGGGCTCAGGGAGAGAGCATCTGCCAACAGAGAATGGGACCAAAACGCGGCGTCCAAGGTGCGGAGCTGCTGCTGCACTCCGAGCTACCACAAGATAACACAAGTTGTATAAAAATACTGCATGTTCCCCAATTAATAATTGCAATTAATTATTTATATAGATACTCACATTTCTACAAAGGAGGGCGAATAATTATAAATAATGCATTGGATATGAGGGAACGGATCCTTTTTTACAATATGCTATATATGAAAGAGTGGCTTTGCCAGAATTATAAACAAATGATGTGGTCCCATTTCTCAAGCTGGCCTGCAAGGTCTATCAGACTCTAGACTACATCTTGCAGTAGTGGAGACGAAACTTTCCAGTAGTGCAGGTAGCCATTAAGGGAATTTCCATAATATTCCTACAGTGTGTCTCTTCTCCCTCACGCCTTGGAGAAAGCTGTGCTTTGAGACAGATAGCTTTTCTTCTGCAGGCTACTGGTGCGGTTAACGCTGCAAAGATAGGCTTCTTCGGAAAACTCACCACAATTCCAAAATTCCGGGGTTTAGATATGACTGGAAATGGCTGTCACGTGGGAGGATGCTCAGCTGTGCAGCCTCGCAAGGTGCCCTGGCTGGATCTCCTCCACCCTCCCTCCGCGCCTCACCCCCTCCCACGCACCACTCGGTGCAGAGCGCTCCCGAAGAGACGTGGGTTACGTCCAGCAGCGCCAACGCATTGCACGTGGTTTCTGACACGCACAGGTCGTGACCAGCGTGGGACCACAAGCACTGATGGTTTGACTTCGCATCAAGCAGGTTTTGGATCTGGGTCCCCCAAGGCCCCACGGTTGCAATGTGGCATTGCACTCTCCCTTCTCCCCAGAACGCTGGCAGAGAAATTCACAGGCGACTTCAGGAAGGGAGGGGAGAGCGAAAGCCTAAGTTAAGCAATGGGATGATGTTGGCACAAGTCCCCTCGTTACATGGGGGCATCCCTCATGAATGGACAGGAACAAGTGTTCCACTGTCTCACATCATCCATTCTTCCGGAGGTAGATATTAATTATTCCTGCTTTTCCATTTTAAGATAAGCTTGTTAACAAGAAATTATAGGGTAGCTCGGAGCGGCTGTCCGTTGGGTTGCCTGCATCAGAGTTTATGATGTTTACAGAGAAAAAGAAAATCAGTGTTAAGGAGTAGCAGAGAGTAATTAATATATTGTAGTGTGGAATTTCCACTTCCTACCTCCATTTAGATCAAATAAAGCTTGGCAGTGCCAGAGTAAATCAAGGGGCAGCCACCAGGGAGAGAGGATCGGCAGAGGCATTAGAGCCAGATCCAAAGCCGTGCTTCACCCAAGCTCCTACTATTATTACTTGTGCAAAGCAAATATTCAGCCTCCAACCCTAAATCATTTCAATTCCTATTTCCAAGTATAATTTAATCTTTTTCAGCGACACTTGATGCTTACTTCATCACAGCATAATGACAGATTAAAAAGTTGTTGAATTAAATATTAAAGAGGACTTCAGGCAGTTCTGCATTTTTAAGGAATAACACAGATTGGAGATGAAATGAGAAGCCCAAATGCATATTTTATTCCAAAAGGAAAGAATACATATATTTTTCCTCCAGGCCACCTACTTTGTAATAAAACATAGGGCAGGTTTTTATTTAGTGGATAAAAGCAAGATACAGTATTATAGGATTCATATCACTGTAAACTGGTACCATGCAGTGGTGTCAAAGCTAATGACACCATATGATCAAACACAGTCCTTTGTTAAATATATATGTGTATCTGTACTGCATATCTGTACTGTATATAACTCTATATAGGCATTTACAATATTTTCATTAGACTACTTAAACACAATTTATTCACTCTCAGATGTGAAAGTTTATCTCGTGATGACACCTCCTGCACGACATCAAAGCATAGAATGCAAAACATAATTTAAGCTATTATTGAAATATAAATCTTTCCAAGGAAAATTATGTCAGCATATGAATAAAAAAAGTCGCTTTAAATTTAAACTGTAGTTTAAAGTTTCTGAAAGTCTTGAGGATAAACAGAGGCAAAAACAAGTTTTGAACTTTAAAAGGAACGTCCACATTTTGATGAAAACATCCCGAACTATTGTATCGTAATGTAATAACAGGAGATTAATCTTTACATGTAAAGGGATCAAGGGGCAATCCTTCAGTTTTGTACATATGTATTAATATTTCTGCTTTGTGACCACATACAACACCTTCCACAGCTGCATCTCCACTAAGCGTATGGGTCACAAATTTTGCTCTCATTCCATAATGTACATGATGCAGACACACACAGACGGCAGAAGAAGGATCTGGAGAAGTCTCTGATTGCTGAAAAGTGAATACGGTGAAATCAGAGGTGTCATCTGGATTCCGTATGGGGCAGACATCATTGTCAGCACAGCTCTGATACAGCAAACGTGTTTCGTACATAGAAGCACCCACGAGGGTGGGAGGGAGAAGGGGACACAACGGGCAGTGGGAGAGCAGGGTGGCCCTAATCTAAACATGCACGTACTGCAGTTCACAGCTGATTGTCCTGGGACTCAGGGGGAGCCCTTTGCCTTCCCACACTCGTATTTTCCTGTGAAGTTCACCCAATACAATGCCCAGTGAATATTTTCATATACGGTTTCACATCCCCTATCTGTGGTATTAACCAAAGGACTCTCTGGTATTTTAACGTGGGTTTGGGATGTGGGCTGGCGATGGGGGAGACCTATCGCGCCACCCCATCAGCGGGGACCCCCGTTCCTCGCAGCGGAGAGGGCGAAATTCCTGAGGTGAAATGAGCCATTTTCAACCATTTGTCCTGGCACCAAGAGGCGCAATTTTGCCACGGAACTGAAGTCTTGGATACTGAAGACACATGAAAAAACATTGGAAAATAAACAAACTGAAAGATTCACGCTCTTGGCTGGCAGGGCCTAGCCTGGCAGCACCGCAGAGGCTGCCAACACAGGGCCCAGCCGGGCTGTCCAGGCCCCCGCCATGCCTGCGCCGCCTGCCCCCCGCCCGCCCCGTTCCCGCGGCCTGTGGGGCAGCGGCAGGGCCTGTCCCCCAGCCTGGTGGCCACCGGACGGTGCTCAGCGGTGGCACCGACCCACGTCTGCAGGGGACAAGAGGGGCGTGAGGGGCCCATGGAGGCCCAGGACACCCCATGCTGTGCCAGGCCGGGCTGGCCCAGGGCCCTCCCGCCAGGCAGGGCCTCGCCAAGTTCGGGGCCGACATGCGGTTCCCGATTAGTGGGATATTATTAATTATTATTGCCGTTATTAATACCAAAGGGATCTTGGCTGTCTTTTTGTCAGCGCAACCACTCTGCCTTTAAGTCATTAAGCCGCAGAACAATAACGGCGGGCGAGCCGACAAGAGAAATGCCATTGTTCCCTCTCCCCAGCCTGAGCGGCTCGTCCTGCTCCCATGTAAATGAACTTAATGCTCTTCATTCAGGCGCACTCGGAGGGTTCTCATTTACTGCCTCTCTCTCTGTGACAGCATTTTCTCACCAGCCCTGACTGCATAATTAATGCAAATGCAGCCTTAGTGTCATGAGCTGGGCTCCTTTGGTTTACTTTGGTACGACACTTACAGAGGAATATTAACTAGAGAAAGCAGCATCACAACAGGGGTGGAAAATCAGCCTGTCAGGGACTCATTCCAAATGCCACGGAAAGGAGAGCGCCTTCAAGATTGTTTCATCAAGGTGATTGAGAACAAAAACTACTGAGGAAAATTCGAGCTTACATTTATGAGCTTCTCCACATACATTATTTATATCACCAGAACCTATAGGAACATTATTTCCAAGCACATATTCATACAAAGACACTGTTTGGACTGAGAACTGGAATTGAATGTGCACACACACACAGGAAGGCCAGCACTGCTCACAGGTAACCCGAGCACTGCCCAGGACACCCTTTGTGTGCATGTTTGCCCGCTCACGGGAAGTTCACGGGCGTTCGGATTTATCCTAGCACAACTCCACACACGCTCGCTCCTCACAAAGGTCAGCGAGCCGCATACCCGATATAGCCCTTTGCAGGGATAATCCTGCATTTTAATCCTGCCTGTTCCAATCAAAATTGGCTCCGTTGTGGTTTTTTTTAATTTCCCTGTAAACCAGACAGCAGTTCTGCACTAAATACGGGAGAATTAAAGCAGCATTCAGCTATGTTATCAGTACTTTGTACCAAACATCGCAGGGAGAGCATGCCTTTTTTCCAGAACAGCCTTGCTGGAAATGTTTATTCAGATTAATTCTGCTTGTATGTTACTACCAGATAGCGCTCTGTCTTGTATTTTTGATCTGTAACAAAAAGTAAATTTGCAAGCCTGTATGTTTATTTTGCTTTGCTGTTTATTCTTTAGTTACACTGAAAGATACCTCTTTGTACATTTTTTTCTGAATTTGGGGATTTTTGCGTAATCTTTCTTTATTGCCTAGTGCTTCCACGCACACCAGAACTGGTCAGGTCTTCTGAGAATGCCACCCTTTACCGAGCTGCTAATATTGTGCTTCACAAAAATATGCGTCAGATTCCTCTCTCCTCCTCCCCCTACCACTGCTAATTTTAAAAGCGTGAGAATTTTAGCAGTATTAAATATGGACCCTGTTTATCTGCCCTGCTGTGTTGGAGATTCTGGGTCACCTTTTCAGCCTTTTCAATGTGTTTGTAAAGACTGAACAGCAAGTCTTTTTTGACTAGGAAGCTGAGATTTTCTGGTGATCCCCAAACCTGAAACTCTAACAAAACCAGCATCCAACAGAGCACAACCTTTTATTAAATCCTAACAACTGGTGACAACTGGTGCTGAATCAGAGCAAGCTGGTTCTCAGCTTGTTTACTTCCCAGTGAAGAGACAAATCAAGCCCTGCCAGAGGACACACAACTGATCTGTGGGTAGCTCAAGTGAGGGTGAAGGTGTTTTGCCACCTGCATGCCTTGGACTGCAGGCAGCGTGGTCACCATCCCTCCTTGTCCGGCACTAGCACCCAGAATGAGTGCAGCCACCCCAAAGGGGCCTTGCAAAGATCTGCGTGAGGAAGCTCTGGGCTCCGCAAGTCCGCTGTCACGGCAGGAGGGCGAGCCCTGAGACTGCAGCCACTGCGGGCTGGGCTGCACACAGTATCACCCACCTCCAGACACACGGCGTTTGCTCTTCAGCAAGTGACACAGCTAATTATGTACAGAGCTCAAGTGCAGAGGTTTCCTTCTTTCTTTTTTTCCTTTTTGCAGTCCCTCAAAGCCAAAAGCATTCTGCACATCCGATCTGCACATCAACTTTTACTTGCTCTGCTCCCATTAACACAATTCACAAAAGCAGCCATGCTCCGTGTGCCGGAGTCCTGCCCCCTCAGCCGTGCCAGGTGGCCGAGTCACGGCCAGGCAGTGACTCGATTTCCCAGGCAAGCGAGGAAGCCCGCTTCCCCCGGGTCAGGCGTGGGCCACGGGGTGGCCGTACGCCTCCCTGCTACCCAGTGACTGAGGACCACACCAACTGCAGGTCCTCACCAGATTAACTGAATAGACACTAACTGAAAATGATACCTTTATCCCCTCTCATATACCATACAACCGAATGGATCAGAACGAGCATGCCAGTCAAACGGTTTATTTTAGACAGGAAACAGCCCTGCAGACCGTTATTACAAATTAAAGGTATTATATTGAAGTCATTTTTAATCCCTTTTAAATGAATAACCCTTCTACCAACATTAAATCATTTTCTTCTGCAGAAGTAACACTTCCTCTGCGTGGCACAGGATATATTCCGCCGCAGGTCGGGGAGCTATCCTTCCATTAGAGCTGGTGGCGGCTGATTACACCGCACCAGGACTCATAAAATTCCCGCAGAACTCACACTTGCGTCTTCCCAGGGCAGAGCTGCCTTATCTCATCCATAAGCAATAATGCCACTTTATTTACAGTAATCAGCACGCAGATGATTATTTAGGCACAGCCTCATAATCCTCCTCGCACCGACTACGGAAGATCTTGATTTGAAATCTGCAGTCAAGAAATCCCACCTATTGCAAACACACAACGTGGGAGCCTAGCCCCTCTCTGCGCCGCGGTGCAGGGAGGTTGTCTGCGCTTATTTGTATTTGTTTAGCTAGACAAAAAGTAGAACACGAGTCTGGGAAAAGAGCGACTTCAGACAACTTTTAGCATCAGCCGTACAATGTCCATTTCGGCACAGCTCTAATAGGGCATCAATATTGTCATTTTAAACTCGGGATCAGTACACAAATGTGCTATAAATGGGAAAATCCCTTGTGATACTAGTGTGAAACATGCAGCTCATTGATTTTGTTCTTGATGGTCTGCTATTAAACTAGCGAACATGCTGACCTTGTGTGCAAAGGCAGAATAGTGTGCATGCAACATAAAGTTGAAAAACAGCTTTAAAATGACTGTTTAAAACTGTAGACTACAAACCTTAAAATATAGACAAGCATTCCATAGTTTATTTTAAATTGGCAACCACAATTTAACAAGCTATTCTAACAAAGGATTAGCATAGCATGTGCTTTTCTTTAGCCATCAATTATGACACAGGGTAATGCAGGGCACAACTTAAGTGTCAAATTACAATATGCTATACAAAACCACTTTACAACACTGCCTTCTGTTTGCTTAGCAATTACTACAATGCACACTGCTTTCCGTGGAAAGCCTTGGTCAGAATACTTCCTGAGAATTATTCTACATGTGTACTTAGAGATTACAAAACGTTGGCTGCTTCTTTACCATATTTCTACCATTTAAACGAAGAAAAAATATGCCGCTGTTTATTTTTATGCTCTAATTTCAAACAAAAATCCAAGTGCATATCATCGTTGCAGATTCCATGAGATAAACATTTTTATTTTTAAAAAATTGATTAAATATTGAATATTTCCATAGGATGAAAGCAGCAATTTCCATTTAGGTCGATGACAGTTTCAGATCAGATAGATACCTGATCTGTTACTAGGCATAAAATTAACAGTTCTATCAATTTCAAATACGGGATGATTGCGTGCAGATACTGATATATGCAAAATATACAATGCTCAGAAGATGTGTGGATAATTTAGCAAGATTTAAAATCTTATCTTCACATAAATCAGTCATACTTACAAATGCCTGCCTTATGAATGGAAAAAATAATAAGAATTATCTGTATTTTAAATACGAAAGTTTTTATTATCCTCGTCACGTGAATACAGATTGTACTTCATGTGAACAGGGAGGGGGAGCCCCCTGTTTTAGCTATTTTTTCTGTTCTGCTGTCCTTTCTCCTGCATTTGCCTAAAGGCTCTCAGTAAATTACACTCCAAGTAAATGACTGTAATTTACCCGTTGAATTCCCTTGTTCAGGAAAAGCACACACCACACATTCCAGCGTTTCCACAGCTCAAATTTACCATTCTCGATGTCAAGAACAATCCACGGGCAGTAATTTGAAACTGTTTGAGCCTTCAAATAAGGGAAATTAGAAATGTTTTGAGAGCTAAGATTTTCAGTGAGGAGATAAAACCTGATAAAATCTGTAACAGTTCAATTCCTTCTCCTTTACATTTATGAACAGGGCGTTAAACGTACTGTTAAGCCAGTACCCTGACACCAGCTCAGCTCAGCCGATACTGCGTAGGAAGCAGTACCAGGCAGAAGAGGAAAGCGTTTTTAATGAGGTAAAAATTTTTAAAGGCCTAACAACAGCGATAAATGCAGACGATCCCACAGCAGAGCAGAGGAGCAGCACACAGCACTGGTCCCGATCCCCCTTAAGCCGGCGGCCGAAATCCCCGCGGCTTCTGCCAGGCTGGAATTTCCGCCGAATTCCCGTCAAGGCTTAAATTCAGCTATTTGTTATTAGACGGCTCTATCCTGACAACACAGCTAAGGCTGTACAGCTGGGCCGGTCTCAAAATTAAAATATTCTATAAAACAGGATTTTAATTAACATCTAGAGCGATTAAAGCAGAGAAATCCATACATGTTCGTGATGAATTATCCCACGCGGCGGTGGGGAATGTTCTGGGCCCGGTGACGGATACGCTACACGACCAGACACAAACACCTCCCCTCGCCTCACCACGCGCAAAACCCCACCGTTAGCACACTCAATAACCGCAACCGCCTATTTCGCTCTGTCTAAAGGCAGGTTTTCATATGGTAAAACTGTTATAAATCCTCATTATCCTAAATAAAATTACAGCACTTTAAACATTTCCAGGGAGAACATTCTCTCTTCTAAACAACTACCTTAGCGAGTAATAGGAAGCAATATGGTTGCACTTGTGTCACAGTTGGAAGTCTTTTTAAACTGTCGCCCTGCTAGCAAACCAATTCTACATATTAAAATGAATGGATTGCTTATTTCAAGGGGAAAAATCATTTATAAAATCAAGACCATTATTAAGATACCGTGACTTATTTCCATTCCGGAGTGCATGAGAAACAGATAAATGCGGCAACCTATACACACTGAAATGTCTTTTTTTTGATGCCACAATTTTCTTTTTCAAACGAGTCATCCATGCGTACAAGTAAATTAAACATTGATCGAGATTCCACACGCAAGGCGCTGAAGTTTTCACACGTTTCCGTACTACAAACAAGTAGAGATCTCGCAAACATCTGGCTACAGGCTTTTATTTCTAAAACGCGAGAGATCTTCCTCCTGCCCTCCCTGCTAGATACTCGCACTGCGCAAGACACCCGAAGGCATACACGCAGGGTTTCGGCGGCGGCGCTGTGCGCGCACCTGACCCGCAGCAGATTACTGTACATTTTTAGTGTGCAATTGGCTGACCTCCTCATCAGTTGTCGTCTTAGTCTGAAATAATACCCTGGCCCGGCCATATCGCCTATTTATTCAGGACCCTTTAACAGATTCGTTCTTTGGATTAAATCTAATCAGAGGTTCAGTTAACACACCACAGCAGGTTTGGGAGCGTGCACCTTGTAGTCACTGAGTAAATTATAGGAACCCTATAATTTGATGAGAACATGTGGGCATTTTTCCACAAGCTCATAAATTACTGATTGCTTTTTGTAGGTTTCATTGATACTAATGCGTGCTTCCCTCCAAGTCTCTGCCCCAGATTGGTGCTGGCACAAACATCCCCACTTGGAAACCTAGTAAATTACTGAAACATGTTTAATCATGAGGTTTAAAAACTTTGCACGTTAATGACGGGGAAGGCTGCTGCTCTTGAGCTGCAAAACAGCCGCGCTGTGGGTTGCCCAGGGCAAAAGGCTTCTAGCACAGATCTGCTCTCAAGCACAATGGCGCAGCTCGCGATTAGCACAAGAGATCTTCTCAGATGGGGCTCTCCTGCCTGCGAACTCTGGCCTGCCAGCACTGCCGTTTTCCTCCCACTCGGTCCCACTCCCCAAACCAGACAGCAGACTCTGCACACGCCGCACCTCGTGCAAACCTCATTTTAATGGGAAAGGCAGCTAATAATAAAGCAATTAGCTGCTCAACTAAGAAACTGCCAGTTTTGCTGTTGCCTTTTTTTTAACCATTGAAAATTTCTCCATTAATTTCAAGCCATTTGTAGTATCCGCTTTCATAATTGCAAACCTGGATGAATTGTTTCTAGAAGTTGAACCACGGCTGATGCCAGCAGAACCTATGAACGCATAAAAGCTTCAGTTTCTAATGTCACTATCAAGCCAAAAACAATTACACCCATTTGAATTATGGCAACCAATAAACTTAGATAATCACCATATGCAACATAGCATTTTGGCACTTGAACTAAAAACTCTTGTAGACAACTATAGATTGCTGCTAATGTTGAGCGTTCTTGTCCTACCCAAGGCTGCCAATAGAAATGCCAAAGCTGCTGAATACTGCTCATCCTCGTAATGTTGTCAGTGAATGGCACATTCACGCAGCCCCCAATCCTCTCTTCCCAGGCATGGTCTTCTCCAGCTGCAGCTTAATTTCCTGTGACTTGCCTAATTACTGTAATTAAGGATTAATTGCCATTAATTATTCACACATAAGCTCATCGCAAATCATGGGGTAAATGTCTTATGAAAGCTGCCATACAAGCCATGTATAAACACACTGGGATGCTCCAGGCAGGAGAATCTATCACTCAGCCCCGAAGCAAATCTCTGTGCTTCTCTTACAAAAACAGCTATAACTCTCGGAAACTCGACAGTCTTTCCAGGTAAGCATTAGGTTACAAAGCATGTTTTCCTGTGGAAGCCACAACAGTTTTATTAGTACTATAAATGCTGTTTTATCTTTCCAACTGCTATTTTTATGTTTCCATTTTTATTCTACGGTGCTCAGTTTAGGACAAGCATTTGCTCGGAGGAGGAATGTTTGCGGTTGCTGCTCCCCCACCCCGCGCCGTGGCTGTCGGAGGTTTGCAGCGCAGCACCATGTGACGGGATCAGCATGCCAACAACAAAACCCAGCTCCGCATCAGCTGCGGGACTGGGCTGGAAACCCCCGGTGTTCCCACATTCCCAGTTGGCGAAGCCAGTCTTTGCATGCTGAGAGTACTCGGCACTCAAATATCCGCCGAGAGGGTAGACCGTCCTGTGAGACAGGGCCGGGAAAAAACACTGAGCCCAGCAAAACTGATGGATGTGACAGAACCAAACCGGAAGCACTACTGAAACGAGCCCAGCATTACGCTAGCTGGCTCGATGGTTCCTCTGCTTTATTTTAGCTGTATTTGCCATCCGCTTTCAAAGCAAGAGAAAGGAAGAGGCAGGTTTCTTTGTTAGCATACCAAGAGAGCGTGGGACGTCGGGAGCGTGGGCACGCGGCGTTGCCTGATCCGTGCGCAGCTACCGGAGAGGGCACCAAAGCCAGCGCGCCCTTCCCCAGAACTCTGCGTTACTGTCGATCTCTCCGGTTCCTTCGACGCCAGGTTTAAAACTGTAAGAATTTGATTTAGCGGAATGAACTGCAGTGCTGTGGTGTGCTGCGCAAAGAGTCGAGGAGATCCTATATCAACGCTATGCATTACCACCGAAACACTGCCCCAGGAAATTTAAGTATAAGCAGGCAGAATGTTGTTCTAATTGTTATGTTAGTACCTTCTGCAGCAAATTAATGCATGAAACATTTTCATTTCGGTACATAAGTTTGTGTGTGTCTGAGTTAAACATTTATGTTAATGGACCTTCTGGCAGATCTGTAATGTTTCAAATACTCTTGTAGAACAGCTTTTTCTAAATACATCATTTAGCAGTTCTTTCCCCATTTCCTACCTGATCTGGGGGCATGCAGGAAGGGAAACTATTTCACAGTTTTAAAAACCTCCTGCTTGAGTAACTACAAAACTCAGCTGCGTTCAGGCAAGGTAGCAATTAAGCCTGCACCGCCACTAGCAATGTAAACTGTATTAAAAAAAAAAATTAAATAAAAGGCACACTAATAGCCAGCATATGCTGTGATCATAGCACCCTGCGTCAGCATGCTGCCCTCCCCAGCCACTGTGTGCAGGCTGCGCACCACGCCCTGCACCCAGTCCCGCTCCCCATGGACCGAGCCCCGAGCATCCTGCTGGGCCGCGGCAAGTAGCCGGTGTGCGGTGCCTGGGTGCCCACCCATGTGCATGGCGCACCTCTGCCCGGGGCCGCCCTCTCCCCGCAGCATGGCTCCTGGATGCTGTCACCATGCTGGCTGCCCTAGAAACCCGCCGTTGATCTCCAGCCTATAAATCTGACAGGAGGACACGCACGCAGCCTTGGGATGGCTGCCAGGACCCGGAGTGTGAAAGGACGCAGCACTGCAGGGCATGGAGCAGGCAAGGTGCCCTCCGCCCCTGCGGGTGCCTGTCAGGCTGGGGGTGATGGGCGTTTCTGTCTGGCGGGGGGCACATGCCGGGCCACGGCACATGTCCACGTGCAGGGCTCGGAAGGGGTGAGGGCTGGCCCCAAACTCTCCCCCGGCCCATGGCCGGACCTCTCAAATGCACGAGCGTGTGCCAGGCCGTNTACCACCGAAACACTGCCCCAGGAAATTTAAGTATAAGCAGGCAGAATGTTGTTCTAATTGTTATGTTAGTACCTTCTGCAGCAAATTAATGCATGAAACATTTTCATTTCGGTACATAAGTTTGTGTGTGTCTGAGTTAAACATTTATGTTAATGGACCTTCTGGCAGATCTGTAATGTTTCAAATACTCTTGTAGAACAGCTTTTTCTAAATACATCATTTAGCAGTTCTTTCCCCATTTCCTACCTGATCTGGGGGCATGCAGGAAGGGAAACTATTTCACAGTTTTAAAAACCTCCTGCTTGAGTAACTACAAAACTCAGCTGCGTTCAGGCAAGGTAGCAATTAAGCCTGCACCGCCACTAGCAATGTAAACTGTATTAAAAAAAAAAATTAAATAAAAGGCACACTAATAGCCAGCATATGCTGTGATCATAGCACCCTGCGTCAGCATGCTGCCCTCCCCAGCCACTGTGTGCAGGCTGCGCACCACGCCCTGCACCCAGTCCCGCTCCCCATGGACCGAGCCCCGAGCATCCTGCTGGGCCGCGGCAAGTAGCCGGTGTGCGGTGCCTGGGTGCCCACCCATGTGCATGGCGCACCTCTGCCCGGGGCCGCCCTCTCCCCGCAGCATGGCTCCTGGATGCTGTCACCATGCTGGCTGCCCTAGAAACCCGCCGTTGATCTCCAGCCTATAAATCTGACAGGAGGACACGCACGCAGCCTTGGGATGGCTGCCAGGACCCGGAGTGTGAAAGGACGCAGCACTGCAGGGCATGGAGCAGGCAAGGTGCCCTCCGCCCCTGCGGGTGCCTGTCAGGCTGGGGGTGATGGGCGTTTCTGTCTGGCGGGGGGCACATGCCGGGCCACGGCACATGTCCACGTGCAGGGCTCGGAAGGGGTGAGGGCTGGCCCCAAACTCTCCCCCGGCCCATGGCCGGACCTCTCAAATGCACGAGCGTGTGCCAGGCCGTCCCCGACGCCTGGGGCTGCCTGCGCCTGGTCCAGCTCGCTGCTGGTGTCCCCTGAATTGGTATTCCCCCATCTCTGGCCACCTTGGTGCTCAGGCAGCTGCCAAGCTCTGCCGTGTTGCTCTCCATTTATGGACTCCCAGCTCCCCTGATCGGGGTAATTAGGGTTTATGTGTTTATTGGAGTAAATACAAAGATGAGAGTCACAGGCATAAATTTCCAGGCGCAGTTGAGGAAGATGCCTTAGCAGACCAGCTCTGGGCCAGTGCTGCTGCCAGCACGGCTGCGCACCACGCTCTGGGGCACGAGGAGGAGCGGGCAGGCGTGTGCCCCCGCAGCGGGTCTGCCTCAGCCCGGGGCGGTCTCCTGACCCCAATGCCCACGTTTCTGGGCCTCACAGGCTGGGATGGCGAACGCTTCCTTGGGAGGTAGACTGCTGACGCCAAGCAGAAGCGCAAGAGCAGAGGCTGCTCAGCCATGAATTCATGTTGCTGAAAGTACCTGGAATGCGACCAGGTTTTATGGCCGCAGCAGCTGCAGGCAGGTCCCAGGGAAGAGGCGTATGAAGAAAGGTCACTGCAAAAAGCCGAGCGCTGGATTGAAGCTGGGGTGAGCCAGAGCTGTCCCCGCTGCCTTCCCAGCTCCACTGGGTCTGGGAGCCGGCTGCGTACCCCAGCAGGAAAGGACGCACTCGGGGCGCCCCGTCCCGGTGTGCGCAGAGCGGAGGAGGACGCTCCTGGTGTGCCAGCCAACGCTGCTACACCGAGGGCAGCCAGACCCAAGACGTGAAACCTCCTCCCAGCTCACCTCCCACTATCTCTCTGAAAGCAGTACCTGTAAAAAATGTAACTTCTCTGACAGAAGCGCTATTATTCTTGAAATATTTGACTAAATATTACACAGTAAAAGCATTTTCTCTCTTGAATTAATTACATTTCACTTCCCCCACACACACACTTCATACGTAAAGGCTTTCACTGTCCAGTGAAGGAGGCCCTTCTCTCCCGAGCAGATATGAAATTTGGCAAGCCTCATTTATCCTGAAATTTATAATTCAACAGATGCTTTTGCTAACACTTCTTGATAACGTTGCAGCAGAAATACAAGTCTTAATTCCTGGGCATGGGAGGCTGAATGCAAATATACGTATTACTGTTATTTTTTTAATCCTGCTTTTAAGTATTACGCTCCGCATGGTTTCCGAATCAGTTTAAACTTTCCTGGAAACTTTTATAATAAACAGTCCTGCTACATAATTTGATGTTTTTAAATGAAAGCATCCAAGCTAATCTATACAAATTAACAGATGTCCTCCCGAAACAGTTAGAAACAAAGAAATGCAGATGCGAACATCATCAGCATCCAAATGAGCTTATTGTAGGACCCTTTAAGGCACATCTGAGCATAGCTCCAGCCTGTAGTCTACCTTTCAACTTGCAAATGACAGTGTCACCAAACACTGTCCTTCCATCAATCAAGCTGGGTCATGAATATACAAAAGGCAGCAGAGAAGCTGGCTACCTCCTGCAGTTCAACTTGGCCTAATTATCTGGGCCTTTCTTTTTGTTCCCGTCTGAAGGGTATACACCCAGTCAGCTGCTGGGCAGCCCCAGGCCGCATCACGGGAGGTTACGCACACTGACCCTCCTGCGGACAGCCAATGCAAGTTAAATGTGAGCACCAAATGTCATCTTTCTTATTCATCATTATAAAACTTCCCTCCCCTTTCAAAATACCAATCTGCTGCCATTTTCAGACCCTCCCCCGCACCCCTCCAAGCTGTCATTTCGCAGCGCTCGCTCGCTGCCAGTCGAGTGAATTAGCATCCTAACTGATGTGCTGTTATTCTCCCATGCATCCCTCGGATGCGTTAACTAATGACCTCCCCCCAGAAAATCCAGCCTCACGGGTCGTGCAGCTCCGGCTGGCTCCTTCCACGGGACAGGAACCGCCAAGCCAACGGCCGCCCGTAGGAAAAGGCCTTTTCCTGGGGAGAGCGGCCCTTCGCGTCTCAGCCGGAGCAAATGGGTGCTAACGTGCTGCTGTCATGTGCCACCAGCAGAGACAGGAGCCCGCGGTCTCCCAGGCCACCGAGTCCCAGAGCGACGTCACCGCAGTGCCCGTGCCAGCACCAGGACCCTTCCTCCCACGGCAAGGACCCGCTCGTGGCAGAGCCACGCGCGACACTGCGGGCCTGGGAGGGCACAAAACCGCAGCCGGGCTGCTGCCCCGGCCAGGCTGCCCTGCAGCCCTGCCCGCACTGCTGGCACTGCTGCCAGGCTGAGAGCACGGTGCTCACAGGGGGAGGAGACCCCGAGAGCAGCCCGGGCGCACCGGCGCGCAGCCGTACCTTTGTGCGCGGAACCCTGACTGCGACTAGGAGGGCTGCAGCAAGGCGGAGCAGATGGTGCCCCGGAACCCGGGCTGGCACAGGACGTGCCAAGGCCCCACAGCGGGCTGAGGGGGACGCTGCCCAGCCCCTGTGGCAGCTCTGCCTCACAAATGGCACCCCTGAGCTCCGGGAAATGGACGCCGGGCTGAGGCACTGACCCCGCCGTGTGCCAGGGCTTTGACTTTGAACGCTTCAGCTTTGCAACAGCTTCAGCTCTTCAGCAATTCACTCCTGTCACAGATTTTTTCCAAAAGATTTTACATCACTTGCTGCAACAAACAAGCAAAAGCCCTCCTGCCCGTCCCCCGGTTATAAAACCTCATCTGGTGGGCAACGTCCCCCAGCTACGGGTGTTGTCCCCGTGATGAGGGGTCAGACTGACCCACGGGGCAGGAGCGTCCACGGACCGTGCTGCCCTTGCACTCACAGGAGGCTTTTGCGCAGGCTTCGATGCGGCGGTTGCTGCAGCAGAGAGGGGGCTGTCCCCAGGGAGGCAGAGGAGCAGGAGTGGGGTCTCCAGAAGCGAAGGGCCAGATCAGCATTTCCTCATGCCAACACCACGCCAGGGCAGTGCCCTGCCCACAGGCCACTTTGCACGCCTGCTCCGGGTGCTCCGCTGTGCTGGCGACCACGCATGGCCCCGGCCCCGCTGCCACCCCGGTGCCCTGGCAAGCGGGAGGTCGGGCGAGCTCCCCTCGCCCAGCGCGGCGTGCTGCCCTGCCCGTGCCCCTCCACCCCTGCGCCACGAAGGGGCTCCCACATGTAGAAAGGCTTTTGAAACTGAAAAGCAATTCACGTAAGTGAAATACTTCAGGGCCTGAAATTCCCTGTAGGACCCCAGAAACTCTAGAAACATGGAGCAGGGAAGAAATCTTCAAATCCCTCTTTTAGAATTGAAATCACTTTATAGACTACCAGAGCTCGAATAAATGTGGGAGGAATTTTAATGACTGCAGGTATTTCCTGCCTATAAATGATCGTCACCTGGCAAGAGGATTGATCTTGGGGGTGGGAAGACCCAGGGTTGGCTCNTGGAGCAGGGAAGAAATCTTCAAATCCCTCTTTTAGAATTGAAATCACTTTATAGACTACCAGAGCTCGAATAAATGTGGGAGGAATTTTAATGACTGCAGGTATTTCCTGCCTATAAATGATCGTCACCTGGCAAGAGGATTGATCTTGGGGGTGGGAAGACCCGGGGTTGGCTCAGCAAAGCCCCCTCACCCTCCCTGTGGCCGCTGGGCCCCCAACCTTGGCCGACCTCAGCAAGCCCCGCCGTGCTCCGGGCACAGCTAACGCAAGCCCCGCGGCGGCCGCCGGGATCAGCCCTCGCTACGAACACATGCAAACACCTGCAAAAGCGTCTTGGCCACAGATGTGAGAGCCGCGACCCCGCGCCGTCTCCCTCCTCTGCCCAGGCCTCAGTGGGCACCGGGCATTCCCACAAATCCCCCTTCAGAGCTGTCCGTAGAGCAGCGGGGAGTTAGGGAAAAGTTAATGCTGGAAATGACCTTTAGAAGGAAACTGTAGCACAGACAATTTATTGCATAGAAATGAAAGCAAAAATAAAATCTGCATCCCTAATTTCTTTTTCCTTTCAAAGCTTGGTATCTGATTTTGCAAACTGTATTATATATGTTTACATTTCTGTAAAAGCAAGTGCTCCTTGGAGGAGCTGCTTAGGTAATTCGCATTTGCATCATGCGTAGCTATGATAAATAATAAATATGTAGCTGATAAATGGTACTGTGCAACTGGAAGACCTATTTTTTATTGAATGGCTGACTAAATACTCATGTAAAAGTCATAACTTGATGCTTCTTTTACCCTGGGGCTGCAGTAATTTATTGTTGTAATTTATACAGGCTGCCTCGGTGAGGGGACAGCTCTAGACCGGCCCAGGGACTGTCCCGTCCCAGCGGCTCTTTCCTCTGGGTGCACAGGGGGCAGGTACCCGGGGACACGCGACGAGCAGAGAGGTGCCATGGGTCAGACCCCGGTGTTTGGGGTGAAACGGTGCCACAAGAGCCGGGAAAAGGCGATCACGGGGTGACGCCCTGGCACTGCGTGGAGCTGCGGTGCACAGCACGTGGTGCATGGCGTGCAGACATAGCGCACAGTCACGGCAGAGCAGAGGCACCATCCTCCCCGGGACCGCGGCGTGGGATGACGCGCAGGAGGGGATCTCGGCTGCTCTCGCACCACCAAGCCCGCACGGTGCCCTCGTGCCGTCAGCCTGCGGTGCAGAGCCACCCGTGCATAGGCACCCGCACGCAGAGGCACCCGCGCATCGCGGCACGCGTTCTCCCGCACACCCGGGTGGAAGCAGGGGTCTGTCCTCACCTCTGCCCGTGTCCCGTTCCTGGTGGACAATAAATCCCCATGCCGGGGCTGGACCCCTCTCGTGGCGATGGGATTTTAACCGTGCTCGGATCAGGAAACCTCCGCCCTGCCCACCCCACGTCGACTTCACGGAACTGCTCTGGGGAATTCACCGATAGCCTAAAATCTGCAGCTCAAGCAGGAAAACTGAGGTTTGTAAAGCAAAGAGCTGCTGGCCAGCCTGTGAGACAGAGACAATAAATCCTGCCGTGTACGATGGCTGAAAGTTTTCTTTAAAAAATGTACAGAGGACAAAACCATCCCTCCCAAAACGCAAGTGGGCCCCATCACTGCCAACGACCAACAGGATTAATTGCAGAAGGAATTTAAGAAATATATTCCAGGCAATATTCTGCCTTTGGTAATTTAGAGGCAGCCATGATAACCACTATTTGTACATGACAGTCATATGAAATAATAAACCTTGCTAGCTATAAACATTACCAAATTCTGACACTATTGATTTATTATGTCTAACAGTGACATCAAACCGAACAACTGACAGAAACAATGTTACAGCTTTAAGAGCAGTTTGTCAACGATTAATTCTGCCAAACGGGGTTTAGTTTTATGCTGGGACTGCTTGTCTAGCAGTTGTCAATCCAAGCAAAAATTACTACTGCCACACGTCTGCTCACGCCAGCCCGAGGCGCCGCTCCGCTAGCCCTCATTACCCCTATCACTGCAAATACAGATGCAAGGCCAGTCCCTATTTAATATGCGTGTTAATTATGCAAATTATTAATTGGGCTGGTGCTTGAGGACTTGTGTTTATGCCCAGATTAGAGTCAATAACTGTATCACACAGCATTTTAAGCCTGACCTGTGACAGAAATAAAGCTGCGCTGAAAGCGACATTTTCTCCTGGCTGCGCAGCGCTGCGGCTCCTTGCCGTGCCGGCTGCGGCGGCTGCAGCGGCTCCGCGGGCTCTGTGCACCGCAAGAGCGCGAGGATTGCTCCCGCTGGCAGCGTTCGNATCACACAGCATTTTAAGCCTGACCTGTGACAGAAATAAAGCTGCGCTGAAAGCGACATTTTCTCCTGGCTGCGCAGCGCTGCGGCTCCTTGCCGTGCCGGCTGCGGCGGCTGCAGCGGCTCCGCGGGCTCTGTGCACCGCAAGAGCGCGAGGATTGCTCCCGCTGGCAGCATTCGGCTGCGGGGCACCTGCCCGGCACAGTGGGCTGCTCTGCTCCCCAACACGCCGTCGGTGGCACTCCCGGCTCTTCGCAGGTAGTTTTACAGCCATCTCCTCTTCCAGCAGGAACGCGCGTTTGTACTATTTGTATTACGCTGACGATAAAAAGTGTATGGCATGATATTGTATGTTGTAAATTTGTTTGATTTTTTTAAAAATCAAATACATTTAAAGGCGCAAAGATAGAGGGTAAAGCTGTGAGGCCTTTCCAATTAAAATTTACAGCAGACAATGTTGTAAATTTTATACAGTTGTAATGCTTGCTGCAGTTGTGCTGAAATGGGAACTATTGATCAGCCTGATTTCCCAGGATACACGAGGGGGAAACGAGGTATTGCACAAGCAGAAACAAAACTTTCATTTGTAAAGCCTTCTATTATACTTTACTGCCCTCATTTGGTTCCAGATGCATCTCTCTTAGCAGAAGAAATAAGGTCAGCGCCTCTTCCCCAAAGAATAATGGAGCAGAGGAGGCGAGCAGGGAGCTCCACGTCTCTGCACGGCACTGTGCCTTTGCTGGCTCGCCCGGCACAGAGGGGCTGCACTGCCGGGGCCGCGGCGCAGCGTGGGGCACCTGGCGTGGGGTGGACGGCACGGGACGGCCAGCATTGGGAGGCCAGCACGGCGCGGAGCGCTCACGGGAGCCCCAGGACCTGCACCCTGAGAGGCCTCTGGACACAACAGAAGGGCTGCAGGCCCTGGAAAATCCGTTTAGGAAGAGCAAGTCGGCATCTTGAGCAAGGCTATGATGTACAAACGCCTCCAGCCTAATTTACTGAGCACAACTTAGAAGACAGCCCATTAAAAACAAAAGGGGGAAGGAGAGGGAATGTGGCCGGGAAGAGGCAGCGCCGGCCAGCAGCGCTGAGACGCTCGCTGGGTCACGTGCCGTGCACCGGGCTCTCGGTTACGCCACCGACAGACGTGCAGCCCGCGACTGCTTTTCCTCACAACAAAAAACAGAGAAAAACCACACCAGGCAGTATTTTATCCCAGTCGCTGGCGTTGCCGCAACGGGCTGGCGTAGGGTGCTGAGCGGCGCGAGGCACGGAGGCGCGGATCTGAGCGTGTGCGGCACCCCACGGCGCCGTGGGAGGTGATGCCACCAGCCCTGGCCGCACGCAGCCTCCAAAAGCCTCCTGGAGCTATTGGGAGGGGGTGACCCGGCTGCGGCAGGGGGCCGCCGCTCGCCCCCTCCCCGCTTTGCACCTGGCGCAGGACCCTCGCATGACCTCGCCGCGCGCCGCCACGCAGCCACCACGCTTCGCACCAGTAGCCGCGGCCTTCGGAGGCAGGTGACGCAGCGAGGGNAGAGGCAGCGCCGGCCAGCAGCGCTGAGACGCTCGCTGGGTCACGTGCCGTGCACCGGGCTCTCGGTTACGCCACCGACAGACGTGCAGCCCGCGACTGCTTTTCCTCACAACAAAAAACAGAGAAAAACCACACCAGGCAGTATTTTATCCCAGTCGCTGGCGTTGCCGCAACGGGCTGGCGTAGGGTGCTGAGCGGCGCGAGGCACGGAGGCGCGGATCTGAGCGTGTGCGGCACCCCACGGCGCCGTGGGAGGTGATGCCACCAGCCCTGGCCGCACGCAGCCTCCAAAAGCCTCCTGGAGCTATTGGGAGGGGGTGACCCGGCTGCGGCAGGGGGCCGCCGCTCGCCCCCTCCCCGCTTTGCACCTGGCGCAGGACCCTCGCATGACCTCGCCGCGCGCCGCCACGCAGCCACCACGCTTCGCACCAGTAGCCGCGGCCTTCGGAGGCAGGTGACGCAGCGAGGGGGCCAGTGCACAAAAGGCAGCGCCGAGCAAGCGAGGCTGAGCGGCTCGGCAGGGGAGACGCTGGGCATGGACAGGCCGCTGCACCTCCTGACGTGCCAGGGAGGAGCCCGCGAGCCGCCGGCTCGTGTCCCGCTCTGCCCGACGTGAGGGAGTGCCAGGAGGGCGCCGCAAATTGCCAGGGCTGGGGAAAGGCTCCGCGCGGAGCCGGGAGGGAGCCTGGGCTGGCATCGGGGCAGCTCATGGGGCCACGGGCACAGCACCCCATGGGGCCACAGCCTTCACAGCAGAGCAGGCCCTGCCCAGCAGCACGGCCACCACCCCGGCACTGCCGGCTTTCTGCTCTTTTCCCTCAGCTTTTAGGAAGGTGCAGACCAGATATGCTCTCTTCTCTACAGAGAAGATAACAGTTTTTAATGGAAAGCCTGGCACAAACGGAGCGGCCACCCGTCCAACAGCTCTGTTAGTCTACGCTAAGAGCATTTACATATGAATTATGGCCACCTTCAGACTCAAATATGATGTTCTCTTTCGTTTACACATCTTCTGCAGTTCTTCCTTTGTGGCAGCCCAACGGCTGTGCCAGGCCCTGGGTGCTGAGGTTTCGAGGAACACCCGCGCTGGTCCTGTGTGACAAAGCTCCTCACCGGGGTCCCCCCAGCGCCGCCAGCCGGTGCGGCTGAGCACCCCTCCCCAGCGCCGGGCACCCTGCACCCGGCGC